>CM076579.1:1264025633-1264473925 GCA_034641835.2 Pinus albicaulis | reverse complement strand
TGGACATATTTATAACTTTTCGACGTTAAAATGAGTTTTAAAAAGTTATTTTTGTCGAATATTTGCATGTATTATGTCAAAAATGGATTTTACGCTTGTTGGGTATGTGCAGTGGCAGGTATTTGCGACTTAAAAGGTGGAGACGAGTTGTATTTTATACTTTTTCGGACTCGGTAAATACACGAAAAAGTCACTCTGGAGTCATCTTTCAGCTCTTTTCTGACTCTCTAAATATGAAAAGATTTCCGAGGCCCTTGTCGTTTCGATCTCGTTAAAATGGACACGAATCGACATTCACCCAGTATAAGTTTAACCCTTTTTCAGGCTGGGATGGATCGATTACGAAAAAGGAATACCCTAGCCTATCGCGACTAGGAGGTTTTCCCGGATATTGTTTTCTACCTTTTCGGATCTGGGGAACTATTTACGAAAAGGGACCTGTGGAGTTTTCTTTTCCGCTGTCTTTTCAAACTCTCTAAACATGAAAAGACGCCGAGTTCTTCCTTTGTCAGACTCGTTAAACCCTGGTGACATTGGATTCCGTCGAAATGACGTTCTCCGAGTTTCTCCTTCCTAGGACTCGTTAAATGCACTAGGATGGATTTGCCCGAAGGGCGGACTTATATCGCAAGCATATGCTATCCCCTTCAAGCTTGTTATCAAAAATAATTGGGGTACTCGCCAGAAATGGTGGGGGAAAAATGGAACCATCGTCGTTGTCGTCGGCAGTATGTCGCTCTTGAACATGGCACTTGTCTGCATTCGTGTCTGGTTGGGGACATCTCAGCCTCGCTTATTTCACTTGGTTTCAGTATGGAATTGGGGTAACTTTGACCTCTCATCTGTCCACTGCCTCGTCGCCATGACCTTTGATCCGTTGATGTCAAATACTGCCAAGTCCATTGTCGTGCCGTTTATGTGTTCAAGAGAAGTTGGCCTCTGCAAATATCAACCTTCCTCTGTTTCTCATATGGTCCCGATTCACAACAAAACATTATGTTCCTCTGTCTCGTGTCGATGATGTGGGAATCATTATGGCCCACCTTCGATCAAGGTCACTTCCTGTCGACTTCAACTCATTATCCAGGTAGTTGGTCTAGAGACTCCTGATGGTACCTTGGAGCCTGCATGCCTCAATGGCAGGTTCGTCGCATTCGACGTGAAGTTTACATCATTGACTTCCGATCGAATGATTCTGCGGGTGTTCGACGTCAACTCATTTATTCACACACCGTAGATTGTACCTGTAGTACCTTGAGAACCATTGTCATTATTGGTGGTTTCTCTCGCGTCTGTTAACAGCTTTCATCATTGGCTGGTAATCAGACGATGTTCTTGCATGTTCGACATCAGCTCACACATTCACATGCTCGAACTTGTACTTGTTTGGGTCGAGATGGAGCGCAAGACCCTGGATTGTGTCTGTTGTAATCCAGGCTGCGATTGTGGATTGTTATGTACATGACTCACTGATTGGATGGCTGCGACCATACCTGAGTCTATTTGTTTGATCTTAGTTGGATGGCTGCGCCCATACCCTGGATCCGGATTATAGCATACTCTGTTCGGATGGCTGCGTCTATACCATAGATATACATCATGTACTTGAGATATCAGTTGTATCTTTCTGTGCAGGTTTTCCGACGGCGGGCCTTCAGTTGGACATGTTCTCGTAAAGCATTTCACCCCTCTCTCTCTCGGGCCTCATGCTTTAGGGGGCATCTATTACACAGTAATTTGTCACCGTCCCTACCATTCCCCGTCCCGCACAATGGAGGACCCATTATGTGACCTGTGAACACTGTCATGCCTTGAAAACATCATCAATGCATCCCTCTGAGTATGAGCTCATTTCCTTGAGACATTTCCCTTGAAATCCATGAAAAACAAGCCTCTTTTGCACGCGTGTACGCTTCTTGGTGTCGCGCCAATCGGAAATCCGGGAAGAGGTCGCGCCACTCGCGCCCGTCATAGAGCGTAAACGTGCCACCCATTTTAGGGACTGCTTTTTAAATATGGATGGCGAATGAGTTCAAACAAACTCACAACCATTGCCTATCTTGAGTTGGGAGGTTTGGTCATGTGAGTTCTATGAAGGGTTATTGCCACCTCTATGGAACGCTTCCTTGTTGATAGGGCCAATCCCATAATAATAGGGATCCCAACTCCCTCCTTTCCCCCATCTGTGCTTGCTCCCATCCAGCAAGCATCTCAAGGCCGAAGCTTTGCATCTCCCTATTCCCAAGTGCCTTTGTGCTGTAAAGAATCCCTTCTTTCCCTTAAGGCCCATTCAAGCGAGGAGACCATTGTTACGAGACTCGGGAGAGGTTTCCCTTTCCTTGGCGAGCTTTGCGAGACGTGGACAACCGGAGACCCGTTCGAAGGAAGCTGCGACGTCAGAACTTGGTTGTAACTTCTATTCGTTTATCATTTTAATAGATGACTATGATTATGGTTCCACTCCTTTTTCCATTATGTTAATGCGAGTAATGTCTTTTCTGACCGATGTTTAGTTACGTATGCCGGTTCCTATGCTTGTATCTGTTTGTTCTTTCTGTGTGCAGGTGTTCATCCACGGAGATCGTGGAAGGATTGTGATCTGCCAGGACTGAAGGACGGGGGCATCTCTTTTTCAGATCGAGCGCTGGAATCCAGGTAGGTTCTTATCCCAAGTCTTTCATTCAGATTCTGATTTCAGCTATAGTATTACAGAGCCGAGTTGCCAGACCCGTCGGGCGTAGATCGCCCGTCTCGCAGAGGGATTTACCTCTCAATGTGCCAGTCATCAGTCTGGGGGAAAACTCCACCTCAGCAAATCCCTTCTCTCTTTCACCATTCCTTGATCAAAATCATCTTCTTACACCAGCTGGAGAAGAAAGGGGTTTCATGGGATTCATTCATTAGCCATGCCGATTTCACCACTGTCCCTCCTGTTCATGTGTCTCCTACTCAGCCTGTCCATCGCCCAGTGCCTTTATCTAGTAGGCCTACCCCTAAAAAACTCAAGATGACCACTGGGCAGCCAAGTAAACAGGGAGAAGGAGAGGGCAGTGAGCCACACGGAGAAAAGGAGGATGATGAACAGCAGCAGCCAGATTTTGATGGACAACAGCTAGAGGTTGATGAGCAGCAGCCAGAGTTGGAAGAGGAACAGCAGCAGACAGAGATTGAAGAGCAACAGGTTGAGCAAACAATTGAAGCATCTTTTGAGCCACAAGCTGGACAAGATGTTGAGGAAGGACAGCAAGCTGAAGCTGCCTCCTTGACAGTGACCAAAACTGTTCCTAAAAAGAAGGAAATTGCCCAAAAAGACAACTTCTAGCTTGCCAAGGAGAAAAAGCGCTAGATTGGCCTTCAAAGGCAAAAGTGCAGTTGGAGAAAGTGCCAAGCATGGAGGTAAATCAGCTGTCATCCCTATCCCAAGCGATGACAGTGATAATGAGGCCCGCATCCTTGAAAACCTCCTCATTCACAAAGAAGGGAAAATTGAGGTGTTACAAGAAGATCTTCAAAGGGCAAGAAATTTCAATCATTTCTTGGAGGTTGAAAACAAACAAATGAAGTTTCATGTAGCTATCCATGAAGCAAGGGCGATCAAGTACAAAAAGGAGGCAGAGAAGGCGCAAATAAGAATTGAAGAACTCATTGGCGAATTTGATGATGAGGAGGAAGAGGACCAACCTAGGCGAAAGAGGCCTAGGACCATCGGGCTTAGAAGAGCCTTGGAGAAACAGAGGGCAGAAGAACAAGCTCAATTCGAAGCCTTTCCTCTCACTGCCCTCTTTGAGCAGGAAATTGAGGAAAACAAGGAAGCATGGCTTGAGAGGGCTAACCAACATTTGGAAACAAAGCTTGAGAAGGCAAACAGGGATCTTGAGCTACAGAGAAAAAGGACTCTTCACTTTCAGAAGCTAAATCAGTTTGCCAGGCGAAAATTGAAGGTAGCACAAGAAAAATTGAAGAAGTTGAAGGAGAGGCGCCTAGCACGGAAAGAAGCAAAAAGCATATCAGCCCTTGATATTTTGGCTTCAGCATCGGAGCATGTTTCTATGGACCCTTGAGGGTCATGCATGCCAATTTTGGGCCTGTTTCGGAAACTTTTTGTTTTTTGGCATTTTTGGGGTTTTTCGCCAAAAACTCATAAATGCGCCATTTCAGTTTGATGAGTTTTCAAGTGAGGAGGATGATTCCAATGGGTTCCATAATTCCATGAGCAGGTCTCCAGCGATTTTCGGGGCATTTGAAGATCATTCGCCCCCTCAAATTGGCGAAAAACAGCCTCATTTTGCACATTCTGCCCGCCATATCAGCAGCCTGCTATTTTCTGGGTTTTTGCACACATGTACAGTTTTGAGGGACTTTCAGAGATCAGATTGAGGTGATTTCACTTGCGTTGGAAAGAAGACACAGAGAGATTTCCAACGAGCCATCATGAGCCTCATTTCGACTCCGGGAAGGCTGCCATTTGCCTTCAGCAAGTCAGGGGACCTTTTTCAGGCATAAATATGAAGTATTTTTGTAATTTTTAAACTCCAAAAATCTGCTTTTCCCAAATGTGCGTTAAGCTATTTTTATCATGGGGAAATCATGTAAAGTCAATATAATTTCCGTTTTTAGCAGTTTTTTAGATATTTTATGGGATATTTTGTGCCTTGGGCTTTGCAAAGCCTCAAGGACAAGTTTAGATATTTAGACTTGGCCAATGGGATAGCTAGTTGCTCCATGAGGTTTTCCTCCTTCTAGCCTATTTATCCCATGGTTCTCATTGTAAATCGGAGGCTGAACTTGAGAGAAGAATTAATGCATTGGTCATATGAGCTTTGAAGAATACACTTGAGTTATGATGTTTGGATTGCCTCTTGGATGCTTTTGAGGAATGTTGAAGGCTTGTTGATGGATTCCTTGACATGGTGGAATGGTATAGTGCTTCTTAATGTTGTTTTGTCTTCTAGTTTTCACTCATATTTCATTTTTCTTGCTGCTATAGATCAGTAAAGATTGATTTTGAGACATGCCCATGGAGGCACCTCAAAATCCTCGAATCTTCATAGCTTGATGTTTTCTTCTCCCTTAGTTATGCTAAAGAATTCTTAGCTGCTCTTTAGTAACCTAAGGTATTGTTGCTAAGTTTTATTCATCAGTTCCATGTATGTTGAGTAGGATGTATGGTTTGCCCTACCTACCTATCAGCTGCCCATAGTTCTGTTCATAAAACTTTCTCTTTGACTGATTTGTTGATCATTTTGTTGAACCAAGGAGGCCTAGTCCCGATCTAGCCCTTTGCCTAAAACTATGAAAACTTATTTGTCCAAGTGCCCAATGACTTAGAGACTATGTTTAGGCGTTCCGGCATAATTTATGAGTTGTTAGTTTGTCTCATGTGTTTTCCCCAAAGTCTGATAGCCTTTTCCCGAAGTTAGAGGGTCATATACCTCTATGTATGGCTGGAATGTTTGATTTCTATGTATTGATTAGCTTATAGTTATTCCTAGCATGATCAATGGCTTGCTATTACATGTTTATGTCTACTATTAACTAGTTTGCACTTGAAATCCCTTGTCTTTCACCATCTTATTGTCCATTTAATCCATTTTTCCTATAGATCCCTTCTACTGTGAATCAAATCGGCCCTACAGCAGCTTTACATCATCACTTCATAGCTTCCTTGACCTGTTTGACCCCATAGCCCAATTTATCTACATCTTGTTATCCAGTTTATGTATTTGATCAGTTTCATCCCTCACAAACTTAAAAACTAAAAAAAACCAAAAACACACTTCATAACTAGCCTAATATCAGAACATCGCAAGTAAACACACCGACATCTTTTTCACTTATAGAGAGAGCCCTCTCTGAGTCCAGGAAGGCTAGGTCCTTGGGCTCCAAAGCTTGGTTTGATGTTACATCGTCATTTGGCTAGCCAATCGGCCAAATCACAGGACCCTAACATAATGGCGATCACGGTGGGACTTATTGAGTACATGACAGTCTAGCAAACTTTTATAGGCTCCTTAGTCCTTCAACTTTTAACTTAAACCATCAGCCTCTAGAATCATTTAGTGTAAACTCTCTGTTTCACCATCTTAGCAAAGTGATGAATCAGGTTTATAACACTCTTACATCCTAGGCTGCACATAAAACTCAGAAAAAACCACAAAAAAACTCCCTTAGATTGGTTTTTGTCAAGTACTGGTGGTGGACCATACACATATACCTCAAAACAACTAAAAATCCACCTGGCGACTCCACTAGCCTCCAGTAGGCCTTACTACCTTGCCAAATTTTAGAATTCCATCCGATTTAACCACCTCATCGCCACACTAACATAATGGCGATCACGGTGGGACTTTGAGTTAGTGACAATCTAAGGACACCTTAGAACTCTATAAGTCCCTTATTTTTAAGAATACTGTTTGATTGACTTATCCCACCGCTCACTAACATAATGGCGATCACGGTGGGACCTTGAGTCAAAACATCCTAGGTATCCCTTAGGAACTCTCAAAATCTCAGTCAAACTTAGAAGAGTAGAATCTGGTTGTCTCACCATCCTAGCAAAATGATGAGTCAGTTATAGGAAACTCTTCCAAACCTCAGGACTACATAAAACTCAGAAAAAACCACAAAAAACTCCCTTAGATTGGTTTTTGATAGTATTGGTGGTGGACCATACAAATATACCTCAAAACAACTAAAAATCCACCTGGCGACTCCACTAACTTCTAGTAAGCCTTACTCACCCTAGCAAAGTGTTGAAACAATTCTAGGATACTTTAACAAACCATAGGCTGCACATAAAACTCAGAAAATCCAAAAACATTCTCAGATTAGTTACTGGTGGTGGACCATAGCTATCTTCACAAAACAACCCAGTTCCACCCGGCGACTCCACTAATCCATTCCTTTTATTTTTGACCATCCTTCGCCTTAGTAAAGCTTTAGAAAAACCACTCATCCAGAACATTCACCAATACCATTCTCTCTAAACTCTGGATCTGAAATCTGGCTTCACGAAGAATCAACACCAGATCCCATCCAGACCCAAATCCCCCTATCATAGTAGATGACCCAAAGAAGATTCTGTGGCAAGATTCCGAAACTGACCATCTAGCTACTGGTAGATCCATCCGTAGAACAAGATCAGTTCCTAAACATCGCACTATCCTACTAGATTCACCTTTGGAACTAGAGTCATCACAAACTCTTCCCAGGAGAAAATCATATAGTAAGATAAACTTTGACGATCTTGAACCCCTATTCAAACCACCTCCGCTCATCCCACTAGTCCTCATCTTGTACATCATCCATTAGCTCCAGTCATGGCAGCCTGGTACGCACCTTTGGTGTTGCCACCGCCTTTGGCTCCTCTCCCAAATAAATATCAAGACAAAATCCCACACTTTACTGGAGAAGACACCACCACAGCTCAACAGCATGTAAGTAGGATTAGCGATGCTTTTGAATACATGGAAGTACACGACGAAACCGTCAGAATGAGAATATTCGCCCAAAGCCTGGGTGGAGAACCTAAAACATGGTTTAAAAGTTTGCCTCCAAACAGCATCCACAAAATCCTAGAACTCTGCCAAGTCTTCATGAACAAGTGGGAAGTCCGAAGGAACCCTATTCAAATCCTGTCAGAATATAACAACCTAAAACGGGAAAATGGGGAAAGTGTCCAGGCATACTGCACTAGGTTCAACAATGTGTATAACGCCCTCCCACCTCACTTCAAACCCCCACTTGGTTTAGTCTTGGCAAAATTCCCCGAGGGTTTTGATCCAGACATGACATATCATCTGAGAGACAAGGATCCCCCTACCCTAGAGGAAATGCAACAAATAGCCATAAAAACAGAAGCCAACTTAGCAGAAAAAAGAGCCAGGACTAGATTAGAAGAAAAAGTCCCATATAGAGATAAGGTCTCCACTTCATCTCCTTCCCTAGATCCTAGGATAGATGGCCTGATCAAATCCATGACAAAGATGTGGGAAAAAATGAGTGAAAAGGTGCCTCCTAGGGACAACCAACTAAACCCTCAAAACCGGAAACAAGGCTTTAGAAAAGATCAGTCTCAAAATAAACCAAGAGGAAGTGATCAGCAGATCAGACCATCCTTCAGTGAGAATTATGTTGATGAAAAGAATAAGGATACCGCACCCATTGATGAAAATCATTGGAAACTCATAGGTTCTGATAACGAGAGTAAGGTTTACCTCACAGCAGAAGAGAAAGAGTTATGCTCCCCAAGTCAGGACGAAACCGACTATGAAGATCTCGAAGATCCTGCCATAGATTTTCATAATGCCATTATAGAAGCTCATAGGCAGTATAACCTTAGAAGCAAAAAAAACCAAGACCACTCCAAGAAGAGTAGCCCTGACACTGCTAAAACCTCTGGCACCATCTTTAAAAAAGCCATGGATAGCAACAAAATTATGGCTAAGAAAATCGACCAAAACAAAGATAAAGCTATTCAAACAAGTCTTAGCTCGGATACTCCTAGTACCTCCACAAAGACTCCCGAGGCGACTGTGTCAAACAAGGTCTCAAACCAGAATCAACAAATTAAGAGCATAGAAAAGGTCATGTCCGAAAAAGCTGAAACAAATATGCCCAAACTACAAACTCCTTTTAGTTTCAAAGGGGAAGTTTCCGAAATAAAAATTACCATACCCCTTACTGAGCTAATAACTGTAGATAGGTATAGATCTCAAATTTTCAAAGTTTTTGACATAGGGAGCAAGGCAAATACTTTAAATCTAACTGAAAACAAACCCGAGCTCTTATCCGGCCCGAAAATAGAAGGTCAATATCAAGAAGGATCTATTTCCCCTTCCTACATAAGCCTAAACATACGGGACAAGATATTACATAATGCCATGTTAGATTCTGGTGCCTCCCATAACCTCATGCCTAAAGAAGTCATGGAAAACCTAAGACTAGAAGTAACTCAACCCTACAAAAACCTGTATTCCTTTGACTCAAGTCAGGTCAAATTCTTAGGCCTAATAAAGAACCTAGAGGAATGCTCTAAAGACACTATCAGCCATTTTGAAATCACAGATTCTCAAATGGAAGAAGAATCAAAACCTTTAGGATCTATACCCTTATGCTTTAAATCATTCCAGACTTTGAAAGAAAAATTGCATCCTAAAGATCTCTCAGCAATTATTCAGGAAAACCCTGCACAAGTTAACTCTCACCTAAATCAAGCAGAGCTGATTGAAGAGGAATTCAAATCTAAGATAGAAGATAAAGCAAAACCTGTAGGATCTCTACCTTTATGCTGGGAGTCATTTGAGTTCATAAAAGAAAATTGGCCCCCTGAACATCTATCAGAAGAAACTCATGAATTACATGATAACTATCCTCAACATCACAAAGAATTGGTTGAAGATAAAAACAAGCAAGAAATGAAAGAGAACCCACAGGATCTCTCTAAGGACATGAGTGATGATTCATCATCTCTCATAGGTGAAGCCCAAAAAGACATTCATCCTTTAAATCAGATTTCCCAAGAGAAAGAGGATTGTTGTGGAGAGAGGAAAATGCCTCCCTTTTTAACTGAAGAGGAAATAGATCAACTTATAAACATACAGACAGCCTCTGAATCTTCACATAACCACAAATTTTCTAATCTTTCTCCTGTTAATCTTGCATGTCATAAATCAGAAAATAGATGTGTAGATCAATTTGAAGAAAAGCAGTCTGATAGTCCAATGTGCATGGTTGATGACATTTCTTTTGTTAATGATTCTCCAAGGTTTGATCAATATGTTGATGATTGTGATTTCCAAACAGACACTAACTGTGCAGAACACTCAGCTTTTGATTTTTGGGAGGAAGCTCGGTTTCATAAACTTGAGAAAAGTGAGCAAGCATTACAGGTCATATATGACACTGATGAGGATAGCCTTGAAAGTTTGGAAGTAAGTGAAGAGTCTTAGACTCTTTTCTCTACTTCACTTCAGTCCATCAGAGATAAAATTCACATAATTGGAGATCAACAGTGTTTCAGCTTTGATGATGAGCTTGAGGAAGATGATGAATTTCTTGAGCATGTTGTAAATGAGAGGCCTTTTCCTGAAATAGTTGAAGAAGTCATTTTGGACACGGAATCTTCCTTAACTCTAGATTTGCAACCACGAAGTTCCATTGAGTCACAAATTGCAGATGAAGAAAAAGAGGCTGATAAACACATGAGAGTTGTCTCACTACCTTTTCAAGATAATTTACTATCACAGTGTATCCCTGCTCACCAAACTAATAACCTCCACACAGTTTTCAGTCCACTTAATCAGAACACATCAGCTTGGAATGAAAACTACACTGCAATACATGATGAGTCTAACAGTTCGGGTGATCATGAAGAAGAGTTGCTTTACCACGGGGGTCCCAAATATAGCCAAGTGGAAGAAAGAGTAGTCTTGAATGAATCCTATATATCAAAACCTATAGATCAGGCATTATTCCAAGATCCATTTGTTGTTTTCCTTAAGAAGTCTGAAAGAGTAGTGGGTTTTATCATGAACAAGTTGCTGCCAAGAATGAGAAAAAGCTTAAGCACTACTGTCCAGAAACAAACCAAGTGGGAGTGGCCTTTTCATTACTTCTACATCATGAAAGAACTAAACTAGAATCACCCATTTGATCATCTACTTGACTGGTTACATTGGAAAGAAGAGTTCACCAAATGAATGTATGTTGTGTACAGTTTAGATTAGGATAGGTAGATAGTTAAAACTCAGCCTTGTGAGCACTTTTTTCATTTGTAGTTTGTTTGAAGAGAAAGTGAAAAAGCAGAAAATACAAAAAACAGTGAAAAGTAGAAAAAGAGGGCAGTTTCTAAAAAGCAGTGGTAAAGCCCCATGTTCCAAAAAAAAAACAATCCTTCGAAAAGCGAGCAAGTCTAAATTCCGCTACTAGTACTCCAATGTCTTGTTCAGCTATCTAGCCTAATCATAGCTGAGCATGTTTAAATTTATTTGCTGATAAGTTAGTGAGTGTCAAGATAGTCAACATTGTGTAAGATTGACTTATCACAGAGCTTAGATTAGGGAGAGATTCTGGTCCCACATGCCTAAAACGGAACCAAAGAGAGAAGCAAGGGATGAAAAATACATTGTACATCTTAGCCCGCTTGTCTAGTTTCCTTTGTTGCAGAATAACATTTGTGTGCAGCTTGTCTTCTATGCCGCAAATGCATGACAAATCAGACTGCCTAATCCTGATTTGATCATTTTTGAATTTCATGTTGTAGATTAGAGAATGAAATCCTGTCAAACTGCTTAATCTTGACAGTCGATCTAGTTTTAGGTAGAGAAATGAAGGAGTTCATCAACTTAATCTGAACTCCCGACAGATATAAGAGTAGAAATAGATAGGTTCATTTTGCAAAAATAAAAAATATGCATTGTCAAAAGGCTGCTAGTTCAAATGCGCCAAAGAGAAGAAAAATGTTAGGAAAGATAGTGGGGTAGGTAGAAGTATCATTGATGTTAACCATGCTGTCACTTTTCAGAAATAACATCAAGAGAAGGGTAAAATTTTGCGCCAATGGATAAGGCACTGGTCTTCATAAGCCAAAGATCTGAATTCTGGACACCTCCTGACGAGGAGCTGCCCTCCCCAAATGGAGCCACTGTTAGCCATCAATATTTTTTACATGTTAGTGATGACTATATCTACAGCTGAGTTTTCTAGAAACTGATTTCCTTATGTCAATATGTCATCCAGAAAACCCTCCTAAAACTTTTTTCACCTTTCTACCTTTTTCAGTTCGCCCATGTCGAAATCAAAACCTCATATCACAATCCTATCTAGCTTCAGCCTTATTGACCTGCCCATCAGCTTTAAAAGGCAAATCCACATCTGTTTCAAAAGTCTCCCCTATGTTAGGAAGTGGCGTTTTAGGACATTTCACCTTTGGAAATCCTCAAAAAGCCAAAAAGCCTCCATCTGCAAAAGACCTGCCATGACTGATCCCTTACTTTGCAAATGAAATTGACAAGCAGCCTTAAGTCGCGCCACTCACATCCCCTAGATCTCAGCACTGCATAAAATCCAATATCAAGCTGACTATTAGGTTTTTCACAGTGTTCTATGGTTTCTACAAAGGCAGGAAATATAATTTCATCTCATGGAGTAAATGCTTAAATTTACAGTTAGAGGAACAGCTGCTTCTAAATGTAACTTGAGCCTGAGGTATGTCTGCAAAACAGAAAGCTACTCATCCAGACTTTACAACTCTTTCCAGCATGAAAATCACAGTAAGAAAGGGACACCATTGTCTCAGCAAACTGGTAAATTGTCAAGGCCCAGAACCTCCTTCGTTTACAAGCAGAGGGTTAGGGCGCCTCCTTCATCCACAAGCAGAGGGCGCTGGCCAATATTGACTTGGAAGATTGCAAAATTCCAGGTTTGCTTTGTATTGAACAGTGAAACAATATCTCCAGGTTTTATGAATTTGAGCGATGGTCATAACAGGAAAAGAGTTTGAAATATGCTAGCTCAAAGGTAAAATGAGTCTGGTCTGATAAAGGAAGTCATTTGAAGCTTTCAAATCATGTGAATTGTTGAAATTTAGAAAAGCATGTCATCAGCAAACATTCCAATCTTCAACAGCCTGCTTTCCACAAGATCAAATGGAATGGATGCTGACAAGAATACCATTACACAGGCAGAAAGAAAGTTCTTGGTTTTTCAAAAGGCACTGACCTCCATAGTCACAGAAAATATTTGTCAAAGTAATCTGTCATGAGATGACCAAAGAAAATGATGATATTTCAGTCACCCTTAGGACAGTGCAGGGAGACAGTGTTACTTTGGTTAGGGTTTTTGCTGAAACATAGTGATGCTTGCAAAAAGAGATGATAGTATTGATGTTTTTTAAGTAGTTTGCTTGCCATCACATTCAGAGAAAGGCTGTGTCAGACAGATTTGTCAAAAACCTTCAGATACCTTACCTGATGAAGAGCCTCCTCCATGTATGAGCAGATGGCCAAGCCATTGCAGGTTGTTGGAAACTGATTGATCTAAAAGGGCAGTGGAAGGATACAAAGAAATTGAATAGAAGTCATTGCACAGGTAAATGATAGTGTTTTTGATACAAAGGTATTGGTTTTCATATTCAAATGAGATGTATATCAGGATGTACCCATAGTCAAAAAGAGACTCAAATATCTCATCTCAGCAAATACAAAGGGATAGTAAAATTGCCATGGCTGTTGAATCATAATACCTCTGCCACAGTGAAATTAGGGTTAAGGAGCGCCCGGGCAGTTCGGTTCAGAATGCGTTTCTGACAAAATGGAGATGAAATTTACAAAAGTGAGAGAGGTTTTTGTCTCTCATAGGTTCAAGAAGAAAAACCTTCTTCAGTTTCTACACAGGTATCATGGTTTATGAGAAATGTGAAAAATACAGATGTCACGGGAGAATTTCTGCACTAGGATTCATCATTTTGACCAGTGATGGGACAGTCAGATTTTGAACAGACAAATGGACTCCAAATGAAAAAATTAAAGTTGATATGGAAAATATACTTCCATAGCTTTCCGATGAGCCATCTCGGGCCAAATTCCGACAAAAGGAAGGCATCCAAAAGTAGCCTGCAATCAACGCTATGTTTTTCTGCACCAGCATGCACCATTTTTGACCAGTGATGGGACAGTCAGTTTTTGAAGGCTCAAATGGACACCAAATGCAAAAATTCAAGTTTTTCTGGAAATAAGACTTCCACATCTTTCCAACGAGCCATCTCGCGCCCAATTCCGACACCGGGAAGGCATTCAAAAATGGTCTACAAATAGCTCGATGCATTTCTGCACCAGGATTTACCAGTTTTGACCAGTGTTGGGAAAATCACTTTTTGAAGGATCAAATGGACACCAAATGACAAAATTCAAGTTTTTCTGGAAAGTAGACTTCCACAGCTTTCCAACGAGCCATCTCGCGCCCAATTCCGACACCGGGAAAGCCCTCAAAATGAACTGTAAACTTGCGCGACTTGCTTGGAAAAGTGCGCGACGTGCCTGGAGCGAAAAATACAAAGGGCCATAACTAAGGCGCGACGTGCCTGTAGCAGCCTGCGGCATTCCTGTAGCACTGGTCAAAAATTCACTTAAAAACCTTAAAAAACTATTTGGAAAGCTGCTCAAACTCTCGGGAAAAGCCTGCCATCGTGTTTCAAAGGTACTCTATACGCCTCCCTTGATATTTTCAAAGTTGTTAAGTGGTGGAAAGGAGTTGAAAGTCATGGTTTGCAATAAGCTACATTTGTCTAGCAGTAAGCACAACTAAATGGTGGTCCACTTTTGTTGATGTCAAAAGACTTTATAGACAGCCCTCAAACAGTCTTGAGAGGAGGAAGGCACTGTTTCAAAAGCTAAAACACAGGGTTTGAGAAATGAAAACAGTAGGTCATTTTCAACACAGTCATCATATGAACATTTTTTCAAGGGAGCTTCTTCTATTCTGTTAAAGGGATAAAACAGTGTTTTAACTTTCCATTCCATAAAGCATAGGCAGTAATTCAAGTTACCATTCACATCTCAAGGTATTGTCAAACTGATATAAAGAGCAGTTGGGTGTAAAGACAACAATGTTTTGATTGAAAAGGAGTTTATTGGTATTTGAAGGCTACAAAATTTTGTGACCACATTAAAACATTGCAAGAGCTGCCACCTTATCCTATTACACAGTGACCTTTCACTGTGTATACACTTTGTCTGACTGTGTGTTCATTATAATTATTGGTTGTTTGGCTTACAAAGGGAGGAAAAGACAAGGTTTTTGAAGGAGCAGAGACCTAACACCAAAGAGAGCTCCTCACATAACATTTCAAACCATTTCTGCCCTGTCAAACAGTGATTGACAGCTGAGATATAGTTTTGATTAAAGAACACATTTCAGGAACTCTTGAGGCAGTTTTGTTTTTTTTCAGATGCGCATCCTAGTCAAGATGCCTCCCAAGCAGTGATAGTAGGGTAGTGTATTTGATGAATGACAAAGGACCAAGCCAACTGTCCCCCAAACAATGTTAAAGGATGAAAGGCACTATTTGAAGGCAAAAACACAGTATTTGAAGAAGAAGCCCATAAACGCTGCTCAAGCTCCGCAAGAAACATCATCATCGGTTTCAAGGTATTCAATGTGCCTTTTTGCTTTGTTAAGATCACCAAGAGAGGATGGATAATTTGGTCTAAAGAAAAAATCAAGACTTGTGGTGTTTTATGTTGGCTAGTGGTGAAACTTTATAGAGGGTTGAATCTGCATTTGTATGAATATCCATTGGAGCTAACCCTACTGTGATGAGAAAAAGTTGCAACTCTGTCAGCTATGTGCATGATTGAATACAACATCAAAAAGAGTTATTCTTCTTGTTTAAAGTTCCAGGTTTCGAATGGTTGTGATTGACTAGAAGTAAAACATAAAAAGGTGGAATTTGCATTAGTATGAATAACCAATGAAACTACCCTCGAACCGTGATGAAGAAAGAAGAGATAGAGTGTTTTAAGGGTGAAGACAGTAGGTAAGTTTTTGACACAGCCATCATATGAACATTTTTTATCTTTTAAAGGAGTTTCCTTCTATAAAAGGGAGAAAAAACAGTGTTTTAACTCTGAGCTCCATAAGGCAGAATCAGTAAGTAAAGCTCATTACATTTAGGAGTGTTTTATCAAGCTAGTGCAAAGGACAATAAAAGGAGGACAGTGTGTTGTTTCAAAAGGAGTTTTGTTGATATTTGACTGACTACAAGACCTGCATTGACACATCAAACACTACGGAGCTCTGTCACCTAATCCCATAACACAGAAAACTGTGACTGTGAAGATACTTATTGATCGAATGTGTTTATGTTATTAAATATATTTGGTGAGCTACATATGAGGAGGGCAGTGTTTTGATTTGAAGAGGAGTTTATTGGCATTAGACTGCTACAAGTTTTGGTATCACAGCATAAAAAACTTTTCAAACTCTGTCACCATATCCATAAACCAGTGCTTTTACTGTGAGGATATCTTTTGTTTAAAAAACTGTGGTATAGTGCTGGATATGCTGATGAAGTGCCTACAAAGAAAGGGGTCTTGGACTCAAAACTGTGTTTTCACCTTGCCTTTTCAAAGGACAGGGTATCTTATATCTTCAAAGCATCAAAGGACAGGGTATCGTCGCCACACACACAAAAGAGATCATTGTTGGCTGTGTGTACTGATTGATTGTCTTTTTGTTCTTCAAAGTATATTTGTTAAAGGTTGATACTCAGAGGTTGGAAAGGCAGTATTCTAGAGAAGCAGAGTTTTATGTTGAAAGGGAGCCTCGACTGTTTAAAAGACAAAACTCCTACAGGCCTTTTGTTAAAACCTCAAAAGCATTTCAAAGCCCCGCCACCTTTGTTCTATAAAAAGTCACCTTGACTGTATGTTTTCTCCTTTGAGTGTGTATTCATTATGAATGTTGACTGATTGATATACAAAGGCTAGAAAGGCATCATTCTCAACGAACAAAGGTCTTACACCAAAAAGAGCATTTTCACACTATCTTTGAAATCACTTGTTGCTTAATAGAAAAGTTACAGGCTAGGACAGAGTTTGGTTTAAAGAAGGCCATTCCAAATACTTGGAAGAATTTTGGTTTTCCAGGAGCACATCTAGATCAAGATGCCCTTCTAGGCAAGACAACAGGAGCAGCATGATAGTGGTAAAGCTGAGCAGCAGCAGGAAAAATAGGAGAAGAGTGCTGAACAGCAGTAACTCAGTAGTGATAAACAACAGTTTCAAGAAGCGCCCGGCACGGAAAGAGAAGAAAGGCACATTAGAACTTGAAATTTTGGCTTTAGCTTCAGAACATGTTGCCAAGCACCCTTGAGGGTCATGCACCCCAATTTTAAGCCCATTTTGACAATTTTTGGTTTTTGGCATTTTTGAGTTTTTGATCAAAAACTCATAAATTCGCCATTTCATTTTGAAGATTCATCAAGGGAGGAGAATGGTATCATCAGATTCCATAATTTCATGAGCATGTCCTCAGCAATTTTCAGAGCATTTGGATATCATTTTCCCCTTCAAAACAGCGAAAAAGGCTCGCATTTTGCACACTCTGCTCGGTCTATCAGCAGACTGTAATTTTCTGGCTTTTTACACACATGTGCAGATTTGGAGGATTTCTAGGCATCATATTGAAGAAATTTCAGTTGCGCTGGAAAATAGACACTCAGAGATTTCCAACGAACTATCATGAGCCTCGTTTCGACATCAGGAAGGCTGCCAAATGTTTCCGGCAAGTCAGGGGACCTTTTTCTGATATAAATTTGAAGTATTTTTGTAATTTTTGAACCTCAAAAATCTGCTTTTTCCAAATGTGCGTTTAGCTATTTTTGCACTTGGAAAATGATGCAAAGTCAATATAATTTCCATTTTTAGCATTTTTTTAGATATTTTATGGGATATTTTGTGCCTTGGGCTTTGCAAAGCCTCAAGGACAAGTTTAGATATTTTGACTTGGCCAATGGGATAGCTAGTTGCTCCATGAGGTTTTCCTTCCTCAAGCCTATTTATTCCATGGTTCTCATTGTAAATCGGAGGCTGAACTTGAGAGAAGAATTAATGCATTGGTCATATGAGCTTTGAAGAATACACTTGAGTTATGATTTTTGGACTGCCTCTTGGATGCTTTTGAGGAATGGTGAAGGCTTGTTGATGGATTCCTTGACATGGTAGAATGGTATAGTGCTCCTTAATGTGTTTTGTCTTCTAGTTTTCACTCATAATTCATATTTCTTACTGCTATAGATCAGTAAAGATTTATTTTGAGATATGCCCATGGAGGCACCTCAAAATCCCTGAATCTTCATAGCTTGATGTTTTCTTCTCCCTTAGTTATGCTAAAGAATTCTTAGCTGCTCTTTAGTAACCTAAGGTATTGTTGCTAAGTTTTATTTATAAGTTCTATGTATGTTGAGTAGGATGTATGGTTTGCCCTACCTACCTATAAGCTACCCATAGTTCTGTCCATAAAACTTTCTCTTAGACTGATTTGTTTATCATCTTGTTGAACCAAGGAGGCCTAGTCCCGATCTAGCCCTTTGCCTAAAACTATGAAAGCTTGTTTGTCCAAGTGCCCAATGACTTAGAGACTATGTTTAGGCGTTCCGGCGTAGTTTATGAGTTGTTAGTTTGTCTTATGTGTTTTTCCCCAAAGTCTGATGGCCATGTCCCGAAGTTAGAAGGTCTTATACCTCTATGTATGGCTGGAATGTTTGTTTTCTATGTATTAATTAGCTTATAGTTATACTTAGCATGATTAATGGCTTGCTATTACATGTTTATGTCTGCTATTAACTAGTTACACTTGAAATCCCTTGTCTTTCACCAACTTGTTGTCCATTCAATCCATTTTGCCCAAAGATCCCTTCTACCGTGAATCAAATCGGCCCTACAGCAGCTTTACATCATCTCCTCATAGCTTCCTTGACCTGTTTGACCCCATAGCCCAATTTATCTACATCTTGTTATCCAGTTTATGTATTTGATCAGTTTCATCCCTCACAAACTTAAAAAACCAAAAAACTAAAAACATACTTCATAACTAGCCTAATATCAGAACACCACAAGTAAACACACCGACATCTTTTACATATATAGAGAGAGCCCTCTCTGAGTCCAGGAAGGCTAGGTCCTTGGGCTCCAAAGCTTGGTTTGATGTTACATCGTCATTTGGCTAGCCAATCGGCCAAATCACGGGACCCTAACATAATGGCGATCACGGTGGGACACTGAGTGATTAAAAAACTTAGTTTCCCTCATCTTTAAAGACTTTTTGAGATTACTAGCTGATTGACTTATCCCACCGCTCCCTAACATAATGGCGATCACGGTGGGACTTTGAGTTAGTGACAATCTAAGGACACCTTAGAACTCTAGAAGTCCCTTATTTTTAAGAATACTGTTTGATTGACTTATCCCACCGCTCTCTAACATAATGGCGATCACGGTGGGACGCTGAGTGATTAAAAAACTTAGTTTCCCTCATTTTTAGAGACCTTTAAGAATACTATCTGATTGACTTATCCCACTGCTCACTAACATAGTGACACTCACAGTAGGACCTTCCGAGTTAGTGACAATCTAAGTACAACTTAGTAGCTCCCGAAGTCTCAATCAAGCTTAGTAAACTTAGAGATTGTTTGAGGAGTAGAAAATAGCTCTTTCACCATCTTAGCAAAATGATGAGTCAGTTATAGGAAACTCTTCCAAACCTTGTAGGCACATAAAACTCAAAAAACCCCAAAAACACTCCTTTAGATTGGCTTTTGACATTACTGGTGGTGGACCATACAAATATATCTCATAACAACCAATTTTCCACCTGGCGACTCCACTAACTTCTAGTAAGCCTTACTATTTCACCAAACTCTAGGCTACTTTCTGATAGACCCTTCCCATCACTCACTAACGTAGCGGGAGATGGTAAGACACTGAGTACATAATAGTCCAGCAAACTCTTATAGACTTTTTGGTCTTTTAAGTACCATAAACAAGGAAGCAGTCCATAGACTCATTTTTTAGAGTAAACTCTTTTTGTTCTCATCACCCTAGCAAAGTGTTGAAACAAGTCTAGGATACTTTAACAAACCATAGGTTGCACATAAAACTCAGAAAATCCAAAAACATTCTCAGATTAGTTACTGGTGGTGGACCATAGCTATCTTCACAAAAACAACCCAGTTCCACCTGGCGACTCCACTAATCCATCCCTTTTATTTTTGACCATCCTTCACCTTTGTAAAACTTTAGAAAAACCATTCATCCAGAACATTCACCAATACCATTCTCTTTAAACTCTGGATCTAAAATCTGGCTTCACGAAGAATCAATACCAGAGCTCATCCAGACCCAAATCCCCCTATCATAGTAGATGACCCAGAGAAGATTCTATGGCAAGCTTCCGAAACTGATCATCTAGCTACTGGTAGATCCATCCGTAGAACAAGATCTGTACCTAAACATCGCACTATCCTACTAGATTCACCTTTGGAACTAGAGTCACCACAAACTCTTCCCAGGAGCAAATCATATAGTAAGATAAAATTTGACGATCTTGAACCCCTATTCAAACCACCTCCGCTCATCCCACTAGTCCTCATCTTGTACATCATCCATTAGCTCCCGTCATGGAAGCCTGGTACGCACCTTTGGTGTTGCCACCGCCCTTGGCTCCTCTCCCAAATAAATATCAAGAAAAAATCCCACACTTTACCAGAGAAGACACCACCACAGCTCAACAGCATGTAAGTAGGATTAGCAATGCTTTTGAATACATGGAAGTACACGACGAAACCGTCAGAATGAGAATATTCGCCCAAAGCTTGGGTGGAGAACCCAAAACATGGTTTAAAAGCTTGCCTCCAAATAGCATCCACAACATCCCAGAACTCTGCCAAGTCTTCACGAACAAGTGGGAAGTCTGAAGGAACCCTATTCAAATCCTATCAGAATATAACAACCTAAAATGGGAAAATGGGGAATGTGTCCAGGCATACTGCACTAGGTTCAACAGTATGTATAACGCCCTCCCACCTCACTTCAAACCCCCACTCGGTTTAACCTTGGAAAAATTCCCTGAGGGTTTTGATCTAGACATGACGTATCATCTAAGAGACAAATATCCCCCTACCCTAGAGGAAATGCAACAAATAGCTATAAAAACAGAAGCCAACTTAGCAGAAAAAAGAGCTAGGACTAGATTAGAAAGAAAAGTTCCATATAGAGATGAGGTCTCCACTTCATCTCCTTCCCTAGATCCTAGAATATATGGCCTGGTCAAATCCATGACAAAGATGTGGGAAAAAATGAGTGAAAAAGTGCCTCCTAGGGACAACCAACCAAACCCTCAAAACTGGAACCAAGGCTTTAGAAAAGATCAGTCTCAAAATAAACCAAGAGGAAATGATCAGCAGATCAGACCATCCGTTAGTGAGAATTATGTTGATGAAAAGGATAAGGATACTGAACCCATTGATGAAAATCATTGGAACCTCATAGGTTCTGATAACGAGAGTAAGCTTTACCTCACAACAGAAGAGCAAGAGTTATGTTCTCCGAGTCAAGATGAAACCAACTATGAAGATCTCGAAGATCCTGCCATAGATTTTCAGAATGCCATTATAGAAGCTCATAGGTAGTATAACCTTAGAAGCAGAAAAAACCAAGACCACTCCAGGAAGGGTAGCCCTGACACTGCTAAAACCCTTGACACCATCCTTAAAAGAGCCATGGATAGCAACAAAATTGTGGCCAAGAAAATTGACCAAAACAAAGATAAAGCTATTCAAACAACTCTTAGTTCAGATAATCCTAGTACCTCCACAAAGAATCCCGAGGTGACTATGTCAAACAAGGTCTCAAACTATAATCAACAAATTAAGAGCATAGAAAAGGTCATGTCCAAAAAAGCTGAAACAAATCTGCCCAAAATACAAACTCCTTTTAGTTTCGAAGAGGAAGTTTCCAAAATAAAAATTACCATACCCCTTACTGAGCTAATAACTGTAGATAGGTATAGATCTCAAATATTCAAAGTTTTTGACATAGGAAATGAGGCAGATACTCTAAATCTAACTGATGACAAACCCGAGCTCTTATTTGGCTCCAAAATAGAAGGTGAATCCCAAGAAGGAACTTTTTCTCCTTTCTATGTGAGTTTGAATATACGGGACAAGATATTACATAATGCCATGTTAGATTCTGGTGCCTCCCATAACCTCATGTCGAAAGAAATCATGGAAAACCTAGGACTAGAGGTAACTCAACCTTACCAAAACCTGTATTCTTTTAACTCAAGCCAGGTCAAATGTTTAGGACTAATAAAGAACCTAGGAATGCTCTAAAGAAACTATCAGCCATTTTGAAATCATAGATTCTGAAATGGAAGAAGAATCAAAACCTTTTGGTTCTCTACCCTTATGCTTTAAATCATTCCAGACTTTGAAAGAAAATTTGCATCCTAAATATCTCTCAGCAATTATTCAGGAAAACCCTGCTCAAGTTAACTCTCACCTAAATGAAGAAGAGCTGATTAAAGAGGAATTCAAATCTAAGATAGAAGATAAATCAAAACCTGTAGGGTCTCTACCTTTATGTTGGGAGTCATTTGAGCTCATAAAAGCAAATTGGCCTCCTGAAAATCCATCAGAAAAAACTCATGAATTACATGATAACTATCCTCAACATCACAAAGAATTGGTTGAAGATGAAAACAAGCAAGAAATGAAAGAGAACCCACAGGATATCTCTAAGGACATGAGTGATGACTCATCATCTCTCATAAGTGAAGCCCAAAAATACATTCATCCTTCAAATTAGATTTCCCAAGAGAAAGAGGATTATTGTAGGGAAATGAAAATGCCTCCCTTTTTAACTGAAGAGGAAATAGATCAACTTATAAACATGCAGACATCCTCTGAAACTTCACATAACCATAACTTTTCTGATATTTCTCCTGTTAATCTTACATATCATAAGTCAAAAAATAGATTTTTAAATCGATTTGAAGAAAAGAAATCTGATAGTTCAATATGCATGGTTGGTGACATTAATTATAATGATGATTTTCCAAGGTTTGATCAATATTTTGATAATGATGATGATTTCCAAACAAAATCTAACTTTGCAGAAAACTCCAAAGCAGTCCATAAAATCATTTTGAGTAAAACTCTTTTTGTTCTCGCCACCCTAGCAAAGTGTCGAAACAAGTTTAGAATACTTTAGACAAACCATAGGCTGCACATAAGAAACTCAGAAAAATCTTAAAAACATTTCCAGATTAGTTACTGGTGGTGGACCATAGCTATATCTCTTCAAAAACAACCAAGTTCCACCTGGCGACTCCACTAGCCTCCAGTAGGCCTTTTTCCCCACTAGTCCTTATAAAGTCTCCTAAGAATGCATTAAGCAATCCCAATCATGCTGATGGAGGACAGCATAGTTCAAATCCTCCACCTGAGGACACAAAGGAGATATGCTTCGATGAGCAGAGAACATATCCCTGGTTTCCCACGTAAAATTCCTATAGACATAGATTGGGCTAAAAACCTACCTCTCTTTCAAAATGAAAATGTTGATGACCCATTTTTACACCTCATAAATTTTCATATACATGTATGGAAGTTAAAGGTTGAATCGCATGAGGGCTGCCTCATGAAAATGTTCATGGGTACATTAGAAGGAAAGGCAAGAGAATGGTATGAAGGCCTAGAACCTGGCACCTTGTTTTCTTTGAAGTATTTCCACAAAGTATTTTGTAAACGCTATACAGGGAATTTTCCATCTCTATAATTGGCTGAAAATTGTTGTGATCACTTTGAAAACCTCATACAACACCTTGTAAGCATTGAAGAAAACTTAGGAAATTGGCATCCTGAGGAATTTTTAGAGGAGGTCCATAATTTTCTTACCCAAGCTAACAATCAAGATGACCAAGAAGAGTTGATCCTGGATGAAACCCATCAAAAAATAAGAGAGGATCCATAAGAGCTCTTTGAAAAGGTTGAAACCAATAACAATCCATCTGCCCTTCCCTGTGAAATACAAGAGGATTTTCAGCCACAAGATCAACTTCCACAAAAAATGGAAAGAAATTGTTGCCCACTTCAAAGAAAACAGAAAATACCTTCTCCTTTAACTGAAGAGGAAATAGATCAAATTATAAACATGCAGACAACCTCTGAAACTTCATTTAACCAAAACTTCTCTGATCTTTTTCCTGTTAATCCTGCATATCATAAGTCAGAAAATAGATTTGTAAATCAAGTTGAAGGAAAGAAATATGATAGTACAATATACATGGCTGGTGACATTACTTATGTTAATGATTCTCCAATGTTTGATCAATATGTTGATGATTATGATTTCCAAACAGAAGCTAACCTTGCAGAAGACTCAGTTTTTGATTTTCGGGAGAAAGCTCAGTTTCCTAAACTTGAGAAAAGTAAACAGCCATTACAGGTCATCTATGACACTGATGAGAAGAGCCTTGATAATTTAGAAGTAAGTGAAGAGTCTCGGACTCTTTTCTCTACTTCACTTCAGTCCATCAGAGATAACATTCACATAATTGGAAATCAGCATTTTTTCAGCTTTGATGATGAGGTTGAGGAGGATGATGAAATTCTCGAGCACGTTGTAAATAAGAAGCCTTTTCCTGAAATGGTTGAGGAAATCATTTTAGACATGGATTCTTCCTTTACTCCAGATTTGCAGCCACCAAGTTCCATTGAGTTACAAATTGCAGATGAAGAAAGTGATGTTGATAAACACAGTTGTCACACTATCCTTTCAAGATAATTTACTGTCAAAGTGTATCCCTTCCCATCAACCTGATGACCTTCACACAGTTTTTAGCCCGCCCTATCAAAACACATCATCTTGGAAAGAAAAATACACTGCAATATATGATGAGTCTGACATTTCAAGTGATCATGAGCAAGGGGAAGAGTTGCTTTACCAGGAGAGTCCTAGATATGGCCAAGTGGAAGAAAGAGTAATCCTGAATGAAGCGCATATATCCAATCCTTTAGATCAGGTATTATTCCAAGATCCATTTTTTGTTTTCCTTAAGAAATCTGAAGGAGTAGTGGGTTCTATCATGAACAAGTTGCTACCAAGAATGAGAAAAAACTTAAGCACTACTGTCCGAAAACAAGCCAAATGGGAGTGGCCTTTTCATGATTTCTGCATCATGAAAGAACTAAACCAGAATCACCCATGTAATCATCTACTTGACTGGTTACATTGGAAAGAAGAGTTCACCAAATGTGTATGTTGTGTATAGTTTAGGCTAGGATAGGTAGATAGTTAAATCTCAGCCTTGTGAGCATCTTTCCAGTTTTAGATGGTTTGAAGAAAAAGTGAAAAAGCAGAAAATACAAAAAACAGTAAAAAGTAGAAAAAGAAGGCAGTTTCTAAAAAGCAATGGTAAAGCCCCATGTTCCAAAAAATAGTCCTTCGGAAAGCGAGCAAGTCTAAATGCCGCTACTAGTACTTCAATGTCTTGTTCAGCTATCTAGCCTAATCATAACTGAACATGTTTAAATTTATTTGCTGATAAGTTAGTGAGTGAAAAAGATGGTCAACATTGTGTAAGCTTGACTTATCAAAGAGAGTAGATTAGGAAAAGATACTGGTTCCACACGCCCAAAACAGAACCAAAGAGGGAAGCGAGGATGAAAAACAAATTGTGCATCTTAGCCCTGTTTTCCTAGTTTCCATTTTATGCAAAATAATATTTGTGTGCAGCTTATCTTTTATGCCGCAAATGCATGACAAATCAGATTGTCTAATCCTGATTTGATCATCTTTTAAATTTTGTGTTTTAGATTAGAGAACAAAATCCTTTCAAACACCTTAAGCTTGACAGTTGATCTAGCATAGGTAGAGTAATGAAGGAGTTCATCAGTTTAATCTGAACTCCCGACAGATATAAGTGTAGAAATAGATAGGTTCATTTTACAAAAAGAAAAATATGTTGTTAAAAAGCTGCTAGTTCAAGTGTGCCAAAAAAGAAGGAAAAAATGTTAGGAAAGATAGTGGGGTAGGTAGAAATATCATTGATGATAATCATGCTGTCACTTTTCAGAAATAGCATCAAAGAAGAATGAAATATTGCGCCAATGGGTAAGGCACTGGTCTTCATAAGCCAGAGATCTGAAATTCTGGACACCTCTTGAAAAGGAGTTGCCCTCCCCAAATGGACCCACTATTAGTCATCAGTATTTTTCACTTGTTAGTGATGACTAGTTCTCACAGCCAAGTTTTCTAGCAGCTGATCCAAAATTTATCATATTTTCCAGCTGGGAAAACACCCATAAAAAAAATTTTCCCTCCTAATTTTCAGTCCTCTAATGACGAGATGAAACCTCATTATCAATCCTACCTAACCTCAGCCATACTAGTCTGCCCACCAGCTCCAAAAAGACAATCCAGATCTGTTCAAAGAAATTCCCCTAGGTTAGGAAGTGGCGCTTTAAGACATTTTACCCTTGGAAAACTATCCAAGAGCCAAAAAACCTCCATCTGCTATAGACTAGTCATAAAAAACCTCACACTCTACTAATAAAGTTAGTCACAGCCCTAAGTCGCGCCACTTATACACCCTTAAGTCTCAGCAATGCATAGACCATGATCTCAAGCTGATTTTAGGTGTTTTACAATGTTTATGGATTTTACAAGCACAGGAAACATGTCAGCGTCTCAGAAGACAATTCTTGGCTCTACATGAGAAGGCAGATGCTTCTCAATGTGGTCATGAGCCTGAGAGGCATCTGCAGGGCAAAGAATCTCTCATCAAGCTCTTGCAACTTCATTCAGCCTGAAAAGAAAGTAGAAGAAAAACAACACTATCAAACCGACTTGTAATCTGTCTTGGCTAAGAACCTCCTTCATCTATAAGAATAGGGTTTTAAGGCACCTCCTTCATCTACAAGTAGAGGGCGATGGCCAATGTTTGACTTAAAGAATCGCAACTGACTGTGAGATAGATGTGTTTTAATGAACAGTGAGACAGTAACACATTGACTAGGGTTTTTCTGAAGCAAAGTAATGGTCGCAGGCAGAGGTATAAGCATTAATGTTTTCAAGTTTTTTTTCTTGCCATCATGAGTAAGGAACCCTTGTCAAGCATGTTTATCAAACAATCTTCATATATTTCGCCAAGTGAAAGGCCTCCTTCATTCATAAGCAGATGGCCAGAGCATTAATTGATTTCAAGGTCTGTTTGATCAGAGAAACAAGGTAAGATACCAAAAGGAAAGCAGGGGTACCACTGCAAATCTAAGGAGGTCAAACTTATCTCTTAACAAGATTTTGTCAAAAGACAGTCCACAGCTCCAACAAAATAAATTTTGAACAATGGTGATAAGATGAGTCATTACACAGGTGAAAGGACATAATAGTGATTATGTTTCAAAGTACTAGTCTGCTCCAATCATAAAAGGTGTCCTTCAAATAGGATTATCATGAGTTGACAAAGAATATCTGGTCTTATCTCCTCGAGAGGCATTACAACTGAAAACAATTGTTCATAATATGTAAAAGGGGGCTTTGACATACCTTCGGGTTCTGGAAAATATCTTAAGACAAATATAGGCATGTTCATTATTTAAGGGCCAGAAACACCATATTGATACATTTTTAGCAGAGGAAAGATTGTAAAAGAAGCGCTTTTCTTGATAGACAGAAGATGGCAAAGTCTAAATAAGTGCAACTGAGTCTTGGCACCTACAGTTGGGGGAAAGCTGATGAAACACCTGGAGGCATAAGCTGTTGACCAAGTTGAAAAAGACAAGCCATCTCCTTGCAAAATGATAAAGCAGTTTTCAATACTCTTTGACAGAGCTTGAATGGTCTTTCCTTGTTAAAAGTGTCACCAAAGGTGTTAACAGTGACAAAATATGGTCCATAGTTCATTGAGGTATTATTCAAAGTTGGAGCTTTTGTGTTAAATTGTCACCAAAGAGACAAAATTGGCAGAAATCACCTTTCAAACCTATATGCATAAGTGAACAGAGTTTTGACCTTTTCAAAATATGTTTGTTTTTATAAAAAGGTTGATACATGTTAACATGGTTTAAAGGCGTGAAAACCCTGTTGTCAACATCGTTTCAAAAAGGTGGGCCCCTCTCAAACACAGTTAAAACTCTTAGGTATTCAAAAGGTAAACCAAGGAATTTCCAAAGAGAAAAAGGTTTAAAAACCCTCCCAAATCAAGCATAAAGGGACTGTTGGCCTTTGTGCATTTCAAACGGATAAAAACCGTGGCAAAGTCATTTTTGAAATCCCCCAAGCACGAAAAAAACATTCCTTTGCAGTTCACAAGGCCAGAAACAGAGTTTTCAAACCGGTTTTGTAGAATTTTGAACGTGTTTAAACTGCGCGGCGCTCCTGTGAAACCGCGCGGCACTCCTGTGCGCAGAAAATATAAAGAACAACAAAGGCGCGCAGAGCTCTTGTGCAAGCGCACGGCGCTCCTGTAGCCGTGGGTCACAAGGGCCCGACAGTGACCCGACAACAAAGGTTTGCGCGATGTTCTTCACTGCAAAAGTGCCGCGCACAATTGTGATGCTTCTAACGCCTCCAAATCACTTGTAAAGGTTGCTCAAGCTCTTCAAAAGGTTTTTCCTCGATTTGTGGAGGTATTTTTATGCACCCCCTTGGTTTTTCAAAAAGCTATCATGGGACAGCATATTAAATACACAAGCTGAAACAATGGTTGATGATTATGAATACTGTACGCCAGTTTATTTTTATTAAAACACCATCGATTTGCCCTCACTACCGTGGTGAAACAAGGTTAAATTTGTCAGCCATGTGAATTGTTTGAAACTGTGAGAAAGTTGCCATGTACAGTTGGAAGGTGTGTGGATCAAATTAGTGCAAGGAGCAGTAGAGTATAGAGAAAACAGTTTTGTGTGAGAGGAGTCTTTTATGATTTGAAGGATAGAAGATTGTTTGTGACAGCATAAAAACATCTCAAAACTCTGTCACCTTTTCCCTTAAACACAGTGACTGACTGACTGTGTAAATGCACTATGGTGACTGTATTTATGGTGTTAAATTGGTCAAGTTGCATGACAAGAAGAAAGCAGTATTTTGTTGAAAAAGAGTTAATCATTGATTAAATGCTACAAAACTCCATCCTCTTATCCTTTTACACAGTAACTATTAACTGTGTAGATACCTCCTTTGACCAGCTGTCTTCATATTGTTGAAAATATTTGTTGAAAGGCACACCTGAAGGGGCGTTGTTTTGTTGAAGGGAAGTTTTATTGTTGAATACTACAGGCCTGGTTTCTACATCACAAAGAGCACAATAAGACCTGATTGATCTATCTTATACACAGTGACTTTGGAATGTATAAAGACACTTTGGTTGACTGTGTGCTTTACTGTGTTTTCATTGTGGATATTGGCTGATTGATATTCAGAGGTTGGGAAAGGCAAACAGGGACTTAGAGCTGCAAAGGAAGATGACAAAACATTATCAAAAGCTAAATCAGTTTGCCCGGCGCAAGTTAAAGGCCACTCAAGAGAAACTAAAGAAAGCAAAAGGGAAGCACCCGGCACGGAAAGAGAAGAAGGAAACATCAGCACTTTAAATTTTGGCTTCAGTTTCGGAGCATGTTTCCGAGGACCCTTGAGGGTCAAGCACACCAATTTTGAAATACACTTTGTTTATGACGGTTTTGTCAAACTGAATTGTCATCACTTGTGATCATTAAAGGAGGAGAATGGTATCATTGGATGCCATAAATTCAAGAGCACACCCTTAGAGATTTTCAGAACATTTGGAGATCATTTTCTTCCCCGAAATGGCGAAAAAAGGCTCGCTTTTTGCACACTCTGCCTGTTATATCAGCAGACTGCAATTTTTGGTTTTCTACACACAGGTGCCGTTTTGGAGAACTTATAGGCATTGGATTGGGAAAATTTCACTTGTTATGGAAAGTCGACGCTCAGAGCTTTCAAACGAGCTATCATGAGCCCCTTTTCGACATCAGGAAGGCTGCAAAATGTTTTCGGCAAGTCAGGGGACCTTTTGCTGATGTAAATTTGAAATATTTTTGTAATTTTTGAACCTCTAAAATCTACTTTTTCCAAATGTGCATTTAGCTATTTTTGCACTTGGAAAATGATGCAAAGTCAATTATTTTTACTTTTTTAGCATTTTCTAGATATTTTATGAGATATTTTTGTGCCTTGGGCTTTGCAAAGCCTCAAGGACAAGTTTAGATATTTTGATTAGGCCAATAGGATGGCAAGTTGCACCATGAGGTTTTCCTCACTTTGGCCTATTTATTCCAAAGGCTTGCATTGTAAAACAAGGCTGAACTTGAGAAGAGAAGCAATATATGGTCATATGAGCTTTGGAAGAAAATACTTGTGTTATGCTTTTGGATTGCCTCTTGGATGTTCTTGGATGAATGATGAAGGATTGTTGATGGATTCCATGACTTGGTAGAATGGTATAGTGTCTCTTGATTTGTTGTTGTCTTCTAGTTTTCATTCATGAATACATGTTTCTTGCTTGCTACAGATCAGTAGAGAACAAATTTGAGATATGCCCATGGAGGCACCTCAAATTTCCTGAATCTTCATAGCTTTCATGTTTTCTTCTTCCTTAGTTGCATTAAATAATTCTTAACTGCTCTTTAACAACTTGAGGATATTGTTGCTTGTTTCATTCATAGTTCTATACATGCTAAGTATGACTTACGGTACGCCCTGCTTACCTATGGCTAGCTATAGTTCCATCCATGAAATTTTTCTTTGACTGATTAGATTATCATCTTGTTGAACCAAGGAGGCCTAGTTTCGATCTAGCCCTTTGCCTAAAACTATGAAAATCTTGTTGTTCAAAGTGCCCAATAACTTGAAGTACTGTGTTTAGGCATTCCGGTATAGTAAGTTAAGTTGTTTGTCTTCCTTAAGTGTTTTCCCCAAAGTCTGATAGCCATTTCCCAAAGTTAGAGGGTCTTATACTTCTATGCATGGCTTGAATGTTTATTTCTATGTATTGATTAGCTTGTAGTTACATTTTGCATGATTAATGGTTTGCCCTACCATGTTTATGTTATCTACTAAACTAGTTATGCTTGAAACTCTTTGTTGTTCACAAACTTGATGTCCAATTACTCCATTTTTCCCTAAGATCCTTTCTACCTTGAATCAAATCGGCCCTTCAACAGCCTTGTATCATCATCTAATAGCTTTCTTGACCTTTTGACCCCATAGCCCAGTTAATCTATCATCTTGTTATCTATTTTATATCTTTGATCAGTTTCATCCCTCACAACTTAAAAAACCAAAAAACTTACTTCATAACTAGCCTAAAATCAGAACACAATAAGCAAACAAATAGATATCCCTTACACATATAGAGAGAGCCCTCTCTTAGTCCAGGAAGGCTAGGTCCTTGGGCTCCAAAGCTTGGTTTGATGTTACACTGTCATTTGGCTTGCCAATCAGCCAAATCACCGCACACTAACACATTCCTTGAAGGCTCGAAAACAATTTAGCCCCTTACTTTGCTTGTCAAAAGATTTATAGGGGGCTAACAGTGGCTCCACATGGGGATGGATTCTTCTTGAAGGAGTCAAGAATTTAGAAAATGATCTTTGGTGTAGGCCAGATTCCTGCTGCTTGAGCCACCTTTCTTCTTTGATTTTCAGCTGCCACAATTGTGAAGACATCAATTTAGCAGAAAAACTTTCCCAATCAACCTACCTACCCATTCTACAATCCTAGCATTTTTTCTTCTAGGGTGCATTTGAGCTAGCAGACCCTTTACATCTTTTTATTTTTTACAGACAAGAAAATAAACCTTTTCTATTTCTACCCTTATTACTCCATGAGACGAGATTAAACTGTTGGTCTCATATGTTTCTCTACCTAATCTAACATCTGCTGGGATTAAACTGTCCAGCAGATTTCTTCTCTACATTCTACCACAACAATTTAAAAATAGTCAAAATAGGATTAGACAGTCTAGTTTGCTGTGGATCCAAGGCATAAAGATAGTTGCACATGGACAGAAACTTGCAGAAAACTAGAAACAAAACTTTGAAGGCTTGAAATCTGAAGTTTTGAAGTATCCTTCTTCTTTTGTGACTCAAGTTTTGAGCTTGTTAGAGTCACTTTCTTTTTTCCTCTTTGTTGGTCCAGGTTTTGGGCATGTTTGAACCAGCTATCTTTACTTTCTTTGGCTCAGGTTTTGATCATATTAGAGCCAACCTTTTCACTTCATAGGTTCATGTTTTGAGCATGTCTAAACCTCGCCTTTCTTTCTTTTCTTTTTTTCTTGAAAACTGACACTGCAATGGTATGTACAATGGAAATGGAAACTGGAAATTGGAAATCAGCAGAAGTAGTGTTTGAGCATCCTGCCATTAACAGGACCCCCAAACAGCTCTGTACCATCTAACTCTTGTAGAAAAAAGCATTTGGACCCACAGTGGCCTGGATGATGTAGGGGCCTTGCCACAAACTATCAAACTTGCTGTGATTTCCTTTGTCCTCTATCCTCGAGTCCCACTTCAGAACTTTGTCTCCAATTTTGAAATCAGAGGCTTTAGTTCTTTTGTCAAATAACTTCTTTATATTTTCCTGAACCTTGATAGCTTTGTTATAGAATTATTCCCTTGTTTGTTGGAGATGAATTGTCTGGTTTATTCTCCTTACCATGCTGTCTTCTTCTGTTTGTATCTCTTGAACAAGTTTGATCACTGGTATCCCAAGGCTGGTAGGAAACACTACTTTTGTTCCATAGACAAGCTGGTATGGTGACATGCCAATGGATTTCTTTGTTGTAATCCTATCATCCCACAGGGCATGCACTAACCTGTTATGCCATGACTTTTTGTTCTCTTCTAGCAACTTTTTGATGATAGTCACCAGGCTCTTGTTTGATGATTCAGCTAATCCATTACCTTGAGGGTAATAGGCAGTTGAATGACCGAGTGCTATTTGATACCTGTGACAAAAATCAACCATTTTCTTGGATCCGAAAGCAACGGCATTATCAGTGATTATTTTCCTTGGGTAGCCAAACCGAGAGAGGATATGACCTTCTAGGAACCTAATGATGATTGAATCTATGGCATTCCTAGTAGGTATGGCCTCTATCCACTTAGTTAATTACTCTGTGGCTGTTAAGATCCATTTGTGTTATGCAGAAGAAGCAGGGTGAATTTCTCCTATGAAATCTAGGTCCCATTGCATAAAGGGACCTTCAAAAATGATGGGTTCTAGAGGTAAGGGGAGGAGTTTTATTTTGCCTTCAAAAATATGGCATTTGTGGCAGGCAATTATCATCTTATGGATATCATTGAAGAGTGTAGGCCAATAGTAGCCAGCTCTGAGTATTTTGTTTGCAGTGGCTTTCCAGTTTAGGTGACCTCCACACTCCCTTGCATGGAATTCTTGTTTAATATTTTCTGCTTCAGATTCAGGCAAACATTTTAGCAATAAGCCATTTTCATTCTTCCAGTATAAACATCCATTCAGAATACAATAGCTTTTGGACTTTAGCTTTAAGAATCTGGCCTTGGTATTTGATAGTTTAGGAGGGGCATTGAGGTGTGTAAGCACATACAGAATGTCAGAATACCAAGGAGAGCTCTGAAACTTCTCCTCAATAGTGGGATCAGGTAATCCCTGCTGCTCATCCAAGGCATCTACCATGTTAATGTCTAGGGCTTGTAGATAGTTTTCAGCCATTAACTGAGCTAGGCCTTGACCTTTGATAAGTTTGGTGGGTTTTATCTCAAGGTCATACTCTAAGATCACAGCAATCCATTTGCCCCTTTTCCCATCTGGGTCTTGGGACAAGATGTCTTTAATCACTATGTTGGGTACATAGGCTATGGTGTGGGAATGCAGTATGTACACCCTAAATTCTTTCAAGGCCTTAACCAAAGCATAGGCCTATTTTTCCATAATGTTGTATTTCAAGGGTGCGTCTTTGAGTGCTTTTCTGAAGAAAGAAATGGGTTGTTCCATTCCCTCTAGATTTTTCTGCAGTAGAACTATAGCTATCGTATGCTTGGAGGAAAATGAAAAAATCAGGAAATATTTTGAGAAATTTGGGCTGATTAGGATAGGAGCCTGGGTCAGTGCAAGTTTAACTGATTCAAAATATTTCTTTGCTTCAACAGTCCACTTAAATCCTACACCTTTCTTCAGCATGTTAGTCATATTTCTAAGGTGTTCAGCTAAGTTGGGAATAAACCTCCTGAGGAATTTGATTTTCCCAATAAAGGATTGTAACTCCTTGAGGTTTCTCGGGTGTGTGATTTCTAGTATTCCCTCAACTCTTTATGGATCTATCCTAATCCCTTTCTTAGATATGATGTGGCCAAGAAGCTTACCTTCTTGCAGCCCAAATATAGTCTTTTTAGGATTCAGTGATAGACCAAACCTTCTAAATTTTTCAAACATCTTCTCAGGTGTTCTAGGTGTTCTTCCTCAGTCTTGGAAAAGACTATTATGTCATCCAGATAGATGACAATGAAGTGTCCTATTTCATCTGAGAAAGCTATGTCCATTGCTCTTTGGAAGGTTGCACCAGTGTTCATCAGTCCAAAAGGCATCTTTACATACATAAAAGTGCCCCATGGAGTGGTAAAGGCTATTTTGAGTTGGTCTTCTGGGATTACTAAGACTTGGTTGTATCTTGAAAAACCGTCTAGCAGGGAGATCCTTTTAGAGCCTACTACCTTCTGAATAATATGTTCCATTTTAGGCAAAGGGTAATTGTCTTTGAGTGAGGCTCTATTAATATTCCTGAAATCGATACACAGCCTGATCTCCCCTGCTTTCTTTCTCACAGCCACTAGGTTTGATACCCAATCAGAGAACCTCATAGGTACAATTATACCTGCCTCATACATCTTCTTAATCTCTTTTTCCACAACAGGCAATTGTTTTGGGTTTATCCTGCGAAGTTTTTGTCTGAAGGGTTTCTGTTTTTCCTTCAAGGGTATTTTATGCTATATGATGTTAGTGTCATAGGCCCTTAAGTCCTCATAACTCCAAGCAAACACATCAATGAATTCCTTGAATAGGTCAATGTATTTCTTTTTCATGTTTGCAGGCAGGGACTTAGCCAATTTTATCATCTTGGGTTTATTTTCAGTGCCTATGTTGCATTCCTTGACATCAGAGTCTACATGTTATATAGTGGGCTTTTTTGCTACATCATAAAAGTAAAAAAGGTCCTCTAAAGGTGCCATACCTCGGGGTATGTTCTTATCTTTGGTCTACAGCACCTCTACTTCTTCACTATCTACGTTTTCACATTTTTCGTTTGGATTTCCAATCTGTTCGTTTAAAGTGTTTATTTCTATGTTACAGGGTGTTTCTTCCTCATCTGAGGACTCTTCACTTAGGCAACCACTGTCTGATTTAGAGTCTGAATCATAAAATTCAAACTCGTTTCTACCTACCATGAAATCTTCAATCTGTTTATTGCCCTCGAAGACCTACTAATATTTTTCATTGTCCAGCACTGCAGGTCTAAATTTGGTCTAAATGATGATCTGTTGGTCACTGGGAGGCTTATGATACGAACTAGCCATGCAGGCTAGTCCATTTGCAATTTCGTTCTGACCTCTAGGGACAAACACCAGATCGTATTCCATAAAATTTTTCAATAGATCCATAGTGTCATTCCTGTATGCCCTCAGTCTAGGATGTTTTGCTGTATATTCACCATTCACATATTTAATGATCATCTCAGAGTCCCCATGCACAGTTATCCTACGGGCTCCTAATTTTCTCAACAAGTTTAAGCCTAGGATTAGAGCCTCGTACTCTGCAATGTTTTTTGTACATTTGAAGTGCAGTTTGCATGCATGGATTTCTGCGTAATCACTCTCTGTGTTATGTATCCACACTCTTGCTCCAGAAGTTCTCTTGGTGCATGACCCATCGAAATTCATTTCCCATAAGGTTTCATTCTCGGGTTTATCGTCATTTCGTTCTTGGTGTGGTTTATGTGTTTGTGAAGGGTGACTAATCAGCTCACTGCATTCTGTTTCTGGTTCACTTTGAGTTTTTTTTTCAGTGCACTGTTCAAATTTTTCTACGTCTTTCTCCTCCGAGTCTAGAGTAGCCATTATGTTCAAGTCCATGGGCTCTGTTTCCTTTTTTGTATCTCTGTTTTTGGACTCTGACCCTTCTGAGGATTCATCATTACAGAGGATGAAGGAGTCAAGGTCTGTATGTACAGAGGATAAAGGTGAATTTTCAGGCTTTTCAGGGCTACTAACCATGAATTTCATTTGTGCCTCTCTGTACAGTCTTCTAAGTTGGCCAAAGATTGGGATTGTGGCATAGGCCCCATCCATCTGCTTTGTTCCTTGCAGCTTGGATCCCCGTGATCTTGATAATAACATGCCATACTTGGGTGGCACATCTGCCATACTTGGGTGGCACATCTGCCACCACAACATCCATGAACATACATTTTGCTAGAATCTGGGTAAGGCTCACACATAGATCTTTGATCAGGCCAAGACACTTTACTCTGCTAGAGTCAAATGAATACAGGTCTTTATAGGGGCGGGTTATCTCTAGGCCTAATATTTCCATCACTACTTTAGGCATCAGGTTGTGTGATGCCTGCATCAGTATTGTATTAGGAATCTGCATCGTTGACGTTGAGATCCATAAAAGGGTGGAAATTATCCCTCTCCGAAATCCTCTTTCTATCTTGACCAAATAGAAGGGCAAAGAAGCATCTACCACGATTTATTAAGAGCCACTGTTTTCCTAAATTTAATGCTTTCAAAATTTGGCCTTTATATACATCCTGAGTGGCCAGCTCAGAGAGTGGGACAGAGATTTTAATTTTTGCAATCTCACTCTCCAAATTGAAAGTGGACTGACTCTTTGGAATGTTCAACTCTATTTTTTTAGTTACCACCTTAGTGGCTAAATCAGTGTGTTTATTCTCACTATGTATAGTGTTAGAGACTATTTTATCAGGAGTACTAACTGCAGTGTTAGTACTGCTTGTTGTTTTACCTTGTTTATCAGTGTTTTGGTTGTCTTTTTCTTTGTTCTTTCCAGAACTCTCAGCTGTTGATTTCTTACTTTTAGCAGTTGCTTTAGAAGTTTTCTCAGGCCTTTTCTTGATGGTAACCTTAGAATATTTTGTTTTGGCAGTATCTAAGCTCTTTTTTCTTCTAAGTTCATATTGTTCTCTGACCTGCATCATGACATTTTCGAATCCTAACCTGTAATCCTCAGATTCTAACCATTCATCATCCCAATATGAGGGTGAGGGGTGATCTTCTTCTGTGTAACATTTGTGGATTGAATTTTATGTTTCAAACATGTTTATTGTGTTCCCCTCAGACTCTTTTATGATTCCCTCATCTTCATCTAAAAATTTCTCTTGGAATGGGGGAATAACTTGTTGATCTGATTCTCTTTGTCTGTTGGGAGTGGTGTTGTTTCTTCTAAAGTTCTGGTTCTGGTTATGGTTTTGATTTCTGTTTTGGTTACTAACTGTGACAACCATTTTTTCCATCATTTTTTGTAGCTTTTCCACATTTTTAGATAGACGGTCATAATTTGGGTTGGATGTGGAAGCTACATTGTCTTATCTATATGTTACCCTTTTCTCAGCTCTCAATATTGCCTTTTTCTCAATCAGATTTGCCTCTACACTCACTGTCCCTTTTGCATGTCTTCCAATGTGTTGTAATCCCTCTCCCTAAGCTAGTAGGCCATGTCAGCACCAAGGCCTTCAGGGTACTTTACTAAAACCATACCTAGGGTAGGTTTCATGTGTGGAGGAAGAGCATTATAAATGTTGTTAAACCTTGTAGAGTAGTCCTAGACACTCTCTCCTACATTTCTTTTCAAGTTCTTGTATTCTGCTAGGATTTGGAGAGGATTCTCCTTAACTTCCCATTTGTTTATGAAGGTCTGATATAAGGTTGGGAGGTCTTGGATACTATTAGGAGGTAGGCCTTTGAACCATTTCTTCACATCACATCCTAAACTCTAGGCAAAGATTCTCATTTTGACTGTTTCATCATCTATTTCCATGTAGTCAGAAGAATCTTCCATCCTATCTACATGGTGTTGAGCTGTGGTGGACTCTTTTGCAGTGAAGTGTGGGATATTTGATTGATAATCATTGGGTAAGGGTACTAGAGGCTGAGGTAAAACCAGAGGTGCATACCAGGCTACCATGATGATGTTCTGATAAGGTAAAGGGTTGGCTTGAGCAGCTCGTATATGGATGACAGGGATGTTATGACCAGTAGAAGACTGATGAGCAGATCTGGGATGAATGAGTCCCAAATTTTGAAAGAAGAGGATATCAGGAGGTGTAGATGGAGGGGTCTGTCTATCCCAAAGGTGTTTACCCCTTTGAGGTGGTGAACCAGGAAGCTCAGGGTCTGGCTGGTCTAGGACACTGAATGACCTAGTTCTTGATAAACTGTTTTGAGTGCCTAGGTCAAAAAATGGGTCTGATAGAGCTGTAAAGTCTTCTGGTGTAGAGTTAGCTCTATGGATGTGGCTGGAAATAGTTGGTCTTTTAGGTGCAGGAGATCTCTTGAGGATGCTCTCAGGGTTTGGGTTAGGGTAAGCTCTTATGTGAATGGTTCTTGAAGCCAGAATGTTGTTTTCTAGCCAAGCAGCTTAACCCTACTTGTTACTTCTATTGTGGTTGATGTTGTGATGGAGGTTGGTATCCTAGTGGAATCTTATGTAAAACCAAGATAATCAGCAGGCCTACTGATCACCAATGGAGTCTTTGATCTCTAAGGGATTATGGAGTCGCCAGGTGGAGGGTTTAGGATGCTTCTGGGGGATACACTGTCCACCACAGTGCTTATGAGATGTCCCTTTTCAAGGGAAACTTTCAAACACAGCAAAATCTAACCAGAGATTGACTGGGAGGGCTTTTACTAGATATGTCACCTCTGAAAGAGTGTGAGATCTGGAGGCTGCCTGGCCCTTTCCAGACTCTGTCTAAGAGTGTGGGAGAAACACAACAAATAGTATAGAGGTTGATCTGTGAATAGGAGTGTTTAACTGCCAACCTAACCAGAGATTGTAGGTTTCTGAGGCTCTTATGATGTAGTAAGGTGAGAAATACTTAGATTTTCCCTAGTGGAGTCGCCATTATGTTGGGGTTCCCATGTTTTGGCCAGATTGGCAAGACCAAAAGATGAGACAACATCAAACCACTTTCAGACCTCAGGATCTAGCCCTCCTGGGTCCAGAGAGGGATCTCTCTATGATATGTCAAAGGTATATAACTTTGAAGCTCAGTGTTAAGATTTTAGGCTAGTTATAAGGCTCAGGGTTTGTTTGTTTGAATGTTTGTTTGGTTGCTTCTTATCAGGAAAGAAGGGTTCAATGTAAGACAAGGATGAGCAAAGAGGATTTAGTCAGAGGTGAAGTATTTCAGGGAGCATTCAAAACCATTGGGAAATGGAGTCAGGAAAGGATTTTCTTGCTAATAAATATGCAGGTTTTCAGTTGGGCTAGTCATCTAAAACATTGGATCTTAAATATGATAGTGTGGTATGGAATGGTAAGGGAGGAGGTACAATAAGGGTTTATAACACAAAGTTAAATATCTGAGATCAGAGAGAGACTTTGAACTCTCAATGCTTTGGCCTCCAGCTTGAGAGATCTTAGAAAGGCCAGTTGGTTGCACAAGGATTCTAGTGGACAGGGCTAACTCTAATCCCCAGTGTTCCAAAATCTTCCAGCTAAATCCTAACAAGAACATCTAAGAACAGATTCATTTAATTCATACATCAGCTAGTAGACAATGACATCCACTACACTGGTTAAATCAACTGAAATCAATTCTTAGATAACACATTTAGTAGAAAACATCAAAGGCAAGGAGAGCAGAAACATAGGGTACCTAACAAGGGTAAATCATATGCCAGATTTCTTATGCAAGCCAGTAGAAATGAAATGAAATGGAATATAAGTTAAACACAAATACAGAGATAGAAAAACATCACCGCTGCTTTAGATCAGGATCCAAAGAAATGTGCTTGTCATATTAAAAAGAAATACCAGTCAAGTACAACATTTCCAATATGTGGATACTCAGTCTGAAAAAATCATTCCTTAGCCTATCTTACAACTTTACACAGAGTCTTTTTCTCAAAAGAAACAGCTCGTAATTCTCTGATAACTGATCAACAACCTTTACAATGAGTTTCTTCATGAATTTATAGATCCAATGGAGCAGAGAAGGTAGGTGAAACACTAAATGAAGCATTAAACTCAGAAAAGAAAGAGGGCCGAAGCCCATTCTGTTTAAAATCCTGTGCATTCATCCCTAGCACTCTTTTGGACGCAAGAGTGGTCTTCTTCAGGCTTCCATTTACTCCGGGCATGTCTCTGATGTACTCTTCTGCAGCATTCTGTAGTACTTCTGGTGAATAAAAAAAAAGTAAATAAATGACGCTAGGGTCTGCCATACTGTGAATCAAGTTCTCTAGTATCACAGGACTGTTGTCAGGGTTGGAAAATCTCTCTAGAACACGGCATAGGATGAAAGTTGCATGGGCTCTCTGTCCTTTATGGGGAAACCATTCTGCTGTTTTGATAACCCTGATATACATAAATTTCTGCGCGTTGTACCCTCTGTGTGCTCCATGATGTCTTCGATCTGGTGCTTTGATGGCTCTAGGAAGGTTTCACAGAGTTTAAACCTGCTATTTAAATGGTGATCATATCAATCACCTTCCTAGGCTTTGCTTCGTTACTTTGAACTTTGCACACGGTCCTTTCTGCATTTTTTGGCCACTGTAATAAATACTGCGTAATCATGGCAACTTTCACCACCTGATAACCCTGCAAAACATAAAAACCTATTAAGAAAACCATGCATGGGGGTGGTGGATGCAACGGGGACGACAAGAGTAGCCATGCAGACTGGTGAGATGGCGGAAAGTGTAGGATTACGGCGGCAATGGGAAGCTTGCAGAACGGTGGCGTAGAACAGAAATTTCAATGTGAAATATTGAAATTTGACCTTTGAATGCATATATAAAGGGACGGGCGAAAATGCGACAAAAACACATGGGCAGATGACGTGACGGGAGTGGTCAACGGCAAAACATGCAAACAAATCTGGACCGTCCGATCTCAGGAGGAGATCGACGGCTGGGGACATGGCGGAGGGAAATGAAATCTAGACCGTCTGATCTCGGGGGAGATCGACGGTGGAAAACGTATCGGAGGGCGACGAATGGTGGGCCAGCGGTACGGATGCCTTGGATTATCCACCGAGCAACTTCATGGTGCGACAACCATCGGATGGACGATCGCAGATCGGATGGTGTATGTGCATATCACGCCGGGTTTTCTGCCTAACAATAACGTGCGATGAGCGGGCGGTTTTGAAATAGTGTCGCTGCCACGCGTCGTGCGATGAGTGGAAGCAAAAGTCTGAGAAGACATGAAAAAGAATCTAAGACATGAAGAATAATGTTGCCATCTTATTCCTTATATAAAACATGAGTTTTCTTGCCCTTGGCCGCACTCAATTAGGTCATCTCTATCCAAAGATACATCTCCCTCCAAAATTGTGTTATTCCTCATTGGATTCCTCCTCCTCTAAAACTGCGTTGTTGACTTAGTGAAAGCAGCTTGATTTTATCCCTGTTCACACATGGAGTTGTTTTATTAAGCTAGAAAGAGTGTCTCATTTCACACTTGCATTATTTTTATCCTCCTTAGGAGACTTATGGGCTCTTTTACCCAATTATTCACCGACTAGAGTTGTTGCCAGCTCTAATGTTCCATTTAGCTTTGAGGCTAAAATTTTGGAACATTACAGTCCTCCCCTCCAAAATCTTTGCTTGTCCTCAAGAAAATGTATAAGGAGAGAAAAATTCCTCCCCTCCTCCTCATGTGGCCTCCCATCAATAGCCTCCATCATTGTATCAAGAGAATCTGCAAAGAAACTGTAGTCCAATGTTTCCTCCCAAGTGTGCCAAACCAAATGGTCTACATCAATCAAAGGTGGAAAGTGTGAATGGAAAATTTCTTGATGTCTCATGGCCTCCAAAAATTAGGGATGATGATAACCATGGTGAATGAGTGCTTCACTCACCCATGATATCATCCAAATGAAGTGAGTCACCCTCCAACATGGTAACTCATGAAAAGTCTCCTCCACCTTGTGCTCCTAAAATGTAGATGGGCTGAATAAATGAACATGATAGGCAAGAGGACCTATCCCACACTGTCCTCCTCTCCACTGATGATAATTGTAGAGGTTATTTTGATCTCGGGCTGCAACATGATTGCCCTCCAATGGCAAGAAGAAGATTGAATCTCCAAATTCATGAGACATGCCAACCCAAACCATTCCATTCAAGATGAACAGCACATCATCACCATTTGGCCTCCAAATCAGAAAATTGCTGAAATTTAGGTGCAATTTTGGATGGTACCAAAGGTTCTCCAAGTGGATATTACGCAGTTCCCATAAATGTTGCTTGCGAATGTCATGTGGAAAGTGGTTCTACAACAAGTTATAAGTTGTACATATTTGTTCTCCCAACATGGGGAAGTAAGCATCAATGTGTAGCAGTTGTACATAGATAGAATAAAAATACACTTGCCCAAAGTCATGTATAGATGGGCTACTATCATCATAAACATTGGCCCCAAAGTGACCATGAAACCCAAAAATACTCTTGCTTTTTTGAGGAGCAATGCACTGTTCAAACATGGTGAGAAAGTAAAAATACTCAATGGAGTAATCGACAAGTACAGAAATGCATTCCCTACCATACATAGTGATTTGGATGAAAGTGAGGCCTTCCAATAAGTCCTCCCATGAGTATCTCCTCATAAAAATCTGTAAGAAGAAGGGATACCTCCTATCCTTGGAATATTTCATCCATAAGAACATGCTCCTATGTGACAGCACTGTAGGCCTCTGTAATAAGTCTCTATGACTCCTCTTTTTGAAATTCCATATGCCAAATTCATCCACCATCATGCTGCTATGTGAGAATATCTTCTTCCTATAGGGAAGCCTCTCATTATCCTCCAATGTTGAAGGGTAGCCTCCTTGCACCATGAATGTGCCTTTCTTCTCTTTAGAAATCTCATGAAAAGTATGGGAAGAATTTTTTTCCATAATCTCCCAAGTGCAACCATAGCAACAACAACTTCTGCTGCTACGTCATCTCTCTCTCATACAAGCCATAGAGTAGGATCATGATGGTCAACTTGTATGATCTTTTAACAAACAGTTCACCCATGAAGTGCCTCCTGAAATGTACAGCATATAAAGTGGGTAGAATGATGCTCCCAATGGGCACCTCCCATCTCAAGCCCACTCTCCAAATAAGGCTCCTCATGATCATAAACATTTCAGCAGTATATGGAAGCAAGGTACCATAAGAGAAAGTTGCCAAATGACAACCGGAGAGTGAATCATAGTTCCTCTCATGGAACTAGCGTAGTGCATCCTTGGTCTGCATCAAAATAAGAAATAAAAAGTGCTTTTCCAGCCACTTTTTTTCTACCACAGTCATCTCACAAGATTAAAACATGAAGTTACAAGTTGGTGCCAATGGTGAACACCCAGATACATGTGGCTTCCCCCATAAACCATCAAAAAGATAGCCAAAATCAATTCTGCAAGTAGCTGCAAGTACATCATCATACAATATGCAAGAAGACATAATTATTCTTGTTACATCATGCTGCTCAAATAAGGAAAATAAGTACAATACAAAATATGAAATGATACCTCCTCCATCATGTACTTGAGGCCTTGAGCTGAAATGGCTCAACTGGAAATTCTCCCTTACTCCCAATGAGTAGGAAGGTGGTTGTGACATCCTCTCTATCACCATCCAGGCTATGCATCTATCCATATGCTGAAATATGTCATGATGAATGCCCTCCCAAGTGAACTCCTCCATCATCTGGAAATATGCATCAAAGTTCTTAGAAGAGAAGTCCTCATGTGATGCATGTAGTAGCTTCTCCTTAAGACTAGAAGATCTAGTCAAGAAGATCCTGCCATAGGAATAGATGACCAAATCATCTACCATGTATATATCATCTCCATCCAGGTCATCAAGAATCATGCATGCACCAAGATCCTTGGAGTACTCTACCAAAAGCTGAGATCTCCAATAAGGATCAATCCTCCTAAGATATAGCACTGGTGATCTAGCATGTGAAGCTCTCCTCATGTTGCTGCCTGCTACTTTGATATCCCCCATGCCAAATTCTTCCTCAAAACTCTTCACCTCTCCAAAAACTAAGAGTGGTGAACCCAAAGACAAGATATCTCTCATCAACTGTAGATCTAGTGGCCTTCCAGGTGGAATTCCTCCATATAGTGAGACATCAATGTCAAGAGTAGACTGCTCATATGGTTGGGCAACCTTTCCCCTGCTTTTATAGAAAAAATCAGTCTACCTCTTCCTTGCATTGGCTCTCTGAAATAGAGAGGGGTGTGTGCCTCTCATCAAGTGATGTTGCTCTTCCTCCCTACCTCCTCCTTCCAGCTGCAATGCTGCACAATCATGCTGCTCACTGATTGTGCTTGGACCTCCATGTATGAGATCCTGGGGAAATTCTTGTAAAGATACAATAATCCCTCCTGTCGGAGCATGTGCTCCTCCTCCCTTTGCATGAGGCACTGGATGTGCTCTAGATGTGACAGCGTTGTTGCCCTCATCTTCCTCAATGTGTATGGGAAACATCTCAACAGTTGGATCCTCCTATGAAAAGGTGATCCCCATGATCTCTTGTCCAAGAATATGAACTGGAGGCCTTGCTTCCGGCAATATTTAATGCAAGATGTCAGCTCCTCCCATGGTTTTCTGAAGTGGATTTTCCTCCATTACATGCAAGGGTTTTGTTTTCTCAAGTTTTCCTTGCTCATGTGTCTTAGGAAGTTTTTCACCAAACCTCCCCATCAAAGTCTCTATGAATATTGCATAAGATGAAGTGTTTGCATTATTTAAAGAACAAGATTCAAAAACCCACCATGCATGAGCCTTACCTCTGAAATGTAGTGCTGCAACTCTGATGGCTTCATCTTCGGAAATGTGGTGCAACTAAAAATAGGAACCTAGCTCCTTCACCCAAGCTCTAGCTGAACATGTAGGTGATCCAGCAAAAGTAGATAGATGAAATCTATCTGCATCTTGCTACTTGCTGTTCTCCACCTGGATCTTACAAAAATCTTGGAAATCAGTTGATCTCTAAACCTCTCTGTTTGAGATTCATACTCCTGCAACAAATCACTAAGAGTTCTGCTCTTAGGCATTTTTCCTCCTCCCATCCATCTCAATACAAACCTGGGCACTTGACTACGATATGCATCATGGTGTGTAGCTACATGCTCACTCTCACCATGTGAAAAACTAGATTCAACCTCTTTTGGAGATCCCATCTCCAATCTCATTTTCTTCAGCTCTCCTTGAAAGATCTACATAGATTTTGGAAGAAGATATGTGAGCATGTCTTCCTTTTTCCCTTGACATACTGAAGCTTTCCGGCTTCTGTCCATCTCTCCTTGTTTTGATAACTGGATCTCATGGGCTGAGCCAAAGATCATGCTTTGATACCACTGTAATATTCCAAATTAGGAACAACTCATGAATCATGTAGTAAAAACGCATTTCCAACAACATATGAAATAAAACAGTGAAATGGACTCTTAGATCCCATATATTAGTCAATATGCAACCTAAATCCAATAATAGAGCTGAAACAAATCAAACTAGGTGGGTTAAATAGATCTCCCACACCTAGGATGGCCAAAAATGTGTTAAAACCCCAAATTGAAAAATATCGGCGTTGCTACATAAAAGGACTGCGAAGTCTAAGAGAGGGTTTACACATAAAAATAACAGAGACAAATATATCTGTAATTGTATTAGACAATATGCTCAGAAAATGATATCTAGTCTCCTTTATACAAAATACAAGATAACCCGGCAAGGGTTTCTTGTCAAACACTCTGCATACAAACTGTGATATTCAATAATTTACTGAATCACCACTGCAAAATTGAAGCACATGAGTGTAAAAGGTTGGAAATATTTCTGATCTTATGTATATCCCTCAAGGGTTTCCTCCCATGAAAGGATGAACCTCTCAATCACAAGGAAACTCAGCAACGGAGCCACCAAACCATGCAATGAACACTTCCTCGAAAATAACACATTCCCTAGTAGAAACAGTGTTGGGAATGTATGGGAAATGTGTGGTCTGATACCACAGATCTGAAATAAGCTCTGGAGCTCTCCAAACAGGTCCCTCAAGTGAAGGAAACCTTCCTCCCATGGGAAACTAGCTTAGAAACCGGGATTCCAATCCCTTCCACTGTTGCACCCAGCAACACTACACAATCTCTAGCAAAAACTGCGTTGATGAAGATGGCTAAAGCTTGGCCTGAAAAAATGATGTGGAATGATGAATTCAAACTCTCCTAATGAGGCTCCTAAAAGGAAAGAGGTGGGATTCCTGCTCGGGAACACCCGGTGCTAAACAGCACTGCTACTCTGCTGAACAGCAAGAGGAAGAAAAAGTCTAAGCAGACATGAAAAATAATCTAAGACATGAAGAATAATTCTACCATCCTCTTCCTTATATAAAACATGATTTTTCTTTCCATTGGCCCCACTCAATTAGGTCATCTCTATCCAAAGATACATCTCCCTCCAAAAATGTGTTATTCCTCATTGGATTCCTCCTCCTCTAAAACTGCGATGTTGACTTAGTCAAAGAAGCTTGATTTTATCCCTGTTCACACATGGAAGTGTTTTATTAAGCTAGAAAGAATGTCTCCTTTCACACTTGGAGTGTTTTTATCCTCCTTAGGAGACTTATGGGATTTTCTACCCATTTATTCACCGACTAGAGCTGCTGCCAACTCTAATGTTCCATTTAGCTTTGAGGCTAAAATTTTGGAACATTACACATAGTCTCTCCTCCAACAATAGACCCTGAGAGCGAAATGGGCAAGCCTATCCTCAACAAAACTGTAAGAAATTATACATCCTCAACTATTATAGGAACCACTTGGTTCTTAATATGAAATGCCTCAATAGTTGGATCCCATGCTCGAACTAATAACTCCAAGAGTTCTATATGTTGCCTCATCCCTGACAATCGAAAATAATTTAATAGTCCACAATCTTTTAGGGCTCTTTCTATGCCTGGATCATTTAGAGAAATCATATCATGTTCTTCATGCTCTCTTTCCCTCCATGTAATCGTCATTGTAATCTGATGAAAACCTGAAATACAACCATAAGAACCATTAGATTCCATTAAGTGCAAAAAATTGGGCAAATTTTGGGCATAATGCAAAAAAAAAAAATGAAGATTGCACCCAACGCAACCTAGGACAAGAGACAGTGCATTCTATATGCAAGTAGCCTTCATTTTAGCTGCTATGCAACACACTTTTTGATGTCCAAGGGTACGTTTCCCTCTTTAGGGGGGGGAATTTACCCTAGGGGCCCCAAAACCCTAAAAATTTTCAATGAATGGAAATGAAATGATTACTGAATGAAAGAGAGGGTTCATATCACTAACCTGGATCAAACAGAAATTAAATCCATCTATAGAAACGTTCGCAATCAACAACTGAAGTTCGGGGGAAAAATTAGGTTCAGAGCTCCAAAATGCAAATGGTAACTGTGGAATGGTAAATATGAATAGTAAAAACTCCTTTTAATAGTTATTTAATTGTTTTCAAATCATATTTATTGCTACGACTATGGTTTTATTATGTTTCTATCATGTAAAAGGTATTTTAATCCATTTGATGTTGTTCTGAACAGGTCTTACAACTGATGAACAGATTATTCGTGAATATTTATTTCAAGAATGATTTGACCACAAAGCATACTTTTTTCTCCTTATTTTTCGAGCTCTGTTAAAAACTAAAAAGGATTTGAAGCACATTTTTATCTATTTTTCGAGCTTCAATAACAATGAAAAGGGAACCCTTGGAGTTTTCTTTCATCTCTTTTCAGACTCCGATAATGTGAAAATATTTCTGAGCACTTGTCTTTTCGAGCTCGTAAAAGTAAATGAATTGATATCTACTCAGTATAAGTTTAACCCTTTTCCGGGCTGAGACAGATTATTTACGAAAAAGGCATACCTTGGTCAAACATGACTAAAGAGGTTCTCTCAGATATTATTTTACACTTTTTCGAATATGAGTGACAACTTTATGAAAAAGTACTTTTGGAGTTTTCTTTCATCTTATTTTTCAAAATCTCTAAATATGAAAAAGGACCAGGATATCACTGTCGTTAAGCTCGTTAAAACATAAAATAACGATAGGCTTATTGATCATGGTAAGAATAGAGTTTCATTCATTGCTAGACTCGTTAAATTATTAAATAGAGATACATTATTTTCCTGAAGGGTTGAATTATAGATCAAGAAAATGTTATCCTCCTCAAGCTTGTTAAAAAATAAATAAGTACTGGTCGAAAAATGACCGGGGAAAATTTGGGAAAGTGAACATAACTTTTTACGGTAGCAGGTCACTCTTGAACATGACACTTCACTCCATCACTGTGACTGTTTGGGTTGGGTAATCTTCTTGACGGTTCATTCATACCTATGGTTCATCATACCTTCACTTAGGTTTTGGGTCAATGCTACCAACTCTTCTCATTGTCATTGATATGTTCAAGAGAAGTCATCTAGTGAATACTCATCCTTTTTCAATACTCATAAACCTTCATTATCATGACAGTCATCCCTGAACATTGCTATATCAAGTCTTACCTTTGTCTCTAAAATCAATAACTCCCGTTTTGCAATAAGGTGGCTTCCTGTTGACGAAAAATCATTATCCAGGAAGTTCACTTAGAAACATTATATTCCAGTACCATGAGGCTTGTTTTAGCATCGAAAATATCCTCGCTTCCAGACTTTTGACTGAAATATTTTTTCTGACGTTCGACATCAAGTCATCTATTCACACCTTAAAAAATATACTGCAGTACCTTGAGGTCAATTGACATCACTAGTGGTTCTCTCGTGTTTTTTAACATCTCACATCATTGGTTGGTAATCAAACGATGTCTTACCATGTTCGACTAAAAATCATATATTCGCATGGCTAGACTTGTACCCGAATGATCGAGTGAATGAGATAAGAAGACCCTGGATCTACTTTCAGCCATCCAGGCTGTGATTTCAGGATTTTTGTACACATCATTTGTACGGTGACCTTACATATAGATCATCATCTGAACATGGGCCTATATCTGTAGGCATGTCTGTATTGGGCAACATTCCAATGTAGACGACTTTCTGAATTATGTACATGTTATTAGAAAGTTTATGTGTTGAGCATGGGAATGCCTTCCCTCAGCAATTATCATTAAGAGGATATAACATGATGTAATGTATTGTAAGACTGATTCAGGTCGCTACTCCGCTTCATATCTGTCCCATCACAGTGTAAAGCATCTCAATCAAAATATTGTTATTACTATTCCGACTTCATGCTTTATGGGGAAATTGTTATAGGTCAACTTGGGCACCATTCCCAATGACCTAGTTAACTGGACATCATCTCCAGAACCAATGAATAGGGTATGTCAGCCCCTATCATTTCAGTTGTTACATGTCCTAAGACAAAGAACAAGACAAATCATCCATGACTTTCATCTGCAAAGGTTTCCAAAATTTGAAGTTTATAATATATCATATGACAACTCACCAACGTTGCCTCTAAGGGCACTAAATGTATTTCATATGAAATTAACCCCATTCAAGGGTGCTCTGCAAAGCACTTCCCGACATTCAAGGGTGCGTTGGTCACATTTGGAGCAAAATTCTCATTGTTCCGGAATCTCCACTTGGCCAGTGCCTTCTAGAAGAGTTCACATGAGTCAAACTTCGAATCCATGTGTCCATTTGATACCTATGAGACTGGAAACATGTCTTGCCTATTATTAGAAATTCATTGATTGTAAAAATACCTTCAGCTCCTTTATAAATTGAGCATAGATCCTAGTGTTTGATAAGGAAGAATTTGAGTAGAGAAATGCTGGTGAAATTTTAATTAAGGAATTGATTTGAGTGACATGCTGCTGGATAGATGTGCATTGTGATGAGGCTGGGATGCTGCTGGAAATGGTGACACTAAATCAATCACTAGGTTGTAACCTTCCCTTCTATCCATTAATAAAGATTGCTGCTTACTTTCCCACATATGCATTTGTATAAGCTCATGTATTTCATATTATGAATTCTTATTTGATGCATATGGTTCATGTTTTATTTATTTAACTGAATAAATTGAAATTAAATATGTATTATTGCTATCTTTTGTTGTTTAGTGTTCATCTTTGCATAGAATATTTTGGTGACTTAGCTCAGATTTGAAGGTACAACAAAAGAGATAGAAGGAGAATAGGAAGAACTTGGACTCCATGTAAGTTCTTTGATATGTTTTATGTGTCTATTTACTGTTACGAAAAGTAGTTGCAATGTCTTTAACCTATTGTTCTAGATGAGCACCACATCTAGGGAAGAATTTTTTATCCGTAATCCATAATTCCGCATTACAATTGTCTTTAATTGCCTCGTATCAAGCCCATGGCTAAGGTCATGTCTCCTAAGTCTAGGGTCCCTGAAGCCTCTATTTCTTCCTCAACTGTAGCCAAGAACCCCAAGACTGTTCACAACAACCACTCTTTTGATTTGTGTGATATCCATGGCCATTATAGCTACCTTTGTCCCTACCTCAAGCATTACTATGCCTCTTTGGAAGTAGTTCGGGAGTACGAGACACAACAAAACTAGTACTCCTCTCCCGTACTCACATAGTATGCTTTAGGCCAACCTGAGGATACCTTTTCTCCCATTGACATTCCCGCTCCTGATGTCGAGATGAAAAATGCTTCAGCCATTGTTCACTACATGTCATCATCTATGAGATCCACAGTGGAAGACTCCCCTAGAACTTCCCCTTCTGTTGCGCCTGATCGCGCTTTAGCAATCACCTTGGGCTCAACATCTGTGGATCCTTTATATTCTTATTCTTCCGTCACCCCCCGTGATGATGCGCATGTGAAACTTTCTTCTCAAGATGATGATTTAGGTAGCTTCGCCACACCACATGGTCTTTCTTCCACTAGTCACCCCATCTTATATTGCGATGACGACATTATCGAAGAATTTACCACCCCTGACTTTATCCATTCCCCCTTACATCGAAACCCTGCATTCGAACCACATACACCTTGTGGTCATTACATTGACACCCAATGTTTTGGTAAGGGGGTACCCATATTTGAACTTCCACGAGACACAATTCTCCACAACCCTCCTAATGCATATGGTCATGTCGACTCTAGTACCCTTATTCTTCCCCATTTAGAAGAATATCTAGAGTCCCATATCACTTTAGATCACTCTAGGGATGATCCCCCTCAACGTTCCTTCGTTTTACATCAACAACCCAGTCCCTTAAACGTTGTTGTTGGCCAACCTATGTGTTTTCTAAGTGAGCACCAGTTCATTATATCCAAATCCACTCTTTTTGATAGTGACACCATGTATGCGAACCCAGAAATATAGTCCATTTGCTTCATATACGCAATACCAAAAGAGGTTGGTAAGACTCCATTCCCTTTCTCGAAATACATCTATCCATTATTCCCACAGAAGATAACCATAACATAAACAAATGGCGAACCACATCACAAAAATGTGTTTAGATTACACTTTTATAAATACATTTGGCATGTCCATAACATGCTTGGGGGAACCTATGCCCCTCAACCATAAAAAATCCCAGCTCTCAGCCAAAAACAACATTAATACCCCCTTTCTCTGACAGGTCACACTTTTCAGGTTACTTCCTGGAATAGGTCATAATTTTTTCCTAGTAAATGCTACCCAGGTCATAGAACAGACCCCAAAATGTGTGACATGTTCTTTTCCTGAGCATTGGGTGCCTAAACTAAAATTTTAATCCACTGAACTGAAAGAGTAGGGTTAGGCCTCTTACCTACCACTAACAGATCTTGATTCCAATGGTAAATTTGTCCTCTAAGATCAGCACAAGATTTAGGGTCATTTCTCCTCTCTACATTCACCACAACGATACTTGCAAATGAATCAAATTGGAGGGAAAATGCCTTATTAAAATAGAAACCCCATATTTTTTTTTGCCAGCTGCGACCAAACCATAGCTCGTTTTAATAAACCGTTAGCACCATTGGAAATCTCTCACCAAGATCTCAAATGGGTATCCTTCAGTGTTTTGTGATTTGATACTTCAACCGGACACATTTTTTCCAAGAAGGGTCACTCCACCACTCCTAAAAATCAAATTCCTTCACTTGCAACACTTGTACTTAGGGCACCACTTTGCCTTCATACTTGGCCATGCTCCTGTCGATTTTCGTCGTGTGTAACCATATTGTACTCATGTTTTATGGTCCCCACTGAGCCTTTTCTGTGTGGCAACATCATCGAGTCACCCTTGTTAGAGAATCCGAGTTGAGTCATCATCGCATATATGAAGTCTATCCCGAGTTCCTTTGTATCCCACTATAGCCCACCATTCTTTATTTCTTTTTCCTTCTCTCTTGTCTCACATTTTGGCCTCCAATCATACTGTCCCCTATCCCCTCCGTTGTCAAGTCAGTAGATGCCAGGTCATCCATGCCCTTTATGCTCTAATAAGTGAATTCATCATCCCACTACTCAGTACCCCCCATTCCTCCATTTTCCTTGGTTTCAATCTATTAGTCACTCTAATATTTTCTCCCATGCCTTAGTTGAGGATCCCTTATTGCCTCACCTATCGCGGACCTCCTTCTATCAACATCAACGTATTCATTCCATATGACAGGTCTAGAGGGCGGTGTACCTTGGTTCCATCTTCCACTCTTATTCGGTGCCATAGATTAGGCAAAGGGACTCTTTATTTCCGTTTGACTTGATTTTTTCTCAGCTCCAACTCCTTATGGCATGATCGAGATCTGTAAACTTGATGGTTCAGTGATGCAACAGATTGTACCATTGATTCCCAGGTGTGTGTGAGATGTTTCAGACCTTGTTATTCATCAGTATTTTTTCACCATGTTTAGATGACTATAGGATGTTTATAGATTTCTGAAAACAATATTTCTTGAATATCTTGAGTTTTAGAAATCTCATTGCCTTCGTTATCCTTATAAATAAAAATTCACTATTCTATCAGTTTTCAATTTCATGGTCAACCTGTTGCTCTTAAAAGACTCCTTATGGGCTTACACCTCTCATTTTCATCCTCCTTTCCTGCCTATTACCTCATTGCTCTATTTCCCCCTTGTCACTGAACTCCACCTTCCCTCTAGGGTTTTCCTATGGCTAACTCATTTCCCATGTTCCCTAGGTTCCTCAAGCATTAATGGTCTCAAAACTATCTTTTTAGGCTCTTTAGATAAGTAAAGTACATTGTATTTTGGATCTTCAATACATCACTTCTGGAAATACTCTGTTTTCACTTGAAAAACCTCCAAGCCAAATTTCAATCAAAATCAGGTCAAACGACCCTCCCACTAGGTCATTAGGGTTTTACATGTTTTAAGGTCATCATTGGATTTTTCAGGCACTGCTATTCCTTTTCTAGAATATGGCTCAGATGTAATAGAATGTCAAGACATGGTTATTCAAGAATGACATAACAATATCCAAAGAAGATTACCTTATTAGTTTAGAGTCTGCAAGTGAGGAAAATGAAAAGATTTTAGCACTTCTGCAGGAGTATTGAAGGATCTTTCAGTAGAAGTGGCTGATGAGCTAGAATATCTACTCCTAAATGAAGAAAAATTACAACAAAGGAAAGGGAAACAATTTTGTCTTGAAGATGATTGGGGTTTATACACTTGATGGTCTAGTTGAGTGCCAAAACAGTGATCACTTGCAGAAGATGAAATGGAGGAAGCACATAAATCCAAACATGAAGAAATTTTATTAGAAGACATTGAAGAAATATGGAAGAAGGTAAGGTGAACTATGTTAGACATCAATATTTTTCACCTGTTGATGATGACTAGCTTTTAAAGCCAATTTTTCTAGTAGCTGATCTCCAATTTGTCAAAATTACCAGCTGGAAAACACCCATAAACATTTTTTCCCTCCTGCCTTTTCAATCAGCCCATGATGAGATAAAACCTAATTGTCTAGCCCTATCTAGCCTCAGTCATACAGAATTGTCCATCAGCTCCAAAGAGAATACTCCAAATCTGACCAGAAAGTCTCCCTTAAGTTATGTAGTGGCGCTTTAGGCAATCCTCCCTTAGAAATCTATCCTAAAGCCAAAATAACCTCTATCTAATATCAACCAGTCATAGATGACCTTCCTATTCTGCAAATAAAGCTTGATACACTCTTAAGTCATGCCACTAACAAACCTTGATGTCTCAGCAGTGCATATGCCACAGGTCAAACTGATATTAGGTGGATTTATAGTGTTTCAATGTCTTTTTCAAGAGTAGAAGTGTACCAGTGTTCCAGAAGACATTATTAAAATTAACATGAGAAGGAAACTGCTTCTCATGTGGTTTTGACCGTGGGATGCAAGTACTAGACAGAGAGTTATTTCAATAAGCTCCTGCAAACATAGTCAAAAGAGAAATGCCCCTCGTCGCATATTGTCAAATTGTCACTTTTATTTTGCTCAGGCATGAATAGGCAGTGAAAGCAAAGATGACATTGTTTGAAAGCAGATGAAATGGCATCACTGTGTAAAACCTCCTCCAAACATGAGCAGAGGTTTGGGTCAATTATTGAAACCTCCTTCATTTTACAAGCAGATGGTTTGGCAATGTGACAAAGGCCTCCTTTATTTAACAAGCAGAGGGCCAGGACAAAGATGTAACCTCATTTAAAAGTAGAAAGTTAAGGTGTTTTTAGATGACTTCAGAAATGATGAGTCACCTTCCTTCCAAAGGATGAGAAAAAGATACATCAGCAGATTTCAAATGGATTTTAAGAAAAAATATGGTCAATACAATGGTATTAAAAACCTCTGTTCTTATGTTTATAAGAGTCTCCTTCAAAGAAGAATCCGAAGGTGGAGTTTTGACTAAAGACAGCCTCATCTAAATGGCTAAGGAAGTAAAACAATCTTGGTTTTAAACTAACTTCTACTAATAAATACAAAGACAACCACTAACATTTTGTTCATGGATATTCTTCATTTGGTTAAAACAGGGGTTGAAAAGAGCCCAGGCAGTTGTCAACATAGGCCTCCTTCATAAACAAGTTGAAGGCTCACCATTGTTTGAGGATGAAGAGCATTCATTTTAGTATGGCAGAGATTTCAAAAAGGACTGTTGTCAAAAAAGGTAAAATGAATGAGAATTCATTATTCTTACAGACCTCCTTCACAGAGGAACAAAGGAACAACTTTCCAAATTTTACAATTCAAACTTCAACTCATCATCCCCTACTATATCTCCGTAAAAGTTGAAGACTAGATTACTTTGGCAATCCAAGGTTAGTCATTTGCCTTGATATTGGAGACTATTTATAGCAGAGCTTTTCACTTGGAGTTTCAAATGGGGTTTCAAATAAAAGAGATTAATTACCCATTCTGAATACCAGCCTTGCAAGTTATTGATATAGACCAAGAATAGTTTTATTGCTGCACTTGTGAAGTTCAGGATGGGTAGGTTCTTAAGGTTTTTGATTGCTGTGATTGGCACGCATAAGCCTCTGTGGATGTTTTTGTTTTTTATGCCTGAAGAGAAATTTTATAAACCTTTGCTGTTGAGCCTATACAATGGGCATGATCAACCATCGAACACCATAACATTTGGTTTGTCAACTTGAAAATGGCCTCCCTCACAAAAGGTAGAGGGCCATTTCTCCTGAGGTTTTCACCATACAAATCACTTTATACAAATGGTTAAAGAGATGCTCAAATTTTTTTTATATTCATATCAAAGGGCCTTCATCAGCTGATAAAGATAAAGATATCATATTATGTCTGAAGGGCTATTTTGAAGGAACTGCTAGGTGAAACGTCATTTATGAAGTTTTAAAGAAAATTTTCGTTTTAAAGGAGCAAAGGAACTTCACAAGCATAAAGACAGTGATTTTTGTTGTTTTAAGTCAAAGAGGGCCTTCGTAGCATCCTAAACCCTCATAAATCATTTTCAAAGGATGGTTGACTTTCTTTCAACTTTAAAAGGGGTGGGGAGACCGTTGCAAAGCCCATTTGGCAAATTCAAAACTCAACAAGCATTCACAATCGCTCTCCTAGCTGTTCACCGAACCAAGCAAGAATTTTGAGCATTTTTCAGAGTGTTTTGAGGCTTAAAGCCTACATGACGCACCTATAAAAGCACACGGCACATTCATAAAAGAAAATACACATGCATTCAATGGCTTTGCGGCGCGCCTATAGTGGTGTGCGGAGTGCCTGTAGCGTTTGTCAACAACTGCCTGAAGGCCGACGCGACACCTTTTCCACTGCGCGATGTTCTTTCTAATAAACGTGCCGCTCACTCCTTGTGCCTTCCAACAAGCTCTAAACCGACTCAACTCATCAAAATAAGGGCCATAAGCCATCTCAAGGTATTTTTTATTCCCCCTTGGTTCATTCGAAATTCTAAAGGGGTGTTGATACCATTGTTTTTACAAAGACTAAAATAGTGATTGAAGAATGGATTTCTTGGTAGAAAATCAAGGTGGTTTGTTACTGTGTTGCCAAATTTTGATACCGTATAAGGCTAGGGTGTGTTTATATCAGTTTCAAAAGGCCTAAAACTGCTTTCAAGAAAAGTGATAAACCATATACTAATGACAAGACAGAAAACACAATGGTGGAGGTTTTCAAGTTGCTGTAAGGTGTCCTAACAGTGATAAAACAAAATTAACCTCTGTTTGAAAAATCTAAGGTGAAACAGTGTTTATAAGGTGAAAGCAGTGTTTGAAGGTGAAAACAGTGTTTGTAAGGTGAAAATAGTGATCACAATTTGAAAGCCTTGTCATTTTGAAAAGGTCCTCTCTCTGCGATGAAATAGCCAAGTCTGTGTAGCCTCTATAAGTCCCAAAAGTAGAGTGTGTGAGAGGTTTTTCAAGGTCAGTTGAGAGCGTTTTTGTCTACCTGTGTATAAGAAACAGTGAACAGCAGAAGAACATTGTTTGGGGAAGGGTGATTTTGTTTTTGTCTAAACACAAGGAGATCCTTGTTCTAACAAGAAAACACAAATACCTCTTTTCAATACCTTTCCCAAACACTATAATAAATTGATTGTGTGCTTTTTATTTGACAAATACTTGTTGTTTGGCATAAAAGAGGACAAAAGAGTGATTTATAAGGAGCACAAAGTTGGTGTTGGGAGACTATTTCACAAAACATTTGAAGCAGCTTGTCTTGGTCAAATAATGACTAACAAGGAGGATAGGGTGTGTGCTTGAGAAGCCATTCCAAAGGCCATTTGAGACAGCTTGTTTTTGCAAAGAAAATTCAAAACAAAATGCCTCCCAGGCAAGACAGTAGAAGTGGCCTTCATAGGAGGTTTGAGCCTATTTCAACTGAAGAGGTAAATGCTCATTCATTAGTCTTGTTTAACTTTCATGAGGTTGGGTGTCTAGAGTTTTGTCAAAGGGTGCAGGAGGTGAAAAGCTATTCCCCTTTGACACATCTTTGTGCTTTGAGATTTCAAGAGAAGCACTTTCAGCTGGTAGGCTTGGATTTTAAGTTCTCTCCTAGGTCCATTTCCAAGGCCACAAAAAACCATTATGTCAGAGAGAAGTGGTTTAAACAAATCCACCTAGACTTAGAACATTACAAACCTTTTCTGAAGCCTGAGCATAGAGACACATGTCCATCCATTTTTCCCTTCTCATATATGTTGACTAGTTATGCCCCCCTCATGAAGATAATCATGAAATACTTCACTTGTGAGGGAATATTCTCCCAAGACTATGCTTACCATGTCCGATTTCTCATGCATTTCACAAGAGCCAAATTTTTAAATCTCCCTTTCTTCCTCCATAGAAGTATTGAGAAAATGGCCTCCACTGTTCAGAAAAAACCTCCTTCTCAGCAGACAGCCTGTCTCTTCCATCACTCCCTCATCAAGGTTATCATTCTTCATCATCTTGAGAAGAAAGAAATCTCTTGGGATACTTTCATTACACATCCGGATTTTTCCACTGTCCCTTCATTTCATACATCTCCTTCACCTTCCACTCACCATCCTTTGCCTTCTTCAAGAAATCCCATTCCGAATAAGATCAAATTTCCCATTGAACAAGAAAAAGAGCATGATGAGGAAGAAGAGCATGAACAAGAGGAGGAAGATGATGATGAGCAGCATCATGATGAAACAGGGCAGCAAGGGGAAGAAGAACACAGTGAGGCAGAGTAGCAAGAGGAAGAAGGGCATGATGAAGAGGAAGATGATGATGAGCAGCATCATGATGAAACAGGGCAGCTGATGAACATGTGTAGCACAGTGAGGAAAGGCAGCCACATGATGATGAATAGTAGCAAGGTAAGGAAGGGCAACATGATGAACAGGTGCATCATAGTGAGGAAAGGCAGCCTCATGAAGAAGAAGGGCAGCATGATGAACAGGTGCAACACAGTGAGGAGGGAAGCCCTCAAAAATAAATGCAAGAGGACAGTCAAGGCATCCATGAAGAAACTCAATACAATGGCAAGAATGATGAGGAAAGTAACAAGGGCAGAGAGCCAATAGAACATGTGCTAGCTACCTCTCCTAGGCAAGGGGCCATGATCTCTTCTCCAAAAGTGGCCAAGCCCCAAACATCAAGGAAAAGGGTGCCTAAAGCTGTAACTCCAAATGTTACTATGGCCCTCCGAAGCAAGGGGAAATTTCCCAAGAAGCCCATTGTCAAATTTCCCAAGAGGAGGAAGAATAAAAGAGCTACCCAAAGCAAGGGAAAGGAGAAAGAAGAAAGAATCCATTGAAAGGAAAGGGACTTCGACATAATTCAAATCCAAAGTGATGATAGCGACAATGAATCCTGAATCCTAGAAACTCTCTTGATCAATAGAGAAAACCAAATTGATGCTTTGAGGATTGATCTAGAGAGGGCTAGAAACTTCAATCACTTTTTGCAAATTCAAAACAAACAGATAAGTGTCCATATGGCGGTATATGAGACACGGGCCATCAAATACAAAAAATATGCCTCCAAGGCACAAGTGAGATCGGAAGAACTCATGGGTGAGTTCGATGAGAGGGAAGATGAAGATCAGCCCAGGAGAAAGAGGCCAAGAACCATGGGGCTCAAAAGAGCCCTTGAGAACAAAAGGAAGAAGAAGATGCCCTTCTCCAATCTACCCCTCTCACTACATTGTTCACCCATGAGATAGAGAACAATCGAGAAGCGTGGCTTGAGAGGGTAAATGATCACTTGGAAAAGAAGTTGGAGAAGGAAAATAGAGATTTGGACCTTCAATGGAGGATGACCGGGCATTATAAGAAGCTCAATCAGTTTTCCCGATGGAAATTGAAGGCCACACAGGAAAAACTCAAGGAGGCTCAAAGGAGGCGCCCGACACCAAAATTGAAGAAAGACACCTCAAAGCTCCAAATTTTGGCTTCATCTTCATAGCATGTTTCTAAAAACCGTTGAGGGTCATGCTCACCGAAATTGGGTGAATTTCAACAAGTTTTGGTTTTTTGTCATTTTTGGGTTTTTTGCTAAAACTCATGGGCATCGCCATTTCTGTTTGGGGCATCCTAAAAGGATGAAAATGGTATCATTGGATGCCATAATTTTAGGGGCATATACTTAGCTATTTTCAGATCAATTGAAGATTATTTTCTCCCCCAAAATGGCGGAAAACACTCACTTTTTCCACACTCTGTCCTGTTTATCAGCAAGGTCTATTTTTTGGGTTTTTACACATAGGTCAGTTTTTGGAGGACTTATAGTGGTCAGTGGATCAAACTAAGAATTTTCAGAAAATAGACATTCAGATATTTCCAACAAGCCATCACAGGCCTCATTTTGACATCGGGAAGGCCTCCAAAAGTTGCCGACAAGTCATAGGACTTTCTGCTGACATATTTCCTAAGTATTTTTGTAAAAAATGAACCTTTCTAAAGTGACTTTTCCTCATGTGCGTTTAGCTATTTTTGTACATGATTAGTTATGAAAATTCAATATATTTTCCTTTTTTAGCATTTTTGAGATATTTTATTAGATATTTTGTGCCTTGGGCTTTGCAAAGCCTCAAGGACAAAATCAGATATTTTGGATAGGCCAATGAGATTGCAAGTTGAACTAGGAGGTTTTCCTCACTTTGGCCTATATATTCCAAAGGCTTTCATTGTAAATAAGGCTGAACTTGATGAATAGAAGAAATATATGGTTATACAAGCTTGGAAGAAACACTTGTCTCATGCATTGGATAGTTTCTTGAGTTCTTTTGGATGATGAAAGAGGACTGTTGTTGGATTCCATGACTTGGTAGAATGGTATAGTGTCTCTCTCTCTGTTTTGTTTCTTAGTTTTCATTCATAATTCCATTCTCTTGCTTGCTATAAGATAGTAGAGAATAGATTTGAGACATTCCCTTGGCTGCACCTCAAATTTCTTGTTTCTTTATAGCTTCTATGTTTTCTTCATTCTTAGTCATATTAAAGAATCCTTGATTGCTCTTTGATAACTGAAGAATAATGTTTTCTTGTTTCATTTATGGTTTTATGCATGCTAAGTATGATTCACGGTATGCCCTGCTTACTCATGGCTAGTCATAGCTCTACCTCTGAAACCTCTCTTTGATTGATTAGATTGTCATTTGTTGAACCAAGGAGGTCTTGTACCGATCTTGCCCCTTGCCTAAAACTATGCCATCTTGCTTCAAAGTGCCCAATATCTTGAAATACTATGCTTAGGCATTTCCTCATAGTGATTTGAGTTGTTTCCTGTTTTCTGTCTTTTAAATGTATATCAAAAGTCCGATAGTTTACTTCTAAAGTTAGAGAGTCATATATCTCTTTCATGCATGGTTTGAATGTTTATTTCTATGTATTCATCAGCTTTATAGTTACATTTCTCATGATTAATGGAGCAGCCCCGCCATGTTTATGCCTTTCAATGATGAATTGTTTATGTTGAAATCTCTTGTTCGTCAATGTGTACTAATGTCCATCTCACTCCATTTTACCCAAAGATCCATTTTACCTCGAATCAAATCGGCCCTTCAACAAACTTGTATCACCATCTGACAGCTTTCATGACCTTTTTGACCCCATAGCCCAGTTGATCTGACATCTTTTTACCTATATTAGTCTTTGATCAGTTCATCCCTCACAACCTAAAAACCAAAACCAAAAACCTACTTCATAACTAGCCTAAAATCAAGAACACAATAAGCAAACACATAGATATCTCTTACACAAATAGAGAGAGCCCTCTTTGAGTCCAGGAAGGCTAGGTCCTTGGGCTCCAAAGACTGGTTTGATGTTACATTGTCATTTGGCTTGCCAATCAGCCAAATCACAGGACCCTAACATAATGGTGATCATGGTGGGACTTTGAGTCAAAACATCCTTGATATCCCTTAGGATCTCTCAAAATCTCAGTCAAAATTAGAAAACTTAGGTGTTGTCTGAAGAGTAGAAACTAGCTCCTCCACCATATTAACAAAATGTTGATTCAGTTATAGGAAACTCTTCCAAACCTCAGGGCTACATATAGGAAACTTAGAAAACCCCAAAATATCTCTAGATTGGTGTTTATCAATATTGGTGGTGGACCATACACATATACTCTCAAAACAACTAAAAATCCACCTGGCGACTCCACTAGCCTGCAGTAGGCCTTACTACTTTGCTAAATTTTAGAATACTATCCGATCAGCCACCTCATCGCCACACTAACATAATGGCGATCACGGTGGGAATTTGAGTCAAAACATCCTCGGTATCCCTTATGATCTCTCAAAATCTCAGTCAAAATTAGAAAACTTAGGTATTGTCTGAAGAGTAGAAACTAGCTCCTTCACCATCTTAGCAAAATGTTGATTCAGTTATAGGAAACTCTTCCAAACCTCAGGGCTACATATAGGAAACTTATAAAACCAAAAAATATCTCTAGATTGGTGTTTATTAATATTGGTGGTGGACCATACACATATACTCTCAAAACAACTAAAAATCCACCTGGCGACTCCACTAGCCTCCAGTAGGCCTTACTAATTTGCTAAATTTTAGAATACTATCCGATCAGCCACCTCATCACCACACTAACATAATGGCAATCACGGTGGGACCTTTCTGAGTTCATTTTAATCTGAATACCTTTCAAGACTCATGGAAATCCCCTTTTTGAACTAAGCACACCTACCATTTAGCCACCTCATCGCCACACTAACATAATGGCGATCATGGTGGGACTCTGAGTGATAAACAAACTTAGATTCCCTAAACATTCTAGCAGCCTTAAGAATACTATCTGATTGACTTATCCCACCTCTCACTAAGTTAATGGCGATCATAGTGGGACCTTCCGAGTTAGTGACAATCTAAGTACTCCTTAGTAACTCTCGAAGTCTCAATCAAACTTAGAAAACTTAAGTGTTTTTTGAAGAGTAGATGCTAGCTCTTTCACCATCTTAGAAAAATGATGATTCAGTTATAGGAAACTCCGCCAAACCTCACAGGCTACACAAAAACTCAGAAAAACCCAAAAACATTCCCAGATTGGCTTTTCCCTAGTTATTGGTGGTGGACCATAGCTACATCTTTACAATAACAACCAAGTTCCACCTGGCGACTCCACTAGCCTCCAGTAGGCCTAAAAACTCCATAAAAAAAAAACAAAACAAAAAATTCATAAACCATACCTTTCTGTTGACTCATCCTTTCCAAAAACTTAAAACTTATGGTGCAAACTCTGTAATTAGTGACAAACTAAGTATAACTTAGCAATTCAAAATAATTCACCTAAACATAGGAGATAAACAGAAATAATCTTGCAAGTATAACCATTAGCTTGTCCAAACAACCTAGAAAACTGTTGAAACCAAGTGAATCACTCTTCCTTTCAAAAATTCATTTCACAGTTTTCTAGAAAATTTTTTCCAAAAAGTATCTTTGATAGTATTGGTGGTGGACCATAGTTCTCACAGAAATTCACCTGGCGACTCCACTAGTCCTCATTTTTGTTTTGACCATCCTTCACATTAGTAAACCCCTAGAGGGGACATCCATCCGAAACAATCACAAATGCCATCCTCTCTAAACTCTAGATTCGAAATCTGGCTTCACAAAGAATCAACACGAGATCTCATCCAGACCCAAATCCCCCTATCATAGTAGATGACCTAGAGAAGATTCTTTGGCAAGCTTCCAAAATTGGCAATTTAGCTACCGATAGGTCCATCCATAAGCAAGATCAATACCTAAACACTTCACAGCCTTGTAGGATTTCCCCCTTTGACTTAAAATCAGCAAAAAACCTTTTTAGAATCAAGTCACAAAGTAAGGTAAACTTTGACGATCTTGAGCCCCTAGATCTGCCACAGAGTCCTAGTAGAGAAGCCTCGCCTACTACACCTCCCGAATTTTAGCTTCTCCATCACTTTGGCTCCTACCATCCCAAATCTACTCAAAATCAAATCACTAGTCCAAGTACATTTGCCACACCCATCCAAACCACTACTGTTCAAAACACCTCAGCTCATCCTACAAGCCCTCATTTTGTACATCATCCATTAGCTCCCGCCATGGCAACTTGGTATGCATCCTTGGTGTTGCCACACCCTTTGGCTCCCTTAAAAAATGACTATCAATCCAAAATCCCGCACTTTACTGGAGTTGAGATTACCACAGCTCAACAACATGTAGGTAGAATTAGCGATGCCTTTGAATACATGGAAATAGAAGACGAGACCATCAGTATGAGGATGTTCGCCCAAAGCCTGGGCAGAGAACCCAAAAAATGGTTTGAGAGCTTAACTCCAAATAGCATCCACGATCTCCCAGAACTCTACCAAACCTTCATAAATAAGTGGGAAGTCCGAAAGAACCCCATTCAAATCCCGTCAGAGTATAACAATCTAAAATGGGAAAATGGGGAAAGTGTCCAGGGATACTACACTAGGTTCAATAGTGTGTATAACGCCCTCCTGCCTCACTTCAAACCTCCACTTGGCTCAGCCTTAGCAAAGTTCCCCGAAGGCTTTGACCCAGACATGACTTATCAACTAAGAGAAAAGGACCCCCCTACCTTAGAGGAAATGCAAAAAGTGGCCATAAGTGCAGAAGAAAACTTAGCAGAGAAGAGAGATAGGAATAGATCAGAAAGGAAAGTCACATACCGGGATGAGGTCTCCACTTCAGCCCCTTCCTTAGATCCTAGAATAGATGACTTGGTTAGATCCATGGAAAAAATGTGGGAAAAGATAAGTGAAAAGACACCTCTTAGGGACAACCAGCCAAACCCTCCAAACAGAAACCAGAACCAAAATTTTAGGAGGGAACAACCTCAAAACAAACCAAGGGAAAATGACCAACAAATTAGGCCACCCTTTAATGAAAATTATGTGGAAGAAGATGAAAGGGATACAGAACCCATTGATGAAAATCATTTGAACCTTATAGGTTCTGATAACGAGAGTGAGGTTTACCTCACAGAAGAAGAACAAGTGTTCTTCTCTTTGAATCAAGATGAAACCAACTATGAAGATCCCGAAGATCCTACCATATATTTTCAGAATGCCATAATAGAAGCTCACAGGCAATATGACCTTAGAAGCATAAAAAACCAAGACAACTCCAAGAAAGGTAGCTCGAACATTACTAAAACCCCTGATACCATCCTTAAAAAAACAGTGGATAGCAACAAACTCATGGTTAAGAAAACTGACCAAAACAAAGATAAAGCTATTCAAACAAGTCTTGGCTCAGATGCTCCTAGTACCTCCACAAAGTTTCCCGAGATGGTTGTGTCAAACAAAATCCCAAAACAAATTCAACAAACTCAGAACATAGAAAAAGTCATGGCTGAAAAAACTAAAGCAAACCTGTCTAAACTACAAGCACCCTTTAGTTTTGAGGGAGAAATCGCCAAAATAAAGATTACAAATCATCTCACTGAACTTATCGGCCAAAGCTCTTATAAATCCCAAGTGTTAAAGGTTCTGAATATAGGAAATGATGCAAACACCCTTAATCTAGCTGATGATACTCCTAAGGCGTTGTTTGGTCCAAAAATAGAAGGGAAATTCCAAGAAGGAAACACTCTTCCCTTTTACATCATTTTGAATATCCATGACCAAATATTACACAATGCCATGCTAGACTCTAGGGCCTCACATAATCTCATGCTGAATTTTGTGATAGAAATATTAGGCCTAGAAATCACAAGACCATATAAAGACTTATATTCATTTGATTCGAGTAGAGTCAAATGTCTAGGCTTGATCAAAGATATTTGTTTCAGTTTGGCCCAAATACCTGAAAAACACCTGATCATGGACATAGTGGTAGCAGACATTCCCCCCAAGTACAGAATGATTTTATCTAGAACTTGGGGAGCTAAGCTTCAGGGAAATATTCAACTTGATATATCCTATGCCACTATTCCTGTGTTTAACCAAACTAGAATACTCTATCAGGAATCGCACATGAAATATATGGTCAGTAGTTAGGAAAGGCCAGATAACATCCCGACGTACTCTTTGCATTCTGATCTGAACTCTTTCATTTCACATACTGATGAGGACATTGAAGAACAGTCAGAAGGATTTGAAACAAACTTATACCCATCTCATCAGTTTCCCCAAGTTCTCTATGATGAACTAGACGCTCAAAATTATCATGACCATGAGCAGTTGTGTCTTGAGGAAAGAGAGTTCGTTCCTTTTGAAACAGGGATAGAGAAAGAAGCACGAACCATTATGTACCATCAAGCAAATTTCTCAAACCTTAGGAAAACAACAACAGTAACATCAGGAAACGTTTTCAGAACAGAGGCATTAGAAGACTTGCATATCACAAACCTCTTTGGAACTCAGGGGCAGGGAAGCTTAATGTTCTTACCATACCTTAAGGATTTTCCATCACATAACTCTACCCCTTCAAATGAAACCTTGACTATAACCATAATAGCTCCAAATCTAGAAAAAATGCCTGAAAAACTTCTTATGAAAGGATATGATCACTGCAGTCCAAATATACCTGAGTTGTTTGAACTAGCTAGCATTCTGCCACTCCACCAAAGACTTAGAACTACCAGAATTTGCAATCTTGTTCAAAATAATACTTCATGTATGGAAAATAGTGAGAAGCACTATGCCACTTCCATCACTCCGAGAAACAACTTCGACAAAAGAAAATCCAAAAATCTTGACCAAACAGTAGTAGTCAAAGGTAAAACAACTGGTCATAGGATTTGTTTTTATTTTAGAAATACTAATACACACCCTTGTGACAACAACTATATCCTTCTTTCCCAAGACCATGATATACCAATGATAAATTCTTTTAATCATGTGTCTTTGAAAAATAATGTTTCAGGATGTAGCCAAATAATTCCTTTGCAAAGAAGACAGCTCCAAGAATTTTTCAAGTATGCTGGAAGTAGTTCCATTTCCAAACCCAGAATTGCAAAACCACCAGATATCAAAAACATGCTCCTAAAAGCCATGTTTCCAGTTCTGAATTTCTGCATTCTAACATACCTTGATGATGTCATCATATACTTCAAAAATGACAAAGAATATCTGCACTATTTGAAAAATATGTACAGCAAAAGAACGAGTGGAAATCAGAGGTATAAAGAGGTGCCTCGGGAAGATACCAGGTTGTTTAGAGATTCATGCATGAATCCTTATGTCATGCTTGAAAGAGAAACTTTTCCAAATTTTTCTTTTCAAGAGCTGAGTGGACCAAGAGTGGTAGGAGATCCTTATGAAGATAGGATGCTTAAGTTTCACCATCTCCAAAATTTTTGAGTTAAAACATTTTCAATCATTGTATATACCATTGTTTGAAACATAAATAAAAAACAGAAAATTCAAAAACAATAGAAAAATAGAAAAAGAGGGCGGTTTGAAAAATAGAAAGAAATCCCCATGTTCAAAAAATAGTATTCGGAAAGTGCGCAAGTCTAAATGCCGCTACTAGTGCTCAAATGTCTTGTTCAGTTATCTAGCCTAATCATAACTGAACATGTTTTAAATTTATTTTTTGATAAGTTAGTGAGAGGAAAATATAGTCAACATTGTGTAATCTTGAATTATCAATGAGAGTAGATTAGGAAAAGATATTGTTTCCACATGCTCAAAATAAAACCAAAGAGGAAAGCAGGGATGAAAAACAAATTGTGTATCCTAGCCTTGTTTTCCTAGATTTCATTTTATGAAAAATAATATTTGTGTGCAGCTTGTCTTTCATGCCACAAGTACATGACAAATCAAACCATCTAATCCTGATTTGGTCATTTTTCAATTTCATGTTTTAGATTAGAGAATAAAATCCTGTCAAACAGCTTAAGCTTGACTGTTGATCTAGTATAGGTAGAGAAACAAAGGAGTTGATCAGCTTAATCTGAACTCCCAACAAATATAAGTGTAGAACTAGATAGTGTCATTTTTCAAAAATATTATGTCAAAGGGTTGCTAGTCCAAATGCACCCAAAAGAAGAAAAAATGTTAGGAAATATAGTGGGGTAGGTAGAAATATCGTTGATGCTAATCATGTTGTCAATTTTCAGAAATAGCATCAAAGAAGAAAGAAATTTGCACCAATGGATAAAGGCACTGGTCTTCAAAGAACCAAGATCTGAAATTCTGGACACCTCCTGAAAAGGAGCTGCCCTCCCCAAATGGAGCCACTATTAGTCATCAATATTTTTCACCTGTTGATGATGACTAGTTTTTAAAGCCAATTTTTCTAGCAGCTGATCTCTAATTTGTCAAATTTACCAGCTGGAAAACACCCATAAATTTTTTTTCCCTCCTACCTTTTCAATCAGCCCATGATGAGATAAAACCTAATTGTCAAGCCCTATCTAGCCCCAGTCATACAGACTTGTCCATCAGATCCAAAGAGAATACTCCAAATCTGTCCAAAAAGTCTCCCCTAAATTAGGTCGTGGCGCTTTAGGCGATCCTCCCTTAGCAACCTATCCTAAAGCCAAAAGAACCTCTATCTAATATCAACCAGTCATAGATAACCTTCCTATTTTGAAAATAAAGCTTGATACACTCTTAAGTCACGCCAGTAACAAACCTTGATCTCTCAACAGTGCATATGCCACAGGTCAAACTGATATTAGGTGGATTTACAATGTTTCGATGTCTTTTTCAAGAGCAGAAGTGTACCAGTGTTCCAAAATACATTATTAAACTTAACATGAGAATACAACTGCTTCTCATGTGATTTTGAGCCTGGGATGCAAGTATTGGATAGAGAGTTATTTCGAAAAGCTCCTGCAAACACAGTCAAAAGAGAAATGCCCCTCATGGCATATTGTCAAATTGTCATTTTTATTTTGCTCAAGCATGAATAGGCAGTGAAAGCAAAGATGACACTGTTCGAAAGCAAATGAAATGGCATCACTGTGTAAAACCTCCTCCAAACATGAGAAGATGGTTGAATGACCGAGAAAACCTCCTCCAAACATGAGCAGAGGGTTGGGTCAATTATTGTAAACCTCCTTCATTTTACAAGCAGAGGGTTTGGCAATGTGATAAAGGCCTCCTTTATTTAACAAGCAGAGGGCTAGGACAGAGATGTAACCTCATTTAAAAGTAGAAATTTAAGGTGTTTTTATATGACTTCAGAAATGATGAGTCACCTTCCTTCCAAAGGATTAGCAAAAGATACATCAGCAGATTTCAAATGGTGTTTAAGCAAAAATATGGTCAATACAATGGTGCTAAAAACCTTTTTTCTTATGTTTATAAGATTCTCCTTCAAATAAGAATCCAGAGGTGGAGTTTTGACTAAAGATAGCCTCATCTAAATGGCCAAGGAAGTAAAACAATATTGGTTTTAAACTGACTTCTGCTAATAAATACAAAGACAACCACTAATAGTTTTTTCATGGATATTCTTCATTTGGTTAAAACAGGGGTTGAAAAGAGTCCAGGCAGTTGTCAACATAGGCCTCCTTCATAAACAAGTTGAAGGCTCACCATTGTTTGAGGATAAAGAGCATTCATTTCAGTTGGCAGATATTTCAAAAAGGACTGTTGTCAAAAATGGTAAAATGAATGAGAATTCATTATTCTTACAGACCTCCTTCACAGAGGAACAAAGGGACAGCTTTCCAAATTTTACAATTCAAACTTCAACTCATCATCCCCTGCTATATCTCCATAAAAGTTGAAGACTAGATTACTTTGGCAATCCAAGGTTAGTCATTTGCCTTGATATTGGAGACTATTTATAGCAGATATTTTCACTTGGAGTTTCAAATGGGGTTTCAAATAAAAGAGATTAATTACCCATTCTGAATACCAACCTTTCAAGTTATTGATATAGACCAAGAATAGTTTTATTGTTGCACTTGTGAAGTTCAGGATGGGTAGGTTCTTAAGGTTTTTGATTGCTGTGATTGGCACACATAAGCCTCTATGGATGTTTTTTTTTTTGATGTCTGAAGAGAAATTTTATAAACCTTTGCTGTTGAGCCTATACAATGGGCATGATCAACCATTGAACACCATAACAGTTGGTTTGTCAACTTGAAAATGGCCTCCCTCACAAAAGGCAGAGGGTCATTTCTCCTGAGGTTTTCACCATACAAATCACTTTATACAAATGGTTAAAGAGATGCTCAAACAAGTTTTATATTCATATCAAAAGGCCTTCATCAACTGATAAAGATAAAGATCTCATATTATGTCTGAAGGGTTGTTTTGAAGGAACTGCAAGGTGAAAGGTATTTTATGAAGTTTCAAAGGAAATTTTCGTTTTAAAGGAGCAAAGGATGTTCACAAGCATAAAGACAGTGATTTTTGTTGTTTTAAGACAAAGAGGGCCTTCGTAGCATCCTAAACCCTCATAAATCATTTTCAAAGGATGGTTGACTTTCTTTCAACTTTAAAAGGGGCGGGGAGACCGTTGCAAAGCCCATTTGGCAAATTCAAAACTCAACAAGCATTCACAATCGCTCTCCTAGCTGTTCACTGGACCAAGCAAGAAGTTCGAGCATTTTTCAGAGTGTTTTGAGGCTTAAAGCCTACGCGGTGCACCTGGAAAAGTGCACGGCCCATTTAGAAAATAAAATACACCGGCGTTCAACGGCTGTGGGATGCGCCTGTAGTGGCGCGCGACACGCATGTAGTGCCAGTCAACAACTGCTCGAAGGCCGACCCGACACCTTTTCCACTGCGCGGTGTTCTTTCTAATAAATGTGTCGCTCACTCCTTGTGCCTTCTGTTAGAGTCGGTCCTTGCAGCCCTCCGTCAGTGATCATTTCGTCTTTTGCATATTTATTATTAGGTGTCTCGCTTGTTCCACTTCGTTGCATTTCACTAGGATCATGCCATGAACTGACGAGGGGGTCTGTCGTCCTATGTTTCCTCATGTTTATACCTGCAGCGCTATTTTAAAAATATTTCCTCAAAAAATTATTCATAGTCCTTGACATTATATATATGGTCATTAAAAATGTCAATAAGTGTCCTAGGTCTTGGTGTCTAGGGTTTTTGAGTCATTTATATACTAGTCATAAAGCCTGCAAGGTGAGGAAAGTCCAGCACTTGTGATTTTTATTTTATTATCATCAGCATTTTAAAAAAATATATTTCTAGTCCAAAACTCTGTTTTGGAACTAGAAATTTGTCATTATCATTTTGTAAAAAATTGTAATTGTTCCGCCATGAAGACATTGTCAAAAGCAGACCCCTGGTCTTTTCTCTAGCCAAGATAGCCATATCCCTGCAAGAAGACAGAAAAATCATTAGTATCGACCTCAAAAAAGCCAAAGGAAGTTTGTATTTGAAAAAGCCAAAAGTGAAAATTACAAAAACATTTGTAATATGGGTTTGAAATTAGATTTGAAATAAAATCTGATTGTGAAGATATTTGTGACATGTATAAAAGCCAAACAAGTTTCATTTGAACCACTTTCATAGCTCCCAAATCGTGTTTGCAAAGTGGAGGGCCGATTTCAGAGTTTTGAAGTGCGTGGACAGAGTTTTGGGGCTGCGCGACCCACGTTGAGGGAGAGCGACCCACCTGGGCTGCGCGACCCACGCAGAGTCAGTTCAGCAGTGTAGGTTTGCAGGTGCGCGACCCACCTGGGCTGCGCGACCCACGCAGAGCCTGCGCGACCCACGCAGACACAAGGTTTTGAAATTTAGTTTGCGCGCCCAGTTTGGCTTGGAATCGACTCAAGCTACCTTCAAACAGGTTTCTATCCATTGTTTGATTTTTTTCAACGCATTTGTGGCATCATGGGTGGTTTCCAATATTCAAATGAAGGATTTAAAACCCCACAGTCATAGTATTATTGTTTTCAGGGTTTGAAATGAAAATGAATGATGGAAAGAATGTGTTTGCTATCTTAAGGCAGTGATATGGCCAGCCTTCCATATAACATCAAAATCAATTTTCTCTCATACCCATTATACCACTGCAACCATTGCTATTGTTATACCATGTTTAAACCCTTTGAGTCACATTTCCCATGTTTGTAATGAGTCACATTGCCCAATGTAAAAATATGCTCATGTCTTTGTTTCAAATGGCCCATTGAAACCTTTATGGTCATTACTCATAGACAAACATATTACTATTAATGCCATGCTCTCCTTTGACTAGATGTGTTCAAACTTTTGAAGGTTGCCTGCTCCTATTTGGTCAAAATTTCATTTGCATTCAAAACAGAGATGGTGCCTTTTTCAGTCCATTTAAAAGATGAGATTTTATCCATAATTTGATTCCTTGATAGTGCTTTGACGATGGGAATATTGGTTGAGTGTGAAACATACATCCTAATTTTGCTTTCACGGCATTCATATCAGTGTACACATTGCCAAAAACTTGATCAGAGATATGTCAGAGACAGAGTCAGAATATGAGCTAGGGTCAGGCAGTGATTCGGTGGCTGAAGGTAATGTGCCACGGGGTTCCCGCAGAGAAAATAGAAGTGGTGATCATCGCAGAGAGGAGCCTACTTCTTTGGCTCGGTTGCAAGCATGTCCATTAGCTATGGATTGTTTTCGATTCTTGTCATGTTTCAGATTTTGTGAGATGGTTGTACAAACCCGACCTCATCGTGAATTAGCACGTCTGTTTGTTCTTCATTTACAGGGTGATCGGGTAAACCTTGCTGTGGTTGATTTCATTGTATCACCTTTGACTATTGCTCAAGCCACTGGCATACCGAACATAGGCGAGGAATGGAGCAAGGGTAAGCAGTTAGAGAAATTTCACTATGAGCCATACATTAAAACTTGATATGTGGCTTACTTGAGCAGAGTTTTTCCATTCAGATTCTTGAGAGATGAGTATGCACCACTCATGAGGCTCATCATTCAGTATCTTAGTTGTGAGGGCAGGTATGCTCGTCTTTTCTCATATCATGTTCGTTTGCTGATGCACTTCACAAGGGTGCGTATGATGAATATTCTGTATTTCATACACCGCAACATAGAGAGGATGGTTACATTTGTGCAGAAGAAGACGAGCCCAGTGCAGCAGTACAGGAGTATATATCATTTCGCTTTGATCAAAATCTTGGTGTCACATCAGTTGGCAGAGCAGGGAATCACTTGGGAGGATTTCATTTCTAGAGACTTTTTCAGAGTGCCACAGCAGCCTCCCGAGACAGTTCATGATGCAGGAGAGCCTTCACACCAGCCGGATAGAGTTGAGGTTGAGCATATCAGCACTCCTTTGGTTCAGACATATCAGCGAGGCCACAGGGCCTTATTTGCAGCGACACGGCGAGTACTATCTCCACGTGAGGTGGAAGGGGTCTTGCCGACTTCATCGACACGGCGAGTATTATCTCCACGTGATGTGGAAAGGGTCTCTCTTTCTTCTTCAGTGCAGGTACAGGTACAGGACAGGGGCAAGAGGCCCATGCATGATGAGGGCCCATCAGGAGGCCGGGACACCGATATGACAGTCATTGATGTTGATACGGGCTCTCCTAGCTCGAAGCTGAGGGAAGTCATCCAGGAGCAAAGGGCCGAGAATGACCAGCTGAAAGACCAATTGCAGAAGGCTCATGGGTGATTAACTATTTGGAGCAGTGCAACAAACAGCTCGAGGATGAGCTCACATTTTATGAGGTGCGCCAAATCCGTGAGGACAGACAGTGGAATCGAAAGAGGCCCGGTGACATGACACCAGCTGACAGAGATACTGTACTCACGCGGGTAAATATACATCTGGAGAAGCTGTTGGCGAAGGCCAACCGAGACAAAGACATGCTTCGCCACATGAAAGGCCATTACTGGGCTCGCATGCATGTTTGCAAAGCGAGGATGAGGATCATGAAGAGGAGGTTGCGCAAGGCACTTCGACGGTGGAAAAGGCCTAATCCACTTCGGATTTTGGCCGAGGCTTCATTGACTGGGCAAGAAACATGATGGAGGACCTCCGCTCCGAATTTGGGCAAATTCGGAGAAAATTTTGTCATTTCCAAATTTTTGGTCTAAAAAACAGGTTTTGCAGCTACGTGGGTCGCGCGCTCATGCGCTCGCATTTTTTTGAGACACTTGCTGGAGGAGATTTTTACATTTTTGGATTTTTCAAGGTTAATTATGCATCCTCTGAAGTCAACTTAGCATTTCAACAAAATCTGGATGGTCAAACAGCTCAAAAACACCATGAAAACCACCTTGCTGCCACCTTTTGCACCAGCAGGAAGTACCTCTGGGAGAATGCGGTTTTGGAGGGTCAAATCAACTCCAAATTCCGAAATTCCACTTGGGTTGGAAAGTAGACATCCAGGGATTTCCAACGAGCTATCATGAGCTCAATTTGGATGTCGGGAGCTACCTCAAAATCAGCCTGGAACATGAGCGACCCACGCAGTTCAGGAGCGACCCACCTAGAGATTTTTTGAGTTTTCAGCTGCCAGCTCAGTATTTCGCCTATTTTGGACCAGTTTTGCCTATGGATAGAATTCTTGGGTTTTTATGATGTAAATTCATGTTTTGCATGTAACTTTGGCTTGTTTTTATCTCTTCTAGAAGATTCACTCTCAAAAGAGTAAAAAATCATGTAATGGATCAGTTTCCACTCTTTTAGAGGCAAGTTGTTAGCTACCTAGATTGTAGTTCCATGATTAGAATTGGTTGAAACTGATCCCTGAAGAGGGAATTCGACCCCTAGAGGTGGGGAAAGGGGTTATAGTGATCTATATATTGTAATTTCTGAAGCATTCTACAGGTTGGACTCTTGGGATACTTTTGATACTATTGTACATACTTTCATATTTTGGCTAAGGAAAGATCAGGGGTTTTGCGGCACTTGTTGGGATCCTTGTGGTGTTCTGTTCTTGATGATGTTTCTCCTTTGTTTACTGTAATTTTCTCCTTGTTTAATGTTGCCATCCTTTCATTATGCTTCTGAACTAAATTGAATGAGTGAAATAAGGTTGAATCCATTGTTTACAGTGCTTAGCCTTTGAATTCGGTTAGTTCTATATGTTTTCAGCTGTTTGGAGAGGATCCAAGTTCTTCTTTGCCCTCTTCACCTCCTCGTCGGTCTAATCTATCCATAAAATCTAATTTAAAGCATCAAGATCATCACCTACCTCGCCCCAGCTTGAACTCTGCAAAGGTCTGACCTTATCCCCGGACCCAAAATTTGTTTTCCCATTTCTCCAGCGAAAACCCAAAAAACCAAAAATCAAACATACATATCTCTTTAATAGCCTAAAATCAGTTCTTATTGTAAGTCATCTCGCATCCTATTGCTTATTTTCTCGAGATTGACGGAGAGAGCCCTCTCCTGTCCTCGTAGGGCTAGCTACGAGGCTGAGCGTGGTTTGATGTAGCCTTGAGTTTTACTTCATTTCAGCCTGAGGTAGATTTGAGTGCTAACACCTTCCAACATGCTCTAAACCTGCTCAACTCATCAAACAAGGGCCATAAGCCATCTTCAAGGTATTTTTTATTGCCCCTTGGTGCATTCGAAATTCTAAAAGGGTGTTGATACCATGTTTTTCCAAGACTAAAACGGTGATTGAAGAGTGGAGTTCTTGGTAGAAAATCAAGGTGGTTTGTTACTGTGTTGCCAATTATTGTTACAGTAGAAGGCTAGGGTGTGTTTATATCAGTTTCAAAAGGCTTAAAACTGATTTCAAGCAAAGTGATAAACCATATACTAATGACAAGACAGAAAACACAGTGGTAGAGGTTTTCAAGTTACTGTAAGGTGTCCTAACAATGATAAAACAAAATTAACCTATGTTTGCAAAATCTAAGGCAAAACAATGTTTATAAGGTGAAAGCAGTGTTTGAAAGGTGAAAACAGTGTTTGTAAGGTGAAAACAATGATCACAATTTGAAAGCCTTGTAATTTTGAAAAGGTCCTCTCTATGTGATGAAACAGCCAAGTCTGTGTAGCCTCTATAAGTCCCAAAAGCAGAGTGTGTGAGAGGTTTTTCAAGGTCAGTTGAGAGTGTTTTTGTCTACCTGTGTATAAGAAACAGTGAACAGCAGAAGAGCATTGTTTGGGGAAGGGTGATTTTGTTTTTGTCTAAACACAAGGAGATCCTTTTTCTAACAAGAAAACACAAATACCTCTTTTCAATACCTTGCCCAAAAACAGTAATAAATTGACTGTGTGCTTTTTATTTGACAAATACTTGTTGTTTGGCATAAAAGAGGACAAAACAGTGATTTATAAGGAGCATAAAGTTGGTGTTGGGGGACTATTTCACAAAACATTTGAAGCAGCTTGTCTTGGTCAAACAGTGACTGACAAGGAGGACAGGGTGTGTGCTTGAGAAGCCATTCCAAAGGCCATTTGAGATAGCTTTTTTTTGCAAATAACATTCAAAACAAAATGCCTCCCAGGAAAGACAGTAGAAGTGGCCTTCACAGGAGGTTTGAGCCTGTTTCAACTGAAGAGGTAAATGCTCATCCATCAGTCCTATTTAACTTTCATGAGGTTGGGTGTCTAGAGTTTTGTTAAAGGGTGCAAGAGGTCAAAAGCTATTCCCCTTTGACACATCTTTGTGCTTTGAGATTTCAAGAGAAGCAGTTTCAGCTGGCAGGCTTGGATTTTAAGTTCTCTCCTAGGTCCATTTCCAAGGCCACCAAAATCCCTTATGTTGGAGAGAAGTGGTTTAAACAAAGCCACCTAGACTCAGAACATTACAAACCTTTTTTGAAGCCTGAGCATAGAGACACATGTCCATCCATTTTTCCCTTCTCATATCTTTTGACTAGTTATGCCCCCCTCATGAAGATAATCATGAAATACTTCACTTGCGAGGGAAGATTATCCCGAGTCTATGCTTACCATGTCTGATTGCTCATGCATTTCAAAAGAGCCAAATTGTTAAATCTCCCTTTCTTCCTCCATAGAAGTATTGAGAAAATGGACTCCACTGTTCAGAAAAAAACCTCCTTCTCAGCAGACAGCCTGTCTCTTCCATCACTCCCTCATCAAGGTTATCATTCTTCATCAGCTTGAGAAGAAATAAATCTCTTGGGATACTTTCATTACACATCCGGATTTCGCCACTGTCCCTTCATTTCATACATCTCCTTCACCTTCCACTCACCATCCTTCACCTTCTTCAAGCAAACCCATTCCCAAGAAGCCAAAATTTCCCATTGAACAAGAAAAAGAGCATGATGAGGAAGAAGAGCATGAGCAAGAGGAGGAAGCTGATGATGAGTAGCAACATGATGAGTAGCAACATGATGAAACAGGGCAGCAAGGGGAAGAAGAACACAGTGAGGCGGATCAGCAAGAGGAAGAAGGGCATGATGAAGAGGAAGATGATGATGAGCAGCATCATGATGAAACAGGGCAGCATGATGAACAGGTGCAACACAGTGAGGAAAGGTAGCCACATGATGATGAACAACAGCAAGGTAAGGAAGGGCAACATGATGAACAGGTGCAACACAGTGAGGAAAGGTAGCCACATGATGATGAACAACAGCAAGGTAAGGAAGGGCAACATGATGAACAGGTGCAACACAGTGAGGAAAGGCAGCCTCATGAAGAAGAAGGGCAGCATGATGAACAGGTGCAACACAGTGAGGAGGGTAGCCCTCAAAAATAAATGCAAGAGGACAGTCAAGGCATCCATGAAGAAACTCAAGACAGTGGCAAGAATGATGAGGAAAGTAACAAGGGTGGAGAGCCAATAGAGCATGTGCTAGTTGCCTCTCCTAGGGAAGGGGCCATGCTCTCTTCTCCAAAAGTGGCCAGGCCCTGGACATCAAGGAAAAGGGTGCCTAAAGCTGTAACTCCAAATGTTACTAGGGCCCTCCAAAGCAAGGGGAAATTGCCCAAGAAGCCCATTGTTGTGTTAGGAATCTGTAATCAGCAAGATTGGCAAAGTCCGATCATAGAAACAACATCGTTTCAACCAAATTTTGGATTCTAGGATCTAGCCCTCCTGAATCCGGAGAGGGATCTCTCCAATATGTACAAAGATGGATTTGTCTTTGAAGTTTGGGGTTATGATATTAGGCTAGTTATGAAGGCCAAGGGTTTGTTTTTTTTTTGGATGGTTGAGCATGAATACTGTTTGAGGTGGAAAGTCCTAAGTGCAAAGAGTTTCAAAGGTGAGAAGTTGCAAGTGAATAGAATAGCTAGGCTAAAAATATAGATATAACGCTGGTTTTTAGTCCATTGGGCTATGGGGTCATAACAGGGCTTTAATTGAACAACAACATCAAGAGTGATCCAAGGGGCAAGTCATCTACACCACAAGATTAATGAGATTTAACTGATCGAATGGGAACAATAAAGTGTTGGAGGGGTGGAAACTGATAATAATTTCACCAGGGATTTATAGTCAGTCCAAACAAGAAAGGCCTCTTAAGTAACTATTTAAAACCAACCAAGTGCAGGGCTAACCATTGACTTCTTGGGCAAGTTTGTATTAAAGAAGCTTAATTGACAAACAATCCAATAATCCACATAATTACCTTCAGAAATTATGAAAACACATAAGAGAGGACAGAGTATAAAATTAAGATCAGATAAATTACTTTTAAACCTAGTCTGCTTTCAGTTAACACCAAGGGAAACTTTCAGAATATGCCTTTGGAGAATAGAAGCTATAAATAGGGCAAGCCATCACTTTCTAGTCTAACTTTAATAAGAAAATAAGGAAAATAAATTTGAAGAACAATGTTTAAATCAAATAGTAGGACGAGGGAACTCCAGCATTCCTAACTACTTAAACTGTATTGAATCATTCCGAAATAAAAAATTTGGAGGAAAACATTGAGATAAAGATTTTCAGTCAGAGAAGGTTACTGATGTACAGCAGGTCCTAACTCTATAAATGTTGTTCTTTATCAGAGAATAGTGAACAATATGACATACATAAAGGAAAACAATAACAAATAAGGGGCACTTCACCAGTGATATAGACCAGGATCCCAAGAAACAACTTGTTTATTGATGTCAAACCAATTACAGTACTCAAATCCAATGTTTCAGTTCAACAATCATCTTCACTATCCAGCCTAACAAAACTAACACAAACAGAGCTCCAAGGGCCAGTGAATACTATTTACAGTCAGAAAGTTTAAGCTCAGATGTATTTCAAAGTTCTACAACCAACAGTTTCTCATCTTCTACAGAGGTATTTATAGAAGGATGAGGAGGTGAGATCTGATAAAAGATCTTAAGGACAATTAATATAGATTCAAGACTTCTCGGCCTTTGAGGGGCTCGATGGAGAAGTTTACAAAACATTCTGTCTGCATTAACTATTTTACATTTATGAATTAAGCTCGGTGGGAGATTTTATTGACTTTAAGGCTCTATGTCATGTTTGGAGTAACTCTGCAGATATTTTTATCATTTAAGTTCTTGCAGAAGTAACTCCCTGGCTGTGTTGAGGCAAAATATCTGATTCTGCAATAAGTTCAGCCTCTGTTTGAATGCTTTGAGGCAACAGGTGGTGCTTATGGTAGCTGAGGAATCAATTCGCCTCAAATGTGGCGGTGGAGGGCTACTTGTCTGTTAAAACACTTATGATTTCCTTTAATTGTGTTTTAATTCTGGGAATTAGGCTTTTGATAAGCATTCTTAGCCGTAATTCCAAAATCTGTCTTCAATCTTCATTCTGTTGTGCTATGTCTTCAAAACTGATACTCTTTAACTGTGTTTCTTAATAAAACAGTGTCTTGTCGATGTGCAGGGCCGCGCAGGTCCTTTAAAGGCATCAATGCCCATGAAGCATTGATAAAACGTTGATTTCGACCTGTAGATGGCTTCTCTTTAATAAATCGAGGGCACAGGAAACATCTTTCCGGCCCTCAGCTTTTCTTCATAATACAATGGAAAACCATTAAAACACCTGTAAAATACAAAAAATAATTAAGAAATGTTGTTTTTTAGCTTTAACTACTTCAGAAGGCGGGAAAGAGCGTGGCCATTGGATGAAAGCATCCAACGGTGGAGATCTGCACAGAAAGGCAAAAGGGAGAGCGGGAGAAGAATAAAGGAGAGTGATTTTGGACCGTCCAATCTGGACATGTGGATGGTCCAGATTCAATCAGCAGATCGCAATCGGGGGTAGGGAGCGAATGGAGCGATTGAATCATGCGATGCGATGAAGCATAGGCCGTCGATCTACAAATTAGATCGACGGTGGAGAATAAATCGAGGGATGGCCAATCGGCGGAAACAAACGAACGCATGCGATGGCATTAGGGGAATTTGAGGTCTAAAATGGGCCTCCTAAGGAAATTATAAAATAATAGTGGAAAAAATCAAATAAGATTTGATGACATCATCAAATTTTAGAGGGAAAAATGGAAAAACTACTTTTTCAACTCATATTTTCAACTTATCTCCCAAAGTTTTTACTCAAATTTTGAGCGGGAGTACTCCTTGGATGCGAAATTTAATTCCCCATCCAAGGAGTACCCATGTTGCATACTTTCGATGGGTCCTACTACACGAAAAATGAGAAATACATAAAAAAACGTGATTACAATCACGTTTTTTTTTATGTATTTCTCATTTTTCGTGTAGTAGAGTTCATCAAAAGTATGCAACATGGGTACTCCTTGGATGAGGAATTAAATTTTTCATCCAACGAGTACTCCCGCTCGAAATTTGAGTAAAAATTTTGGGAGATAAGTTGAAAATACGAGTTGAAAAGTAGTTTTATTATTTTATTATTTTTTAATATTTTTACCCTTTTATTTAAAAAATGGTGAATCATCCCCCATGGTTGACATCATCATCTTGAATCCTATTGGTTGTTATAAATTTTATTTTTGTTGTACATTTTTCTTAGGAGGCCCATTTTAGACCTCAAAATTCCCCTGATGAGATTTGCGATGCGAGTTAGCGCGGGCCATTGATCTGAGGATTAGATCAACGACAGAAAGTGAATCAGGGAATGGCTGATCAGCGGGAGTAATAAATGGATGCGATGCAATGGAAAGCTCTGATGCGATGGAGCGCTGGCTGCTTGATCGACTTTCAATCAATGGCTGAGATTTGTTTAGAACAGATCGGCGGAGAAAACCTTTATAATATGAAAACTCAAACATTTTGGAATAAATCAAAGGTTTTTATGGATCAGGGGCGGAAAATATATATAAGGTGGACAGGCGTCCGACTGCGAGGCCTTCGGTCTTTACAGAATGCAATATGCCCGGGGCGTATTAAAACAAAGGCCAATCGCAATCGGGCCATCGGGCCTAGTCTTTTCAATCAACCCATTTGAAACATTGCGGTGTGATTAGCGTTCGGGATCTTTAACACTTGGTCCCGGGTGAAAGTCATATGAAATGAAAAGGTGGGCAGATTTTATACATATAAGTCTTGATCGCATTGGAAAGTTTCGATGCGGCCTTTTCAATCAACCCATTGTGTTTTCTCCGATTGCAATTGCGCGATTGGTCTTTCAATCTACCCATTAAAATATTTCAACACGTGACTTGGGTTTTTAAGTTAAAACTTTGGAAAAGTGGGTTTTTAAGACTTTACAAAGAAAAAGAACGATCGGGAATAAAATATTTACAAGTTTTTAAGTGTCAAGGCGGGCCCACGGGATATCTATACAAAGGTTTTAATCACATCGGGTTTTATATGATGCAAAGAGGTTTTAATCGCATCGGGTTTTATATGATGCAAAGCTAATCGCATCAGAACTTTCGAATATGGCAAAGACTTGCGTTCTTTGGATTTTTGTGATGCGATTAGCACCGAAAGGTTTTAGCGCTTGGTTTTAACGCATGGGCATGTGGGGGGAAGTGGTTTAGGACTTAGCCCTAGGGGCTTAGGTCCATAGTAAATAAAACTTGTTTTTTATGAATTTTTCAGAGTTTTTCAATGGAATTTGATGGGTTCGGTAAGGTTAAAAAGTGAGTTTTAACCTTGTAAATATGATTTTCATGAATGGAAGAAGGGAAATAATGAAAAATAGATGAATTCCTGGAGAAAAGGGGAGAAAATGAAGGTTAATTTTGGAAGGGGGGAGGGGGAAAATGATGGTTTTTAAGCAGTATTTTCTCATGAAATTAGCATAATTTCTTAGTATAAAATGGGAACAGCAATGAAGATTTTGGACAGAGGCATGAGGCCTTCAAGAGTCTTCAAGAGCCAACAATTTTTTGTAATAAAAATTTGTTCCTTGGAGACTCAAAAAGTCTTAGCCACCTTTTGCTATAATCAAATATTATAGGTGGCTAACAGTGGCTCCACTTGGGGATGATGCCTTCTTGAAGGCATCAAGAACTCAAACTTGCATTCTCTGGGAAGCTGATCAGTTGCCTCATCCATTGTTCTCTAGGAGGCTGGCCTATGCCTGATCCATTGGGCTGCCCTTCCTTTGCTGGGATGATCTTCTCTGAAAACATATTAGCAGCTATGAAAACAATGGACCTTCACCAATACAAACTTTCTACCTACCCAATCCTACTGATCTAACATTTTTTCTTCCTTAGAGTGCACTTGGATTGGCAAACTCCCTTACAACATTTTATTCTTTTGAAAGAAAAAAATCTAATCTATTTCTACTCCTTATTTCCCCATGGAATCAGATTAAACAGTTGATCCCATATGATTCTCTACCTATTCTATCAATCTGTTAGGATTACATAGTCTAACAGATTTTTTATTCTCTAAATTCTACAATAGAAAATTAAAAAGCTTTCAAGTTAGGATTAAACAGTCTAACTTGATGCTGATATATGGCATAAAAACAAGTTGCACACAGATTATTATTTGCGGAAAATTAAAACAAAATGATGAAGGCTTAAGATCTGAAAGTTTTTCATCATGGCCTTCTCTTTTTACAGCTCTGTTTTGACTCTTGTTTGAGCTGTTTCTTCCTTTTTCTCTGGTTCAGATTTTGAGCTGATTAGAACCAGATTTTTACATCTCTTGACTCAGAATTTGAAACAGATTTGAGTCATTCTCTTTTTGAAATGTTAGGTTCAGATTTTGATCTTGTTTGAACCTTTAATTTCTATCCTAAATTATCTACTGATAAGCCAAGATTAAACAGTTTGGCAAATCGAATTCACTATCCTATCAGCAGAAAATTTAAAGCTAATTAGTCAAGGTTAGACTGTTTGAATAACTAGAAGTGTGTTTTTCAGGAGTGGAATTTGAGCTTGCACACTTTCATATTTGTTTCTCTTTTTTGGTATGGGGCTATACCTTTCTTGTTTTGTCAATCTGCCCTCTTTTCTTTCTTTTCTTTGTTTTTGTATTTTTGAATTTTTGATTTTTCTTCAAAGCAAAAAACAACAAATAACTACATGCTCAGAACTGAGCTTTATTGACATTCCTATCTAACCTATTCTAAACATGGAGTATTTACATTTATCATATGATACAAAAATTCCAATGCGGCCAGCTGAGTAATGTCAAGAAGAAGTAGAAACTTTGGCTGCTTGTTAGAGGTATCCATAGAACATATTGAAGATTAACCTTCAATATCAAGGCTATCACAGAAGGTGACAGCTTTTCATGTCTCTGGCTCGTGCAAAGGATCGTTGCTTGATAATTTGAGCCAGTTGGGATTTCCACACATTATTCCATAGGATCAACAAAGAAAAGATGAAGATTCTCTTATTTTTGGTCCTCTATGTCTGGTAGATTGCCTACTTCTAAGACTTCAGCTTTGAGGAGCATATCTTCATAAAGTTGTTTGGAAGCATCATCATTTGAACTGGAGGACTCATCATATTTGGCAGTGTTGTCCTCTTGTAGCCCTAGTATGCTCTCATTTAGTGGACTGTAATCTATAAAGAGGTTATTATATTCTTGAGCAAGGGTATGTTTAATTGCTTCCTCTTTTTCAAGAGAAAGCTCCTTGATTTCCACCTTCCCAAAAATTTCTTCGTTTCTTTCCTCCTCATTCTTTGAGCTGAAAGTCTGCTGATTCCCAATCACATGGAAACTATTACTGATGATCTGAAATGAATCGGAGCAAAGATCCAATGAATCTTCACTCACTTCTAGGCTTTGAAAACTTTCATCATCAGTATCATAAATAGTATGCACTGGCTCATTACTTCTTTGAAGGCACTGATCTTCCTCCCATAAATCTGCTAATGATGATCCTGCAAAATTAACTTCTGTTTGGGAAGCATCATCACTAGATAGATCAAAGTTAGGAGAATCACGAGTATAAGTAATACTACCAATCAAACATAATGGGTTATCAGCAGGTCCTTCTTCATTCTGATCTACAAAAGAACTTTCTAAATTTGTACAACAAAGTTCTCTATGTGAATGGGCAAGAGTGTTTGTTTTGCAAAAAGTTTCAGAGACTGGCTATTTATTAATAGTCTGATCTATCTCTTTTTCTGTCAAAGGGGAAGATGTTTCTATGTTCCTTTGAACAAGAGTACAATAGTTCTTTGTCTCTTGCGAAGACTGATTTTGAGGCTGGATGTCTTCTTGAGCCTCGGCTATAAGGGATGATGAATCAATATTTGAGTTTTTAGGGATATCTTGAGGAATGTCCATTATTTCTTGGATCATCTCTTCCTCAAATGATTCATCTATATTCTTAAAATTTTTCAATAGGATATTAAACTCATGAATGGCTGTTAAAATATCTTTAGGATGCATCTCCTCCAAAGCTCATTATCTATAATGTGTTGGGTGATGTTTTGTGATGGATCATAATATATTGCACCCAATGATAATGATGTAGTGTTTTCTTTATAGTTCTCATAGAACACATATTCAAGGTCTCTTAAAGAAAACAAACTACTAGATCTTAAGCATTCATACCAATCCCTAGATTTTCCTTCTAATGTTAACATGAACATTTTCATTAGACTGTCTTCCTGCCATTCAACTTTCAACCTCCATACATGTATGTGAAATTTGATAAGATGTAATAAAGGGTCATCAAAATTTTCACCTTGAAAAAAAGGCAGGTTGTCATCCCAATTCACCTGGGGCATCTTATGTGGAAACCCAGGGATATGATCTCTACTCATTGGGGCATATCTTCATTTTATTATTGGAATCATGTTTGTAAATCAAGAAAGAGGTCACTATCTCTGGTCAATCAGTTCAGGGTCTTCTACCAATGGATTCATTTGGTCTTCTGGGAGTTTCAGAGTGTGGTCTCGCCAGGTGGAAGATTTTTAGCTCCTAGGGAGGTAAAATGTTTTAATGGTTCCACCACCATGTATTTCTTGTAGAGCTGCAAGGTTTTTAGGAAATGAATTAGCTCTCAAGGGTGATCTGAAAACAGTTGATAATTTTATCTTAGGAGACTTCCTAAGAATACCTTCTAGGTTATCAACTACTTTAGGTGGATCAGGGTCAGGATAGGCTCTAGTGTGAATCTTTCTAGGAGCGACTATGCTGTGTTTTTTAGACCCAACTAAACAAGAAAATTTCAACCAGATATGACAATATTTGAGAGGTTAACTAGTCTGTTTACACAAATTTTAATCCTACAGTCCTCTAACTGAGTTTGAATGATATTACAATGATAAGGGTTCTTCCCAGTGGAGTCTTAAGGTTTGCTCAGGATTGTGGAGTGTGGAGTCGCCAGGTGGAAGATGTTTAAACTCCTAAGGAGGTAAAAGGTTTAATGGTCCACCACCATGTTTATTGGATACCAATCTAACCAGAGATATTGGGTCTTTTGAGTGCCTAAGGGTGTGTAAGATAAAATGCACTTAGATCCCCAGCGGAGTCGCCAGAAATGTTAGGAATCTATAATCAGCAAGATTGGCAAAGTATAATCACAGAAACAACATTGTTTCAACCAAATTTGGGATTCTAGGATCTAGCCCTCCTGAATCCGGAGAGGGATCTCTCCAATATGAAAAAATATGGATTTTTCTTTGAAGTTTGGGGTTATGATATTAGGCTAGTTATGAAGGCCAAGGGTTTTTTTTGTGTTTGGATGGTTGAGCATGAATATTGTTTGAGGTGGAAAGTCCTAAGTGCAGAGAGTTTCAAAGGTGATAAGTTGCAAGTGAATAGAATAGCTAGGCTAAAAAGATAGATATAACGTTGGTTTTTAGTCCATTGGGCTATGGGGTCATAACAGGGCTTTAATTGAACAAAAACGTCAAGAGTGATCCAAGGAGCAAGTCATCTACACCACAAGATTATTGAGATTTAAATGATGGAATGGGAACAATAAAGTGTTGGAGGGGTGGAAACTGATAATAATTTCACAAGGGATTTATAGTCATTCCAAACAAGAAAAGCCTCTTAAGTAACTGTTTAAAACCAACCAAGTGTAGGGCTAACCATTGACTTCTTTGGAAATTTTGTATTAAAGCAGCTTAATTGACAAACAATCTAGTGATCCACATAATTACCTTCAGAAAGTATGAAAACACATAAGAGAAGACATAGTATAAACTTAAGATCAGATAAAGTACTTTTAAACCTAGTCCGCTTTCAGTTAACACCAAGGGAAACTTTCAGAATCTGCCTTTGAAGAATAGAAGCTAGAAACAGGGCAAACCATCACTTTCTAGTCTAACTTTAATAAGCAAATAAGGAAAATAACTTTCAAGAAAAATGTTTAAAGAAAACAGTAGGACGAGGGAACTCCAGCATTCCTAACTGCTTAAACTGTATTGAATCATTCCGAAATAAACAATTTGGAGGAAAAAATTGAGATAAATCTTTTTAGTCAGAGAAGGTTACTGATGTACAGCAGGTCCTAACTCTATAAATGTTGTTCTTTATCAGAGAATAGTGAAAAATATGACATACATAAAGGAAAATAGTAACAAAGAATGGGCACTTCACCAGTGATATAGACCAGGATCCCAAGAAACATCTTGTTTATTGATGTCAAACCAATTACAGTACTCAGATCCAATGTTTCAGTTCAACAATCATCTTCACTATCCAGCCTAACAAAACTAACACAAACAGAGCTCCAAGGGCCAGTGAATACTATTTACAGTCAGAAAGTTTAAGCTCAGATGTATTTCAAAGTTCTACAACCAACAGTTTCTCATCTTCTACAGAGGTATTTATAGAAGGATGAGGAGGTGAGATCTGATAAAAGATCTTAAGGACAATTAATATAGATTCAAGACTTCTCGGCCTTTGAGGGGCTCGATGGAGAAGTTTACAAAACATTCTGTCTACATTAACTATTTTACATTTATGAATTAAGCTCGGTGGGAGATTTTATTGACTTTAAGGCTCTATGTCATGTTTGGAGTAACTCTGCAGATATTTTTATCATTTAAGTTCTTGCAGAAGTAACTCCCTGGCTGTGTTGAGGCAAAATATCTGATTCTGCAATAAGTTCAGCCTCTGTTTGAATGCTTTGAGGCAACAGGTGGTGCTTATGGTAGCTGAGGAATCAATTCGCCTCAAATGTGGTGGTGGAGGGCTTCCTGTCTGTTAAAACACTTATGATTTACTTTCATTGTGTTTTAATTCTAGGAATTAGGCTTTTGATAAGCATTCTTAGCCGTAATTCCAAAATCTTTCTTCAATCTTCATTCTGTTGTGCTATGTCTTCAAAACTGATACTCTTTAACTATGTTTCTTAATAAAACAGTGTCTTGTCGATGTGCAGGGCCGCGCAGGTCCTTTAAAGGCATCAATGCCCATGAAGCATTGATAAAACGTTGATTTTGACCCGTGGATGGCTTCTCTTTAATAAATCGAGGGTGCAAGAAACGTCTTTCCGGCCCTCGGATTTTCTTCATAATACAATGGAAAACCATTAAAACACTTGTAAAAGACAAAAAATAATTAAGAAATCCTATGTTTTAGGTTTAACTACTTCATAAGGCAGGAAAGAGCATGGCTATTGGATGAAAGCATCCAATGGTGGAGATCTGCACAGAAACGCAAAAAGGAGAGCGGGAGAAGAATAAAGGAGAGTGATTTTGGACCGTCCGATCTGGACACGTGGATGGTCCGGATTCAATCCGCAGATCGCAATCAGGGGTAGGGAACAAATGGAGCGATTGAATCATGTGATGCGATGAATCATAGGCTGTCGATCTATAGATTAGATCGACAGTGGAGAATAAATCGAGGGATGGCCAATCGGCAGAAACAAATGAACGCATGCGATGAAGATTTGCGACGTGAGTTAGCGCGAGCAATTGATCTGAGGATTAGATCAACGACAGAAAGTAAATTGGGGAATGGCTGATCGACAGGAGTAATAAATGGACGTGATGCAATCGAAAGCTCCGATGCAATGGAGCGCTGGCCGCTTGATTGACTTTCGATCAACGACTAAGATTTGTTTAGAACAGATCGACGGAGAAAACCTTTATAATATGAAAACTCAAACATTTTGGAATAAAACAAAGGTTTTTATGGATCAGGGGTGGAGAATATATATAAGGTGGACAGGCGCCCGACTGCGGGGCCTTCGGTCTTTACGGAATGCAATATGCCCGGGGCGTATTAAAACAAAGGCCAATCGCAATCGGGCCATCGGGCCTGGTCTTTTCAATCAACCCATTTGAAACATTGTGATGCGATTGGCACCTAGGATCTTTAACACTTGGTCCCGGGTGGAAGTCGTATGAAATGAAAAGGCGGGCAGATTTTATACATATAAGTCCTGATCGCATCGGAAAGTTTTGATGCGGCCTTTTCAATCAACCCATTGTGTTTTCTCCGATTGCGATTGCGCGATCAGTCTTTCAATCTACCCATTAAAATATTTCAACACGTGACTTGGGTTTTTAAGTTAAAACTTTGGAAAAGTGGGTTTTTAAGACTTTACAAAGAAAAAGAAAGATCGGGAATAAAATATTTACAAGGTTTTAAGCACCGAGGTGGGCCCACGGGATATTTATACAAAGGTTTTAATTGCATCGGTTTTTATATGATGCAAAGCTAATCACATCGAAACTTTCGAATATGGCAAAGACTTGCATTCTTTGGATTTTTGCGATGCGATTAGCACTGAAAGGTTTTAGTGCTAGGTTTTAATGCATGGGCATGTGGGGAGAAGTGGTTTAGGACTTAGCCTTAGGGCTTAGGTCCATAGTAAATAAAACTTGTTTTTTATGAATTTTTCAAAGTTTTTCAATGGAATTTGATGGGCTCGGTAAAGTTAAAAAGTGAGTTTTTAACCTTGTAAAGATGATTTTCATGAATGGAAGAAGGGAAATCATGAAAAATAGAGGAATTCATGGAGAAAAGGGGAGAAACTGAAGGTTAATTTTGGAAGAGGGGGAGGGGGAAAATGATGGTTTTTCAGCAGTCTTTTCTCATGAAATTAGTAGAATTTCTTAGTATAAAATGGGAACAACAATGAAGATTTTGGACAGAGGCATGCGTCCTTCAAGAGTCTTCAAGAGCCAACAATTTTTTGTAATAAAACTTTGTTCCTTGGAGACTCAAAAAGTCATAGCCACCTTTTTCTATAATCAAATATTATAGGTGGCTAACATGTTGAATTTCCCAAGAGGAGGAAGACTAAAAGAGCCACCCAAAGCAAGGGAAAGGAGAAAGAAGAAAGCAGGCATGAAAAGGAAAGGGACTTCGACATAATTCAAATCCAAAGTGATGATAGCAAAAATGAAGCCTGAATCCTAGAAACTCTCTTGATCAATAGAGAAAACCAAATTGATGCTTTGAGGACTGATCTAGAGAGGGCTAGAAACTTCAATCACTTTTTTCAAATTCAAAAAAAACAGATGAGTGTCCACATGGCGGTATATGAGACACGGGCCATCAAAAACAAAAAAGAGGCCTCCAAGGCACAAGTGAGATTAGAAGAACTCATGGGTGAGTTCGATGAGAGTGAAGATGAATATCAGCCCAGGAGAAAGAGGCCAAGAACCATGGGGCTCAAAAGAGCCCTTGAGAAACAAAAGGAAGAAGAAGCTGCCCTTCTCCAATCTACCCCTCTCACTACATTGTTCACCCAAGAGATAGAGAACAATAGAGAAGCATGGCTTGAGAGGGTAAATGATCACTTGGAAAAGAAGTTGGAGAAGGAAAATAGAGATTTGGACCTTCAACGGAGGATGATCGGGCATTATAAGAAGCTCAATCAGTTTTCCCGGTGGAAATTGAAGGCCACACAGGAAAAACTCAAGGAGGCTCAAAGGAGGCGTCTGGCACCAAAATTGAAGAAAGACACCTCAAAGCTCCAAATTTTGGCCTCATCTTCACAGCATGTTTCTAAAAACCCTTGAGGGTCATGCTTGCCGAAATTGGGTGAATTTCAACAAGTTTTGGTTTTTTGTCATTTTTGGGTTTTTGGATAAAACTCATGGGCATCGCCATTTCTATTTGGGGCATCCTCAAATGATTGAAATGGTATCATTTGATGCCATAATTTCAGGGGCATATATTCAAATATTTTCAGATCAATTGAAGATGATTTTCTCCCCCACAATGGCAGAAAACACTCACTTTTTCCACACTCTGCCCCGTCTATCAGCAAGGTCTATTTTTTGGGTTTTTACACACAGGTCAATTTTTGGAGGACTTCCAGTGGTCAATTTGGAGAAAAATAAGAATTTTCAGAAAATATACATTCATATATTTCCAACGAGCCATCACAGGCCTCATTTCGACATCGAGAATGCCTCCAAAAGTTGCCGGCAAGTCAGAGGACTTTCTGCTGATATATTTCCTAAGTATTTTTGTAAAAAATGAACCTTTCTAAAGTGACTTTTCCGCATGTGTGTTTAGCTATTTTTGTACATGATTAGTTATGAAAATTCAAATATATTTTCCTTTTTTAGCATTTTTGAGATATTTTATTAGATATTTTGTGCCTTGGGCTTTGCAAAGCCTCAAGGAAAAAATCAGATATTTTGGATAGGCCAATGAGATTGCAAGTTGAACTAGGAGGTTTTCCTCACTTTGGCCTATATATTCCAAAGTATGTCATTGTAAATAAGGTTGAACATGATGAATAGAAGCAATATATGGTTATACAAGCTTGGAAGAAACACTTGTCTCATGCATTGGATAGTTTCTTGAGTGCTTTTGTATGATGAAAGAGGACTGTTGTTGGATTCCATGACTTGGTAGAATGGTATAGTGTCTCTCTCTCTGTTTTGTTTCTTAGTTTTCATTCATAATTCCATGCTCCTGCTTGCTATAAGATAGTAGAGAATAGATATGAGACATGCCCTTGGAGGCACCTAAAATTTCCTATATCTTTATAGCTTCTATGTTTTCTTCATTCTTAGTCATATTAAAGAATCCTTGATTGCTCTTTGATAACTGAAGAATATTGTTTGCTTGTTTCATTTATGGTTTTATGCATGCTAAGTATGATTCATGGTATGCCCTGCTTACTCATGGCTAGTCATAGCTCCACCTCTGAAACCTCTCTTTGATTGATTAGATTGTCATTTTTTGAACCAAGGAGGTCTTGTACTGATCTTGCCCTTTGCCTAAAACTATGCAATATTGCTTCAAAGTGCCCAATAGCTTGAAATACTATGTTTAGGTGTTCCTTCATAGTGATTTGAGTTGTTTGTTTGTATTAAATGTATTTCCCCAAAGTCTGATAGCCATTTCCTAAAGTTAGAGAGTAATTTATCTCTATGCATGGCTTGAATGTTTATTTCTATGCATTGATTAGTTTATAGTTACATTTCTCATGATTAATGGTTAGCCCTACCATGCTTATGTCATCTATTTAACTATTTATGTTTGAAATCCTTTTTTCTTCACAAAATTAATGTCCATCTCACTCCATTTTACCTAAAGATCCATTTTACCTTGAATAAAATCGCCCCTTCAACAAACTTGTATAACCATCTGACAGCTTTCATGACCTTTTCAACCCCATAGCCTAGTTGATCTGACATATTTTTACCTATCTTAGTCTTTGATCAGTTCATCCCTCACAACCTAAAAACCAAAACCAAAAACCTACTTCATAACTAGCCTAAAATCAAGAACACAATAAGCAAACACATAGATATCTCTTACACAAATAGAGAGAGCCCTCTCTGAGTCCAGGAAGGCTAGGTCCTTGGGCTCCAAAGACTGGTTTGATGTAACACTGTCATTTGGCTTGCCAATTAGCCAAATCACGGGACCCTAAAAAACAGAAAATAAATGAATGAACTAAAGGGTTATAGAGAACTTAGAGGACAACACTCATGATTGTTGTAAAGAACTGCAAACAATTAGGGTTTTGAGAAAATTCCATACAAGGTGGAAAATATAAGTTGAGTGTTATGATGGAAACCACATAAAGTTTTGAAGATGCTAGTATGTGTGATTAAATCCCAAAGGTGTCAAAATAAACATATCAAGTTTCAAGGATCAAAAGAAAAGAAAATTTCATGACTCCAGCAACCTACAAGAAAAAAGGTGTAAATAATATCAGTGAAAAAGACAAAAAGGGTTTCAAACATTAGAAAGTGGGTTTTCATTATTATATCAAATTCCCAAGTCTATAAGAAATCATTTTGCACTTCAAGAGAATCATTGTTGCATTTCAAAAGATCAAGAGCACTCAGGAGAGAAAAATTTGGTAGTTTTCTAAGTGAATCTGGAAAAATATGCTTAGCGTTGCACACTTAGCTTGGCGATGTGCACCTAGAACTCAGCTCTGCGCCCCTGGCATTTTTCCTCTGTTCAATTTCTGAAGGCACTGCATGCCTGGGAGTGGGTGTTATGCCCTTGACAAAGCACTGCACTCTTTCTTGACAGGTCCTCTTCTCAGTTTACTTGGCACTACGTGCTCAGAACAGGCGCTACACACTAAGAACTGGCATTGTGCCCTTAGCCTTGGCACTGTGCGCTTGGACAGGAAGGGTTCCTAAGCCCTCCAACCATTCAAACCACTTCAAAACACTTTCAAATTTCCTCCAAACTCTTATAAGGCACTGGTAAGAGGTAATTACATGACATGAGCTCATCTTCAAGCTATTTTGGTTATCATTTATTGAATGGAATAAAACCCTAATCAAACCCTAGGTTCCAAGCTTGAAATAACTGTTTATATGCTTTTTTCACCCTCCTAGATAGAGTATTAGTCATAAAAAGGGAAATTACACTATTTGAGGGCTTCCATTCATCTTGCTTGACACAATATCCATTCCCTTCATTCTCACTCATTCCATTCATTTGCAAACTACCATTTCATACCCTCCCTTCATCTCATTTCACATCAGCCCTAGGGTTTCCAAAAACAGAGTTTGAAATGTCTAAGGGTGAGGACAGTGGTGTTGAGGCCCAAATTCCAAGGAGGCATGATCATAAAGAGGAAAGATAAACAGATTTGAACCCCTCAATACAATAGATCTCATAGCATCTCCCCTTACTGTTTCCTGCTTCAAACATGTAGTCTTCTTTGATTTTTGTGAGAAGGTACAACAAGTACAAAACCGCCCTGAGCTAACAAGACTTTTCATTATTAATTTGCATGACAAACAAGTTAATCTTGGTGGGGTGACATTTGATTTGTCTACATATGCCATTGGAAATGCTACAGGAATACTGACTGTGGGGGAAAAGTGGTTCAAGCAAGAAAACCTAGACATGAATTACTTTGAGCCATATCTAAAACCTAGGTATAAAGACCACCAAGAATCCATCTTTCCTTTTTCTCATCTGCTTCATAGATATGTACCCATGATGAGGATAATCATGAAGTATTTCACATGTGAGGGAAGGTTCTCCCGCCTCTACTCCTACCACATCCAGTTTCTTATGCATTTCACCAGTGTTAGGATGCTGCATATACCATATTATATTTACCAAAGCATTGAAAAAATGGCCTACATAGTAAAAAAGAGAGATTATCCTCAGAAAATGAAGAGCATATTCCATCACTCACTTATCAAGATGGTGGTTATGCACCAACTACAATAGAAAGGCATTCCATGGGAGACCTTCATTGCCCATGAAGTTTTCACTACCCCACATGGCCATCATCAGCAAGATATCCCTTCCTCCCATTCCTACTTCTCCATCACATCCCACTACTCATGCATCACCATCCACTCACATTCCTTCACCCGATGATGACCCTTCCACATCACCTTCCCACAACCCTTCACCCTCATATCATGATGACAAAACATCAAGCAGTGATGGAAATAGTGAGATAGATGACACTAAAATGAGTAACATTGAGCCACTTCCTTTGACTTACCAAAGAGGCTACAGACATGTGTTTTATTCCCTTAAGAGGCAAGGGTCCATGCCTTCTACATCAACAAAACAACTTGACAAAGGTAAGGAAAAGGTCATTGTTGAAGAGGAGGATACCCATGAAACTGAACAAGTTTTTCAGCTGATTGACCTAGAGGATGAGATTGATGAGAGAATCACAAACATGCTGCTCAAAATCATGGATGCCAGTATTAGTGAGCTTGAAGCTAATATTGGTAGGGAAAATAATTTTATCAGCTATCTTGACCTAGAGAACTATTAGTTGGAAACAAGGCAGGCCATTAGTGAATTTAGGGCTATCAGAGCTTGGAAGGAGGCTGGAAAGGAAAAGGTTATGCTAGATGAGGCCTTGGGTACTTTTGATTATAATGAATATGAGGAAAAACAGCTTCCTAGGAAGATGCCAAGGACAATTGGGTTGAAGAAGGCTTTAGCTCGGGAAAGAGAGAAAGTGACAGAGTTGGCAGAGCAACTCACTCCAAGTGAGCTGCTTGCCATGGAAATCAGCTATGATAGAGAATCTTGGCTATAAAGAACCAATGTGCACCTAGAGGGTCAACTTGAGAAGGCAAAAAGAGACATTGACCTTCAGAAGAAGATGGCAATACATTATGTCATGAGGAAAAGAATTGCAAGGGCCAAGCTCAAAAGAGCCCTTGCAAAGTTTCAAGCACAAAATGAGGCAAAGGAGAAGGAAAATCTTGATATCCTTGCTGATGTATCCCTCCAAGCATCCCAATCATGATCAGCAAGGTAAATTCCAAATTTTGGCACTCTGGTGCAAATTTTGAATTTTGACTATTTGGCTAGCAGAAAAAAGGGCCAAACGCACAGCGCCACGGGTGTTGTGCTCTTTTTTGGGGCAATCAAATGACAAATGGCTTACATATTTATGATCCTCATGGAAATTTAATCATCAACAGAAATTTTCAGGTCATTTGGAGCAAAATTGGTCCCTCAAAAGGGCCAAAAACCATTAAAAAAACACCTTTCTACCCTCTTTTCAGCACTGGCGCTGTGCCCTTAGCAGTCTTGGGAGAATTTATTTTTGACTATGAAAGTGGGCACCATTCTATAAAATCAAGGCGGATTTGGAAACTAGACAGGACAATATTTCCAATGAGCTATCATGGAGCTCATTTGGACACCGGGAAGACCTCCAAAACTCAGCTGCAAAACAGGCAATTTTTCTAGTTTTGGCACTGCGCCCCTGTACCTTGGAGTTGCGCGCTTGCTAGGAGTTATTGAAAAATATATTTTGAGGCCTTAAAGTCAACTTTTTCTCCAAATTATCTCAAATAGTTATGTTAGAAGTTATTTTTTCCATAAATGAGTTTAGATATTTTTTCCTTGGACCTTGCATGGTATGAAAGGTCAAGGTGCCTTAAATGTGTAATTAGTGACTTCTAAAACCATATCTAGGGTTTAATTCATCATTTGGAAGATAAATAATGCATTTAAGTCTTCATAATTTCTTTTTTTGTTGGTTAATTGTTGAGCTCAATATACATAGACTTGGAGTTGTGAAGAATTGGCTCTGAAGCTTTGTGACTGTTTTGGATTGAATGTCAATGAAACAAGCACATTCATAGGATTCATGAACATGGTTAATGGTGATGTTGTTCTAATTTAGTAATTGTTTCCTTCTGTTTTCATATTGTTTCATGTTTTCTCATGCAATAGAGCAGAAAATTTAGGTCAAGATATGTTGTTAGAGGCACCTTAAGTCTATTTGCCTTCTATTGCTTAGATGTTTTCCTTTGCTGGGTCTGATTGGAGAATTCTTGATTTCTCTCTAGTTCCACTTAGATTTTTGTCTTAAGAATGATTTAATGGATTCAAGCCAAAGAGGTTTATGGTATGCCCTGTCCTTTGGTGTAGCTTAAAACATTATTTTTGAGGTTTTTCTTTGAAGTGTTGCTTACTAGGGTTTAGGATAAAGAAGTTTATTGTTTTCCCTATCCTTTGGACTATCTTGAAAAGTAATTTCAAAGGTATTTGAAGTCTGATTAAAGAATTTAGGATTTCCTTGCTCTTTGATCATCACTTTTTTTCATCGTAAATGTTTTCTTTCTCTGAAGGTGAATAACTAGAGAACTTAGGAGTTCCCTGCTCTCTAGGGTTTTCTATATTGTTGTTTTAAAAGTTTACTTGGTGAATTTTGACCATAGAAGTTTATGATGTGCCCTGTCCTTTGGTTATTTCTTAAGCATATTGATATTGAAGGCCATTCTTGTTATAGTATATGTTAAAGGATTCTTAATTTCCCTTTTAAGCCACCATGTTCACAATTTAATGTTCATTTCACTCACATAAGCTACTAAGATCCATTTGGCTTTGTTAACTTGCCATATGAAACACCCTTGATTAATTGTTGTTTCTTTCAAGCCTTTCACAGACCCCATAGCCCAATGGTTTGAATTTCTCTTACTCTATCTGTTCTTCTTGACAACCTACCCAACCAAACAAAACAAAACAAACAAACCCTATCATTATAACTAGCCTAAAATCAACATCCTAAAAACAAACAAGTCATATATTTTATACATATAGAGAGAGAGAGCCCTCTCTGAGTCCAGGAAAGCTAGATCCTAGGATTCCAAAGTTGGTTTGAATTTACCCTTGTCTATTTGGTCTTTCCAATCTAACAAATTTCAGGGACCTAACATAATGGCGATGACGGTGGGACTCTAAGTAACAGCTTAAATATTCCTTAAGAACTCAATAATCCCTTTTCAAACTTAGATAAATCAAGTGTTAGCCAAGAATGATATTTGGTTGATTTTCCATACTAACAAAATGGCGAACATACTGGGGAAGACTCATTTAAAATATTAGTATTACATAAAGAACTCAGAAAACCCAAAAATATCTCTAGATTAGTATCCAACTGTTGATGGTGGATAACAAGAAAATCCTCAAACAATTAGCATCATCCACCTAGTGACTCCACTGGCTTTCCAGTAGACCTGGTGACTCCACTATTCCTCACAGACTCCCCTAGGAATGCATTAATCAATCCTAATAGTATAAAACCCAGCCACATACTGTGTGAATTCAGTCATCTTTCAGATAGGTTTGTTTTTCAAAACCTTTAAAAACTTTCAACCTCTCTATGTTGTGGGTCTTAAATCTGGCTTCAAAAATAATCAACACCATATCTCACCTTGACCAAAACCCTCCTACTATATTTGATGACCCAAAAAGAAACTTAAGAAAAAATTCTAAGGCTGAAGACTCAACTATTGTTAGACCAATTCACAAGGCAAATTCTTTCCCTGAAGACCTTACATCCTTGCAAGATACCCAATTTGACTTACACCATAGAAGAAAACTATTTAGAACTAAGTCACAAAATTGGATAGACTAGACAGACCTTGAGCCTACAAACTTACATCAGAGTTCTAGTAGAGAAGCCTCTCTTCCACTCTGCCTAGTTTTCATCTTCTCCAACACTTTGACTCCTTTCGATCCAAATCTGCTCAATCTCAGTTAGCTGGTCCAGGTACATTTGCTACCCCCACTCATACATCCACTATGAAAACCACTCCATTTCATCCTCCACCTCCACTCATAAACCATCCTCTTGTAAATCCTCCTTAGATTCCATTACCTCCTATCATGGCAGCATGGTATGCCCCCATGGTACTGCCACAACCATTATAGCCTATGCCTCAAGAATAACAATCTAAAATCCCTCACTTTAATCCAATATAAGATGAATGATGCATTTTACTACCAAGAAATAGAAGAGGAGACTATAAAAATGAGAATGTTTTCCCAAAGTTTAGGAGGAGAAGCAAAGAAATTGTTCAAAAACTTAACTTCTAATAGCATTCATGATATCCCTTCCCTTTATCAAACATTCATAAACAAGTGGGAGACTAAGAAAAATCCTCTTCAAATCCTATGAAAGTATGATAACCTCAAAACAAATGTTGGAGAAAATGTCCAAGACTACTGCACTAGGTTCAATAGTGTATACAATGCACTCCCTCCCCACATGAAAACCTCACAAGGCCTAGCCCTAGTAAAATTCCCAAATGGATTTGATCCAAACATGTCTTATCAATTAAGAGAAAGAGATCCCCTTACTTTAGAAGACATGCAAAGGGGATAAGTAAGTGTAGAAGCCAACCTAATTGCTAAAAGGTCTAGATTGAGAGCAGAGAAGAAGGTTACATACAAAGAGGAAACTATGGCCTCCACATCCGATACTAAAATTGAGAGCCTAGTTAGGACAATGGAAAGGATTATGGAGAGAATAAAATTGAATGAAAGAGCACCTCCTAGAGAAAACCAAACAAACCCTCAAAACATAAACATAAACAAAAACTTTAGAAGGCACCCTCCTCAAATCAGACAAAGAGAAAATGACCAGAAAATCAGACCTCCTTTCCAAGAAAACTATGTAGATGAAGAGGAGAGAGAGACTGAGGAGCCAGAAGAAAATCATGTCAATCTAATAGACTCCAATAATGAGGATGATGTTTTTCTCACAGAAGAAGAACAAGGTCTGTTTTCCTCAAACCTGTTAGTCATCCATAATTCTGATTTTATCCAAAGATGACTAAATTTGACAAACCCAGATTTCTAGAAAAAAATTGTAAAAAACATTATGAATTATAGAAGTCTCACGGCCTTCATCTTTCTAAGTCTGTCATTTCACCAAAATCTTCATCTATTTTTTCTAAAAAGTTTATCCCGCTGTTCCTTAAAAATGTTGTTCCTTAGCAATGTTGTTCCCTAAAATGTTGTTCCTTAGCATTGTTGTTCCTTACTGTTTTTCCTTAGTAGTGTTTTTCCTTAGCATTGTCATTCCCTATTGCTGTTCCCTAACAGTACTATTCCTTAGCCTGTTGTTCCCTTCAAAATACTGTTATTTCCTTAAAAATAAATCTACTAAGTAAGCCTGTTGTTCCCAAAGAAGTTGTTTTCTAAGACCCCATTTTCCAAAGATCCCCTTTTTCCCTTCTCATTTCAAACTTCATTTACCCATGAAAAACCCTTTAAACCCATAAAACCCCTTTTATATGGTTTAAAAAATGCCCCTCTTTACCTATCGGAACTTCTAAAAATTGGCCTAAAAACCCATTTTTTAGCCGAAAATAGTCTTTTTTGCAACTAAAGTTTAAGCCCCTGAGGGCTTAAGCCTTTCACTCCTTTTCTCCATATGTTCGAGCGCTATGACCAAGTGCCCAAACCTCATCGCGTCGAAAATTCCTCTATGAACCTGCATTTCCTTTATAAAAGTCTCCCTGCCGATGCGAATTAGCTCTCTTTCTCTGGCCCCTGGTCACTTCTCCTCCACGGGACCGTCCCCCAAGCCCTTAGCCCCCCATCACATCGGTATTTACTTTCTTTTCCTCATTCCCCCTTGTCTTGTTTTTATTAATCCGCCGATGCGATTAGTCCTCTCCCCCTCCGCTCCTGGTCACCTTATCCCTCCATCGGACCCTTTTCTCCCCCATTTTTTAGCTCCTTTCCTTTGTATTTTCCCCTACACCCCTTATAAAACAAAGAGGCTCCTCTCCTTTGTATTTTTCCATAACTGGAATTTTTCATTTTAAAAAGGAAAACTAAGGTTTCCATAACCCAAAGGCCCTCCCACTACACGACAAAGAGGGGTGATGTCAGACAGGCCCTGCCTTCCACCCCCAGAGCTACCATCTAATCATCGCCTGCCACCTGTTTTCCACCATCCCCATCCACCATTCAACTCTCCGCTATCACGCTAAATCTCCGCCTTTGGATCTACCTCCCTAGATCTGACGCCTCATATACGATATCACCCGCATTTGCCTCCCGAGGTTTAAAACCTCATTTCTATGCGAAAATGGTGGTTTTTCCCAGGGCACGTGGCAAGCGATGAATGGAATCGCGTTCCCTAGGGGAAAAACCACTAACCACCCAACTACAACGTGAAAACCACCAGTGGTTTTCCAAAAAACTTTGCTCAAATTTCGCACCAAGACTGTTTTGAAACCCGTTTCTTTGTGGTTTTCTCCATAAAACCCTGTTCTGCATTCATTTTCTCCTCACTGCTCCTCCCGTTTCCACCCAACCTTTGTAAAAGCAGTTTGTCCAACACTCACAGGTTTTATTAATTTTTTGTTTGTCTTATGTAGGTTTGATAGCAGTTTTAAAGATACAAACCCTCCCACTGTCCATAAAAGGATGGGACCAGAAGGTTAGAACCTTTGTGTACTAAACAGAGGCCAGATCACGAAGAAAGAAAATTGTGAGGGTTAGTTTCGTGGTTCTATTGGTGTTCTATGAGCACTGTTTACACTATCAAACCCTTAGCATCTCGAAGGCACCTGTCCACAACAGCAAAAGGGAAAAGTCAATGAATATTTAAAAATAAAGGGTTAAAGGCTAGAAACAAGCAAAAAATTGGATAAAGCACAACAATTAAAGGAAGGAATGAAGGCCAAAAAACCAAAGAAACGGGAAATAAAGTTTCCAATCAAGCAGTGTATAAAGGAAAAAGGGCAACAATGTTACATTATGAAGGCCAAAGGCATCATTAGGCCTTAAAACACATTTAATGATGAATTAAATACAGATTAAGCCCAAAGAGTAGTTTTATGATTAAATCAAGAAGACTTAGGCTTAAAGATAGCCTCGAATACATCAAAGGAGTAGTTATTCACCTAATAACTCAAAAATGACACCTTTCACTTAATTTATGTCTCAAAGGGAAAATTGGTAGTTATTACACAAAAAAGATATTTTAAAACTGTTAGACAGTTATTGTAAAAGACAAAAAAGAGCCTCAAAGTCAATCATTTCAGCTATTTTATCCTTAGGAAGTAAAGACAGATTTAATACACAGAGAAGTAGTTGAGAAACATTCCTACCTTATGCCTTGCATGGTTTTTAAGGATAGGATTGCATTTACTGTGTCATTAATAACATTTTTGAAACCTAGATAGTTCCACCTCCTCATTTGCAACATAAATACTGCATTTGAACTCATTGTATGGGGGCATTTGACAGCTCTTTGAAGTAATACATAGTTCTGTTGAGATTGAAAAGAAATTGATGTACTGGGACCTGTGGATGTTTTGACCTGTTTGTGGATGTAGAAATTTCTGTCATTGGATCCCTGAGCTTGGCTATTGGTGAAGTATTCTAAACTATTTAACATTTTTCCTGTTTTCATTTGTTTTCATCATCTCTTACTTGCAGTAGAGTAAAATTTTTAGGCTAACAAATGTCTCCTAAAAGCACCTTAGGCCGGTTTGCTCTTCACTGTCTTTATGTTTTCATCTGCTGAAGGTTTTACTGAGTAGTTTGACTGATTTTCAACCTTTATTCTTGTTTATTTCCTAAATAGTTCAATACAGTGGCCTCAAGAATGATTTATGGTTTTCCCTGCTTGCTTGTTGCTATTTAAAAATTGTTTTTGAAGTCTCCCTTCAAAGTACCATTGTCCAAAGTCTTCCAAAGAGGTCTATTTCGATCATACCCTTTGTACTTGCTCAAATAATTTTTTTGAAGGTTTTTATAGCTATAATCACATATGTTTAGGAGTTCCCTCTTCAATGAATGCAGTTATTTGTGAACCTTGAATGTTTTCTTATCCTTGAAAGTGAAATCTTTGATGAAATAGAGCGTTCCTCGACTCTTAGATTTCATTTTGAAAGTTGTCTTGAAATTATTATTTGTTGAAGTATGATTTGTAGAATTCATGGTTAGTCCTATCTAAAAAATACTTCTTCGTGTTTAAATGATGTTTTAAGTCCCTTTGTTGAAGAGTACACATAATTAAGGATTCTTAACTGCCCTTAGTTCTACTTTTCATTCTAAAACCTTGATGTCCATTTCATTTCACCTGAAAAACTTTGTTAATCCAACAGCTAAGTTATATTTTCCCTTTGATACCCCTAATTCATCTACAAACCTGTTATAAACTTCCACTTGAATCCATTGCCCAATGACTTAGATATTTCCCTTTTCTATCTATGCTTCCTAGATCATCATGTCCTACAAAACAATCAAACAAACTCATGCTTAATAACTAGCCTAAAATCAACCCTTTACAAGCAAACAAGTCATATCTTTTCAAAAAAATTAAGAGATCCCTCTCTGAGACTAGGAGGGCTAGATCCTAGAGCTCTAAAGACTGGTTTACATGTTTCCTTGTCATTTGGTTTACCAATCGGCGAAATCACAGGAACCCAACATTCTGGCGATCATGGTGGGACCTTTTGAGTAAAATTCCCTAAAAAAGACACTAGTATTCATTCAGGTGACCTATAGCTTCTTCAATCACTACCATCATAATGGTAATCATGATAGGATATGTCTAAATTAGTGTGAATCTAAGTAACCCTTAAGATTCTAAGAGACCCATATCAAACCTTGAAGAAATCAACTAGTAAGCCATAGAGTAGACTTTGTTTGTTTCACCACGTTAGCTAAGTGTTGAATCAAGCATAGGACACTCTCATAACCAGAGAACCACATAAAACTTAGAAAAACCCAAAAACATTTCAGATTGGTTTTCAAATAAACCATTGGTGGTGGACCATAAAATATTTTACCTTCAGAAAAGCTAAAAATTTCCACCTGGCGACTCCACTAGCCCCAGTAGGCCTTTAACTCCTCTAGATCTCTAGATTTCCTTAAATATTGTGTTAACCAACCTTGAGGAAGTTTAGAAGCCTAGTTATCCTACTATAGAAATCATTGTGAGAGGAAAACTTTTGAAAAACGGTCTTAAAAACCTCTTCCTCTCTAAATTTTGAAAACTGAAATCTAGCTTCACATAGGATTAACACTAGATCCCATCCAGATCATAATCCCCCTACCATAGTTGAAAATCTAGAGAGGATTTTGTGGCAAACTTCTAGACCTGGAAAACCAACTACTAATAGGTCTATTCCAAGAACAAGATCTATCCCTGAAAATATTACAGTTTTAGAAGATCCTCACTTTGACTTACCTCACACAAAGAATCTATTCAGAAATAAATCTCAAAGTGATTTAAATCAAGTTGATTTTGAAACTACAGATTTGAAACAAAGCTTTAGCAGAGAAGATTCACCTTCTACTCCACCTGATTATCAAATTCTCCATCATTTCAACTCCTTCCATAAAAAATATGCTCATCATTAGTTTGCTGGCCCAAGTGTTTCTTCCACTCCTATCCACACATCCACTGTTCAAAATGTTAGAGTCGGCCCTTACAGCCCTCCGTCAGTGATCATTTCGTCTTTTGCATATTCATTTTTAGGTGTCTCGCTTGTTCCACTTCGTTGCATTTCACTAGGAGCATGCCATGGACTGACGAAGGGGTCTGTTGTCTTATGTTTCCTCATATTTACACCTGCAGTGCTATCTTAAAAATTTCCTCAAAAAATCACTCCAAGTCATTGTTATTTCATATATGGTCATTAAAAATGTCAATCAGTGTCTTTGGTCCTAGTGTCTAGGGTTTTTGAGTCATTTGTATACCAGTCATAAAGCCTGCAGGGTGAGGAAGGTTTCGCATATTGTGATTTTTTGTTTTATCATCATCAGCATTTTAAAAAAACATTTCTAGTCCAAAACTCTGTTTTGGAACTAGAAATTGTTCATTATTATTTTTGTAATAAATTGTACTTATTCCACCAAGAAGAAAATGTCAAAAGCAGACCCCTGGTCTTTTCCTTAGCTGAATAGCCGTATCCCTGCAAGAAGACAGCAAAATCATCAAAATCGAGCTCAGAAAAGCCAAAAGAAGATTGTATTTAAAAAAGCCAAATGTGAAATTACAAAAACATTGTAATATGGGTTATCAATTAGATTTGAATCAAATCTGATTATGGAAGATATTTGCATCATATATAAAAGCCAAACCAATTTCATTTGCACCAATCTACAGCACTCAAGTCGAGATTTGGAGTTGGAGGGCCGATTTCACAGTTTTGAAACAGCGTTGACAGGGTCTTGGAGCTCAAGCGACCCACCTGGGCGCGAGCGACCCATCTGGGCAGAGCGACCCACTTGGGTTATTTCCGCAGTGTGAAGTTACAACAAGAGCGACCCACCTGGGCCGAGCGACCCACTCATCAACAGAGGTCCGAAAAATCGTTTTGAGCGCCCAGTCTTGTTTGGGATCGCCCCCAACGGCCTTCAAACAGGTTTTTAGCAATTGTTTAATGTTTTTAAATGCGTTGGTGGCATCATTGATGATTTCAAACACTTCAAATGGAGGATTTAAACCCCACAGTCATGGCAATATCGTTTTCAGGGTTTTAAAATGAATATGGATGGTTGCATGAGTTTGTCTCCTATTTTATGTCAGTGATATATCTAGCCTTGCATATATTATCAAAACCATATTATTCTCATACCCATTATACCATTGTGACCATTGCTATTACTTTACCATGTTTAAGACTTTCGTTCCATGGTGACTATGGTGTATTGTGTCTCACTGCCCAATGATAAAAACACTCTCATAACTCTGTTTCACTGCCCATTGACACTTATAACTTTGTTGTAATTGCTCATAGACAAACACATTCATATGATGTCGTGCTCCCTTTGACAAAGATTTGCTCAATATTCTGAAGGTTGCCTGCTCCCTTTGGTCAAGTTTCACTTGCATTTAAAACAAAGACTGTGCCTCTTTTTCAATCCACTTAAAACAGAGATATTATCATTGTTTGTTTCCTTATGGTGTTTTGACGGTGGGAATATTTGTTGGGTGTTGAAACACACATCATAACTTTGTTTGCACTGCTTTCATATCAGTATACATAGTGCCAATAGCTTGGTCAGAGCCATGTCAGAGACAGAGTCAGAGTATGAGCTAGGGTTAGGCAGTGATTCGGTGACTGAAGGTAATGTGCCACGGGGGTCTCACAGAGATCACAGAAGTGGTAATCATCGCAGAGAGGAGCCTACTTCTTTGGCTCGGTTGCAGGCATGTCCATTAGCTATGGATTGTTTTCGATACTTGTCATGTTTAAGATTTTGTGAGATGGTTGCACAAACCCGGCCTCATCGTGAATTGGCCCGTCTGTTTGTTCTACATTTACGGGATGGCCGGGTAAGTCTTGCCGGGGTTGATTTCATTGTGTCACCCTTGACTATTGCTCAAGCCACTGGTATACCAAACATGGGCGAGGAATGGAACAAGCGTCAGCATTTAGAGAAATTCCACTATGAGCCATACATTAAAACTGGATATATGGGTTACTTGAGCAGAGTTTTTCCATTCAGATTCTTGAGAGATGAGTATGCACCGCTGATGAAGCTCATCATTCGGTATTTTAGTTGTGAGGGCAGGTATGCTCGTCTTTTCGCGTACCATATTCGTTTGTTGATGCACTTCACAAGGGTACGTATGATGAATATTCCGTATTTCATATACCGCAACATAGAGAGGATGGTGATGTTTGTGCAGAAGAAGACAAGCCCAGTGCAGTAGTACCGGAGTATATATCATTTCGCTTTGATCAAGATCATGGTGTCGCATCAGTTGGCAGAGCAGGGCATCACTTGGGAGGATTTCATTTCTAGAGACTTTTTCAGAGTGCCACAGCCGCTTCTCGAGACAGTTCATGATGCAGGAGAGCCTTCACACCAGCCGGACATGCTTGAGGTTGAGCATATCAACACTCCTTTGGTTCAGACATATCAGCGAGGCCACAGGGCCTTATTTGCGGCGACACGGCGAGTATTATCTCCACGTGAGGTGGAAGGGGTCTTGCCGACTTCATCAACACAGCGAGTATTATCTCCACATGATGTGGAAGGGGTCTCGCCTTCTTCTTCAGTGCAGGTACAGGTACAGGACAGGGGCAAGAGGCCCATGCATGATGAGGGCCCATCAGGAGGCCGGGATACAGATTTGACAGTCATTGATGTTGATGCGGGCTCTCCCAGCTCGAAGCTGAGGGAAGTCATCCAGGAGCAAAGGGCCGAGAATGACCAGCTGAAAGACCAATTGCAGAAGGCTCAGTGGGTGATTAAATATTTGGAGCAGCGCAACAAACAGCTCGAGGATGAGCTCACATTTTATGAGGTGCGCCAAATCCGTGAGGACAGACAGTGGAATCGAAAGAGACCCGGTGACATGACACCGACTGACAGAGATACTGTACTCACACGTGTGAATATCCATCTGGAGAAGTTGTTGGCGAAGGCCAATCGAGACAAAGACATGCTTCGCCACATGAAAGGTCATTATTGGGCTCGCATGCATGTCTGCAAAGCGAGAATGAAGATCATGAAGAGGAGGCTGCGCAAGGCACTTAGACGGCAGAAAAGGCCTAATCCACTTCGGATTTTGGCCGAGGCTTCATTGACTGGGTAGGACACATGATGGAGGACCTCCGCTCTGAATTTGGGCAAATTCGGAGAAAATTTTGTCATTTTCAAATTTTTGGGTCAAAAGACAGGTTTTGCAGTTAAGCGGGTCGCGCGCTCATGCGCTCACTTTTTTTTGGGACACTTGCTGGAGGAAATTTTTACATTTTTGGATTTTTCATGGTTAATTATTCATCCTCTGAAGTCAACTTAGCATTTCATCGAAATCTGGATGGTCAAAAAGCTCAAAAACACCATGAAAACCACCTTGCTGCCACCTTTTGCACCAGCAGGAAGTACCTCTGGGAGAATGAGGTTTTGGAGGGTCAAATGAGCTCCAAATTCAGAAATTCCACTTGGGTTGGAAATTAGACATCCAGGGCTTTCCAACGAGCTATCATGAGCTCAATTTGGATGCCGGGAAGTACCTCCAAATCAGGCTGGAACATGAGCGACCCACTCGGCTCAGGAGCGACCCACTTGAAATTTTTCCTGAATTTTCAGCTGCCAGCTCAGTTTTTCGCCTAGTATGGACCAGTTTTGCTTGTGGATAGAATTTTTGGGTTTTTATGATGTAAATTCATATTTGACATGTAACTTTGGCTTATTTTTTATCTCTTCTAGAAGATTCACTCTCAAAAGGGTAAAAAATCATGTAATGGATCAGTTTCCACTCTTTTAGAGGCAAGTTGTTAGCTACCTAGATTGTAGTTCCATATTAGAATTGGTTGAAACTGATCCCTGAAGAGGGAATTCGACCCCTAGAGGTGGGGAAAGGTGTTAGAGTGATCTATATATTGTAATTTCTGAGGCATTCTACACGTTGGACTCTTGGGAGACTTTTGATATCATTGTACATATTTTTCATATTTTGGCTAAGGAAAGATCAGAGGTTTTGCGGCACTTGTTGGGATCCTAGTGGTGTTCTGTTCTTGATGGTGTTTCCTCTTTGTTTACTGTAAGTTTCTTCATGTTTAAATGTATGCCATCCTTTCATATGCTTCTGAACTAAATTGAATGAGTGAATAAGGTTGAATCCATTGTTTACAGTGCTTGGCCTTTGAATTCAGTTAGTTCTATATGTTTTCAGCTGTTTGGAGAGGATCCAAGTTCTTCTTTGCCCTCTCCAGCTCCTCGTCAGTCTAATCTATCCATAAAATCCAATTCGAAGCATCAAGATCATCACCTACCTCGCCCCAGCTTGAACTCTGCAAAGGTCTGACCTTATCCCCGGACCCAAAATTTGTTTTCCCATTACTCCAACGAAAACCCAAAAAACCAAAAATCAAACATACCTATCTCTTTACTAGCCTAAAATCAGTTCTTATTGTAAGTCATCTCGCATTCTATTGCTTATTTTCTCGAGATTGATGGAGAGAGCCCTCTCCTGTCCTCGTAGGGCTAGCTACGAGGCTGAGCGTGGTTTGATGTAGCCTTGAGTTTACTTCATTTCAGCCTGAGGTAGATTTGAGTGCTAACACAAAACACTCCATTTCAACTCTCTTTCCCTCTTGTAAATCCCCTATTATTTCCAATCATGGCAGCATGGTATGCTCCACTAGTATTACCACAGCCTATGGTTCCTTTTCCAAATGATTATCAGTCCAAAATTCCCCATTTCACTGCAAATGAACCTACTACTGCCCAACAACACATAGATAAAATGAATGATGCCTTTGATTACATGGAAATAGAAGAAGAGACTATTAAGATGGAATTTTTGCTCAAATTTTAGGAGGAGAAGTCAAGAAATAGTTCAAAAACTTAGCTCCTCATAGCATAAATGATCTCCCTTCTTTATATCAAACATTCATAAACAAATGGGAAATTAGAAAGAACCCACTCCAAATACTTTCAGAAAATTCCAATCTCAAAATAAACAGTGGGGAAAGTGTCCATGATTACTGCACTAGATTCAATAGTGTGTATAATGCACTTCCTCCAGACATGAAACCTCCACTAGGCCTAGCCTTAGCAAAATTTCCAGAAGGTTTTGATCCTGAAATGACCTACCAGCTAAGAGAAAGAGACCCCTCGACCTTAGAAGATATGCAGAGGGGATCCATGAGTGTAGAGGCAAATCTGATTGAGAAAAGAGCTAGGTTGAGAGCAGAAACAAAATTTACATACAAGGATGATACAATGGCTTCAACCTCATCATTAGATACTAAAATTGATAACTTAGTGAAGGTAATGGAGAGGATGCTTGAAAAGATAAATCTCAATGATAGAGTGCCTCCTAGAGAAAACCAAAACATAAATAGAAACCAAAATCTTAGAAGAGACCCTAATCAAGATAGGCAAAGAGATAATGACCAACAGATTAGGCCTCTCTTTCAACAAAACTATATTGATCAAGAAGAAGAAAGGGAAATTGAAAGGTTGGAAGAAAATCATGTAAACTTGATAGGATCTGACAGTGAGACAGATGTTTTTCTCACTGAAGAAGAATAGGGATTCTTCTCTTTAGAAAAAAATGACTACAGTAATGAGGATTCTGAAGATTATAGATTGGGGTTTGAAAATGCTATCATGGAGGTACATAAAAGATACAATCTTAGAAGCAAAGGTAGCCCATATATTTCCAGTGACAAAAACACTAGTAATGCTGCTAAGAAAACCTCAGAAAATCAGCCTAAGAAGACAACAAGTAACATCAACACTTTAGCCAAGAAAGCTAGTCAAAATAAAGACAAAAACATTCAGAAAAGTGTTGAACAAAGTTGCCCTAATACTTCTGCTAGTGGCCCTAACAAATCTGTCCCAAATAACAATCCAAATAAAAATCAGCAAATTAGAATTGTTGAAAGAGTTGTAAATGACAAAACATATGTAAATATGTCGAGAACAATATTTCCTTTCAGCCTTGAAGGGGAAATTTCCAAAATCAAAATCACCATACCCTTAGCTGAACTAGTAACTCAGGATGTATATAAAAACCAAGTTTTGAAAGCTTTGAATATAGGCAGTGACACTAATACTTTAACTTGACAGATGATAAACCAGAATTATTGTTTAGTCCTGAAGTTGAAGGAAAATACCAAGAAGGGGTTGTCCCTCCTTTTTATGTCAGCCTGAATATACATGAAAAAATCTTGAATAATTCCATGCTAGACTCAGGCGCTTCACACAATCTTATGCCCAAAGTAATGATGGAAAGCCTAGACTTAGAAATTACTAAACCATACAAAGACCTTTATTCTTTTGATTCAAGCAGAGTCAAATGCTTAGGCTTAATTAAATATTTTTGTGTTAACCTTTCTCAAATTCCTTCTAAGAGTCTAGTAATGGACATAGTGGTAGCTGATATTCCCCCTAAATATGGCATGCTTCTATCTAGATCATGGGGAGCCAAGCTACAGGGAAGCCTTCAAATGGACATGTCTTATGCCACCATCCCAGTATTTAACCAAACTAGAAGATTATATAGGGAATCCGACATGAAATACATGGTGAGCAACATAGATAGACCAAAAAATTCTCCTATCTACTCCATCCATTCAAATTTGGATTCCTTTATCTTATATAATGAATATGAAATCAGCCAACAAGAAAAGAAAAACAAGGGAGAAATTAGTCTACCGGAACAGTCAAATCTGCCCTTAACTCAAGAAAAGAACAGTCCAGATTTTAGCAACCTTGAAAAATAGAAAGAAAATGAAAATGAGATTCAAATACCTTGGAAAATAAACTTTGATGGCTCTTGTAGCAAAATAAGTGCAGGGGCTGGTGTATGGATATAGAACACAAACCAAGGATTTTCCTATAAACTAGATTTTCCCTGCACAAACAACATTGCTGAATATGAAGCCCTACTTATTGGCCTACACTTACTCAAAGATTTAGGAGCTAAAAGAATATCAGTCCAAGGGGATTATGAGCTAATTATCAGACAAATCAAAGGGGAGTATTCAACCAAAAACCCAAAATCAGATAATATAGAAATGCTGCCCTTAATCTCCTAAAAACCTTCGAAAAATATGAACTCATTTTCATCCCAAGGGCCCAAAATAATCTAGAAAATGAACTTCCCATTGCTGCTAGTAGTTTCCAAATACCAGAGACAAATGAATAGTTCGATATAAAAGTAAAAAACAGGCCTGTAATACCTGAAAATGAGGATTATTGGCAAGTATTTGAAGGAGACAAACACATAGATGATTTTCTGCAATCAAAGAATGATTTTTCCATACCAACACCTTTTTCAAGCCATGAAGAAAATTGTTTTAATGAAGAACAAAACCCTGAAACAGAGTTATATTTTTCTGCAGATATAAACCATGTTGAACATCCTTTTAGAGCAGAAATAATTGACAATGCAGATTAGAAAGACCTGGAAGTTTTACAATGTAAAAATGAAACAATTCCAAGAGGTCTTGCACCATTATAACAACTTTTTGATTTCAATGACGTAGCCACAGAACCAAGAATGGAACCTATGGAAAAAAACATAGAAGAACATAACATAGGCAGCCTAGCAGAACCCAATATGATAAAACTATCTAGCACCCTCCCAGCTCATATCAAATAGCAACACATAGACCTTTTCAAAGAATTTAAAGATGTGTTTGCATGGGGATACAAGGATCTAAAATCATATGATACCAGCATCATTCAACACAAAATTCCTCTTAAGGAAAATCAGAAACCTTTCAAACAAAAACTCAGAAGGATAAACCCTATTTTATTACCTTTAGTTGAGAAAGAGATTAAGAAAATGTATGATGTTGGGATCATAGTTCCTATCAGGTATTCAGAATGGGTTTCCAGCTTAGCATCTGTTAGGAAAAATACTGGGGAAATTAGGCTTTGCATTGATTTTAGAAATCTAAATAGAGCCTCCCTTAAAGATAACTATCCCTTGCCAAAAATGGATCACATACTTCAAAGGGTGGTTGGGTCTAAAATAATTTCACTGCTGCATGGGTTCTCAGGTTACAATCAGGTTTTAGTACTCCCAAGTGACCAACATAAAACTGATTTTACTACACCTTGGGGTACATTCATGTATGTCAAAATGCCATTTGGTTTAATGAATGCAGGGGTCACCTTCCAAAGGGCCATGGACATAGCCTTCTCATAATACATAGGCTTTTTCTGTTGGCAATATGATGCTGAGTGTTGTCCTTGATGGCAACCCACTTGATGAAGATGATGGCAACCTACTTGATGAAGTCTTGATGAACTTGTTAAATTATGTAAATCTGATGTTTATACAATAAGTATAGAAGGTAATGATGGAAGGAATGTCAGTATGTGCTAGAACATGATAAAAAGAGTATGTCTCAAGGAATACGCGGATTTGTCTAGACAAAGTAGCGTATGCACGCGGGAAATAACGTGCCAAGTCGCGTATGGGCAAAAGCGCTCTAAATATGTAAAACCAGGGGTAACCACCATGGTTTTGACCCATTTTATTGAGTAATGATTCGTCTATGTGACCCCGTCCAGGAATACCATCGAAAGCAATGTGGTTTTGGCTCATGGTATTGATAAAGGGTAAACCTATATAAGGAGAAGGAAATCATTGTGCAATGAGGGTGCAAGAAGTCTGAGCTTGAATGAATACTTCTCTCTGAAGCATATCTGAATGGAAAGGGTTACAGTTGAATGAAAGATCTGAATGCATGATGCACCAATGAAGAAATGATGAAGAAGGGAATCTAGATCTGGAATGTATTTGTATCTGCTAGATCTGTTTATGGAATGATTAGATCTGAGATGAGGCGAACATCTGTTTGAAGTAAAGGGTAAAATCTGAGTGATGTATCTGTTCTAAAGAATTGCAATGACCTAAATGTCTGAAGAACTATATGCTAGTTCGCCGCAGAGTAAGTGCGTATATACGCGGGTTTGCTGAATAGAAAGTGTGTATGGGCAGTAAAATTAGCTCTGTAATTTGTACAGAAGAATACGCGGGTTTGTATGGTCGAAGGTGCGTATATACGTAGGATCAGTGAAAGGAAAGCGTGTATGAAGATTAGGGTTTGCTGAAGTATGAAGTATCAAATGCCTGATCTGTTCTGCTGTGTTACTGCTATCTATTGATGATGTATGATTGAGCTCAAATGTATGGAGTGGGTCCAGTCTGAAAATATGATGAAACGTGGCCTGCAAGTTGTGTTCTAAAGGAAGCTTTGGATCCAGTGTGAAAATTGATGAAACGTGGTCCATGGTGGTGCTAAGGGTTGTAGCCTTCAGTCAGGGGGTTGTAGCTCCCTTCCAGGTGAGGCTGGTAAACGAGATCAAGGGGTCGTAGCTCCCTTCCAGGAGAGGCTGGTAAACGAGTCAGGGGGTTGGAGCTCCCTTCCAGGAGAGGCTGGTAAACGAGCGCAGGTGGGTGCCTGCGTGCTGGTAGGAGTCTGCGCCAGCACATAAGTTGTAAGATGTTTTCTCTATAATAAAATATTGAAGGCTAAGACAACGGCAGCGGTGGTTTTCTCCCGACTTGGGTTTCCACCTAAAATCCTGGTGTTCATGTGTGATGTTTATGTGTGATGATTTACTCTGTTATTACTTTACATGTCTGTTGCTATATAAACATCTGATGAATGAATAAATGCAAGGATCTAAGTAATGAATTAATTGCATATTTTAAGATCTCTGTATATACGCGAGTTTTGTGAAGGGTATCCGCGTATATACGCGAGTCTGATAAAGTAAAGTAGCATATGGGTTTTAGAGCATGAAAAAGTAAAAATATTTGAGTATGCCCTAAATACTGATTCACCCCCCCCTCTCAGTATTTTTCCCAACAATTGGTATCAGAGCAGGTCCTTCTGCAGAAGCTTGATCGCTTGAAGGAGATCCGTCGCAATGGGAAGTCGTGAAGGAGTATTTTCTATAAGGCCACCTCTATTCAATGGAAGTAATCTGTTATTCTGGAAAATGAGGATGAGATCCTATCTTCAGTCTATGGGAGCAGATGTATGGGCCATTGTTGAACAAGGATATCAATATCCAACTGCTACACCAACAGATCCAACTAAAAGGAAGAATTATGAATCAAATGCAAAAGCGGTCAATGCTATAACAGGTAGCTTAACTGAATCAGAATTTGTCAAATTCATGCAGCTGAATACAGCAAAGGAAATATGGGACAAATTCATCCTAAGTTATGAAGGTGATGCAAAGGTAAAAAGTGCAAAGCTCCAAACCCTCAGAATTGAATATGAAAATTTGAAGATGCATAGTGATGAGAGTATTGCCCATTTCTTCTTACGTCTAGATGATATTGTAAATCGAATGAGAAACTTGGGTGAAACCATAACCGATACTACTCTGGTAGAAAAATTCTTAAGATCTTTGACTTCAAAATTTGAATCTAAAGTGTCTACCCTTGAAGAAAAGCAAGATCTGCAAACTCTAACTATTGTTCAACTACATGGTATTTTGACTGCTTTTGAAATGAGAAAAGGAGGTCCCTCTCAAATCAAAGAAGTTGCCTTTAAGGCGTGTGCTAAAGGAAAATACAAGGAAGATGTCAAGGAATCAGATTATATATCAGATGAAGAAGAAGCTAATTTTGTGAGAAAACTCCAACTAGGAACTGGAAGATTCAAAGGTAAGCTTCCCTTCAAGTGTTTTACTTGTGGAAAAGTTGGTCATTATGCTGCTAAATGTCCCTATGAAGAAAAACATGGTAAATGGAAACAATTTGAAAAAGGAAAGAGTTATTATACAAATGAAGATAATGATGAAGTGTCTAGTGAAGATGAAGAAGTTTCTGACCACGGTCTACAAATACTCATGGCATCCACTATGGAAGATGATAACTTCACAAAAGAAAGGGATCTGATTGGTAAGGGTTACTTTCATGGATGTTGCTTCTATTGTAACTCATTTGGTCATAAGGCCACTGATTGCAGGATAAGTATGATGAACAGATCTGATAAATTGGAGAATTTCCAGCACACTATAAGTAGTCACAAGCAAAGCTGGAAAAAGAAGAGGCACCGGTAAAAAACGTAGGGAATACTGACCCTACTGCAGTCATCCGCTTCTAAAGCCTACTTCTCTTAATGAATGTAGAAGTGATGTGAGATACATTATAGGGATTAGTAATGTATCGTCACAGGGTGAGCGATGTATGGTGATTTCCATGATTGTTTTGGTAATTATGGGTATGTGTATTTCTGACAGTGCATCTGGTGTGAAGAAAAGACAGGAACATAAGGTACAAATTCAGGGGGAGATGAAGGTGTGAAATTTTCTATATTTCACTTTCCATACGCGGGTTCGATGAAACAAAGTCGCGTATACATGCGAGTTATAGCAAACACAGTCGCGTATGCATTGATGATAAGAGAATTGGGATGACAACTGAAGATCAGGAGCAGAGGTTCAGGGGGAGCATCAGTCTGACTGCTAATGATTGTACTGTTAGCATTATTCTGGTTATACTCATGCTAATGAAATTATACATGGTTTCTTATGTTGAAGATTATGGATGAGCCCGGATTACTTATTTGATGAAGAATATCTTTTGGATATGATGGAAGTCTTATGATTCGGAGATCCGGACAGATCATGCAGAGATTGTTGCTGATGACTTGCTGTTAAAAGTATTCAGATTGCACAAGCTAAGGAGGAGCCTTGGACATATGGAAAGGATGTTTGGATGCACATTTTCAAGGAGAGCACTAGTCTTGCTGAGTATAATGCATTGTTGGCATTATGATGATTCTGAAATATGATCTCTCTCTTGAGGTATTTCTGGTATTGGTCATAAAAAGTCATACTTGTAATTTGATAAAAAGGTCTTGTTGAGACCCATGATGTAAAATTGTAATATTCAGTCATATAAGGACTTGTCAAAATTTGTAAACCCACTTGGTTGGGTAGCTGAGTTGAGATGTGTAAACCCACTTGGTTGGGTATTTGAGTCTCATATGTAAATCCACTTGGATGGATCTTTGATGTAAGTATGAGTCATTGGTGATAGGAAGGTCATAGAGTCATGAACTTCATTGAAAAATATGTTTGTCGGTTCAGCATGAACTCAGGGGGAGCATGGTCACTTCAGAGTACATCAGATCTGCAGAATGCTTCCTTCTACAAGAGGAGAAAAAAAAAAAAAAAAAACCTTGTGTTGGTTTTGGTCCGCCCTTTGCCCTTGATGTCAAAGGGGGAGAGTGACATGGTGTTTGAATAAAGAGAAAGAATGGTGTCAAGAGTGACATGGTGTCATTATATTCTTAATGTATCTATCTGTTGTGGTGATCAAACGCCATCGTGGTTGCCATCAAGTCCAAAGGGGGAGATTGTTGGCAATATGATGCAGAGTGTTGTCCTTGATGGCAACCCACTTGATGAATATGATGGCAACCTACTTGATGAAGTCTTGATGAACTTGTTAAATGATGTAAATCTGATGCTTATACAATAAGTACAGAAGGTAATGATGGAAGGAATGTCAGTATGTGCTAGAACATGATAAAAAGAGTATGTCTCAAGGAATACGCGGATTTGTCTAGACAAAGTAGCGTATGCACGCAGGAAATAACGTGCCAAGTCGTGTATGGGCAAAAGCGCTCTAAATATGTAAAACCAGGGGTAACCACCATGGTTTTGACCCATTGTATTGAGTAATGATTCGTCTATGTGACCCCGTCCAAGAATACCATCGAAAGCAATGTGGTTTTGGCTCATGGTATTGATAAAGGGTAAACCTATATAAGGAGAAGGAAATCATTGTGAAATGAGGGTGCAAGAAGTCTGAGCTTGAATGAATACTTCTCTCTGAAGCATATCTGAATGGAAAGGGTTACAGTTGAATGAAATATCTGAATGCATGATGCACCAATGAAGAAATGATGAAGAAGGGAATCTAGATCTGGAATGTATTTGTATCTGCTAGATCTGTTTATGGAATGATTAGATCTGAGATGAGGCGAACATCTGTCTGAAGTAAAGGGTAAAATCTGAGTGATGTATCTGTTCTGAATAATTGCAATGACCTAAATGTCTGAAGAACTATACGCTTGTTCGCCGCAGAGTAAGCGCGTATATATGCGGGTTTCTGAATAGAAAGCGCGTATGGGCAATAAAATTAGCTATGTAATTTGTACAGAAGAATATGCGGGTTTGTATGGTCGAAGGCGCGTATATACGCAGGATCAGTGAAAGGAAAGCGCGTATGAAGATTAGGGTTTGCTGAAGTATGAAGTATCAAATGTCTGATCTGTTCTGCTATGTTACTGCTATCTGTTGATGATGTATGATTGAGCTCAAATGTATGGAGTGGGTCCAGTCTGAAAATATGATGAAACGTGGCCTGCAAGTTGTGTTCTAAAGGAAGCTTTGCATCCAGTGTGAAAATTGATGAAACGTTGTCCATGGTGGTGCTGAGGGTTGTAGCCTTCAGTCAGGGGGTTGTAGCTCCCTTCCAGGTGAGGCTGGTAAACGAGATCAGGGGGTCGTAGCTCCCTTCCAGAAGAGGCTGGTAAACGAGAGCAGGGGGTCATAGCTCCCTTCCAGGAGAGGTTGGTAAACGAGTGCAGGTGGGTGCCTGCGTGCTGGTAGGAGGCTGCACCAGCACATATGTTGTAAGATTTTTTCTCTATAATAAAATATTGAAGGCTGAGACAACGGCAGCAGTGGTTTTCTCCCGACTTGGGTTTCCACCTAAAATCCTAGTGTTCATGTGTGATGCTTATGTGTGATGATTTACTCTGTTATTACTGCACATGTATGTTTCTATATAAACATCTGATGAATGAATAAATGCAAGGATCTAAGTAATGAATTAATTGCATATTAAGATCTCTGCATATACGCGAGTTTTGTGAAGGGTATCCGCGTATATACGCGAGTCTGATAAAGTAAAGTAGCGTATGGGTTTTATAGCATGAAAAAGTAAAAATATTTGAGTATGCCCTAAATACTAATTCACCCCCCCCCCCCCCCCTCTCAGTATTTTTCCCAACATTTTCATAATCATTTATCTTGATGGCATTACTGTTTTCTCTAAAACTGATGAAGAACACTTGATTTATTTGAGAAAAGTTTTTGAGAAATGTAGGAGATATGGCTTATCTTTGAATCCCAAAAAGACACTCTTTGGTCTCCAAGAAGGAAAACTTCTCGGCCACATTATTTCTAAAGAGGGAATCAAAGTAGACCCTAAAAGGATTGATGGCATATTGAATATCAGCCATCCTAGAAACCTTAAAGAATTACAATATTTCATTGGGAAGATAAATTTTTTAAGGAGATTCATCCCCAACCTTGCTGAGCTATTGAGAAATATCACAAACATGCTTAAGAAAGAGGTAGGTGTTAAATGGAAAATACAGGCTAAACAATCATTTGAACTAGCGAAAGAAGCTTTAACTCAAACACCAGTTCTTATTAGTCCTAATTTCACCAAGGATATTTATATATTTTCTTTTGCATCTGAACATAAAATAGCTGTAGTATTAATAAAAAAGAATGATATGGGGCATGAACAACCAATATCCTTTTTTATTAGGGCTTTGAGAAATGCTCCACTCAAGTATAACATCAGGGATAAACAAGCCTTAGCCTTAGTAAAAGCATTAAAAGACTTCAGAGTCTATATTCTACATTCTCACATCATTTCTTTTGTTCCACACACAGTTGTCAAGGATATTCTAAGTCAAGACCCTGATGGTAAAAGGGGAAAATGGATTTCTATTATTCTAGAATATGACTTAGGAATCAGGCCTACCAAACTAATCAAAGGGCAGGGATTAGCAAAACTCATGGCTGAATCAAACTTCCAAGTACTAGATATGAATATGGTTGATGTATTACAATAAATAGAGGAATGCACAGCTCCATTCATTGAAGAAACATTTGTGAATTCACCTTGGTATGCTGATATCATATATGTGCTACTTTATCTGAATACCCCTCCTTTTTCCAAAACTAAAGCTAGATTTTTGAAACAAAAGGCTTTGAATTATTGCATATTAGATGGGGTTTTATATTGGAAAAATGTTTTTGGAATATTTCTTAAATGTCTACTTGAGTTTGATGCAGGAAAAATCATGCATGAGCTGCATGAGGGAGAATGTGGAGGACATCTATACTAGAAGAGTAAAGCAAATAAAATCCTCAAATCTAGTTACTATTGGCCCATAATTTTCCCAGATACTCAAAAACTTTTCATGACTTGCCATAAGTGTCAAATTTTTGATGGCAAGAGAAAAATCCTACCTTTACCCCTACATCCCATCAGTGTTGAGGCTCCTCTTCAACAATGGGGCTTGGACTTCATTGGGGAAATTCACCCATCTTCTTCAACCCAGCATAAGTGGATCCACACTACCACTGATTATTTTACCAAATGGATAGAAGCCATACCCTCTAGGAATGCTACTGACTCTGTCATTATCAAGTTCCTTGAAACCAACATACTATCCAGATTTGGTTGTCCAAGAAAAATTATCACAGATAATGCTGCTGCCTTCAAATCTAATAAAATGGTTGACTTTTCTATAAATAGCATATCACATTGGGTCATTCCACTGCCTACTATCCCCGAGGAAATGGATTAGCTGAATCCTCCAACAAAAGCCTTGTCAATATTATCAAAAAACTATTGGAGCAGAATAAAAAATCATGGCATAGTAAGCTTGTGCATGCTTTGTGGGCTAATAGATTAACCACCAAAAAGTCAATAAATATGTCCCCCTATCAGCTGGTTTATGGCATGGATGCAGTCTTCCCAACCTCTTTAGGAGTTCCAGTCATGAAACTCCTCCAAGAAGTACAATCTGAGGAAAATAATATGCAAAGAAGGATAAATCAGACAATTCATTTACAACAGACCAGAGAGGAAGTGTACAACAGAACACAAACAGTCCAAGAAAGTATCAAGAAATTATTTGACAAGAGGACTAAAGACAATGATTTCCAAGTTGGAAATGTAGTTCTAAAGTGGGATTCTAGAAGAGAAGAAAAGGGAAAACATGGCAAATTTGAAAATTTGTGGAAAGGGCCCTACATTATTCATTCTATCAGGGGTCATAATGCATTCTTTCTGCAAGAGCTGAATGGAGAAGATTTATTTGGAGGTCCTGCCAATGGCAGGATGCTCAAGCACTATTTCTGCCAAGAGTCCTAAATTTCAAATTTTTTATTTTTTCCACTGTGTATAACATTGTTGTTTCAATTTGAAAAAAGAAGAAAAAACACAAAAAATAGAAAAGGAAAAGAGGGCAGATTCAAAAAAGGTACAACCCCATACCCAAAAAACAGAATTTTCTGAAATTGAGCAAATCTAAGTGCCACTGCTAATTAAAAAATGATATATTGTTTAGTCATCTAACCTAATCATGACTAAACATTCTTTAAATTTATGTTGATAAGTTAGTATAAGCACAGATTGATAATATTTTTTCATACTTGGCTTATCAGTAAAATAGATTAGGATAGAAAGGAGATAGCTCTAAATAGATCAAAATCAGAGCTGAGAAAGAATAGAAGGATATCTTTAAATTTCAGATCTTAAGCCTTCAAAATTTTGTTTCATTTTCTGCAACTAAAGTCTATGTGCAGCTTGTACATACAACCATAGACACCATAGCAGATCAGATAGTCTAATCCTGATTTGACTATTTTAAAATTTCTGTTTTAGAAAATAGAGAATAAAATCTACCAAACAGTTTAATCCTGACAGATAGTAGCTTAGGTAGATAATTAATGGGTTCAACAGTGTAATCTGAACTCATGGAAGAAATAAGGATAGGATTAGAGATTTTTTTTTTTTTTTCAAAATTAAAATGTCAAAGAGTTTTCTAGTTCAAATGCACTCAAAGGAAGAAGAAAAAATCCTAGAACAAATAAGGTTGGGTAGGTAGAGATGTTGTTTTGAAGAAACTACATGTTGTAGATTGCTAAAGGTTGTCCTTTTCAGAAGAAGATCAACAAGAAAATAATAAATCTGCCCAATGGATAAGGCAATGATCTACTAAAAGCCAGAGATCTATAAATTGAGGTTCTGAACACCTAAAAATACAGTTGTCCTCCCCAAATGGAGCCACTATTAGTCATCCATAATTCTGATTTTATCCAAAGATGACTAAATTTGACAAACCCAGATTTCTAGAACAAAATTGCAAAAAAAATTATGAATTATAGAAATCTCACAGCCTTCATCTTTCTAAGTCTGTCATTTCACCAAAATCTTCATCTATTTTTTCTAAAAAGGTTATCCTGCTGCTCCTTAAAAATGTTGTTCCTTAGCAGTGTTGTTCCTTAGCATTGTCGTTCCTTATTTCTGTTCCCTAACAATACTTTTCCTTAGCCTGTTGTTCCCTTCAAAATACTGTTATTTGCTTAAAAAGAAATCTAATAAGTAAGCCTGTTGTTCCCAAAGAAGCTGTTTTCTAAGACCCCATTTTCCAAAGATCCCCTTTTTCCCTTCTCATTTCAAACTTCATTTACCCATGAAAAACCCTTTAAACCCATAAAACCCCTTTTTATGGTTTAAAAAATGTCCCTCTTTACCTATCAGAACTTCTAAAAATTGGCCTAAAAACCCATTTTTTAGCCGAAAACAGTCTTTTTTGCAACTAAGGTTTAAGCCCCTGAGGGCTTAAGCCTTTCGATCATTTTCTCCATATGTCCGAGTGCTATGACCAAGTTCCCAAACCTCATCACATCGGCAATTCCTCTATGAACTTGCATTTCCTTTATAAAATTCTCCCCGCCGATGCGAATTAGCTCCCTTTCTCTGGCCCCTAGTCAATTCTCCTCCACGGGACCGTGCCCCAAGCCCTTAGCCCCCCATCGCATCAGCATTTCCTTTCTTTTCCTCCTTCCCCCTTGTCTTGTTTTTATTAATCTGCCGATGCGATTAGTCCTCTCCCCCTCCGCTCCTGGTCACCTTATCCCTCCATTGGACCCTTTCCTCCCCCATTTTTTAGCTCCTTTCCTTTGTATTTTCCTTTCGCCCCTTATAAAACAAAGAGGCTCCTCTCCTTTGTATTTTTCCATAACTGGAGTTTTTCGTTTTAAAATGGAAAACTAAGGTTTCCCTAACCCAAAGGCCCTTCCACTACATAACAAAGGGGGGTGACGTCAGCCAGGCCCTACCTTCCACCCCCAGAGCTACCATCCAATCATCGCCTGCCACCTATTTTCCACCATCCCCATCCACCGTTCAACTCTCCGCTATCGCGCTAAATCTCTGCCTTTGGATCTACCTCCCTAGATCCGACGGCTCATATACGATATCACGCATTTGCCTCCCAAGGTTTAAAACCTCATTTCTATGCGAAACTGGTGGTTTTGCCCAGGGCATGTGGCAAGCGATGAATGGAATCGCGTTACCCAGGGGAAAAACCGCTAACCACCCAACTACAGCGCGAACACCACCAGTGGTTTTCCAAAACCACTTTTGCTCAAATTTCACGCCAAGACTGTTTTGAAACCCATTTCTTCATGTTTTTCTCCATAAAACCCTATTGTGCATTCATTTTCTCCTCACTGCTCCTCTCGTTTCCGCTCGACCTCTGTAAAAGAAGTTTGTCCAACACTCACAGGTTTTATTAACGTTTTTTTTGTCTTGTGCAAGTTTGATAGCAGTTTTAAAGGTAAAAACCCTCCCACAGTCCATAAAGGGATGGGACCAGAAGGTTACGACCTTTGTGGTCTAAAAAAAGGCCAAATCGTGAAGAAAGAAATTTGTCAGGGTTAGTTTCATGGTTCGATCAGTGTTCTATGAGCACTGTTTACACTATCAAACCCTCAGCATCTCAAAGGCACCTATCCACAACAAAAAATGGGAAAATTCAATGAATACTTAAAAATAAAGGGTTAAAGGCTAGAACCAAGAAAAAAATTGGATAAAGCATAGCAATTAAAGGAAGGAATGAAGGCCAAAAAACCGAAGAAACGGGAAATAAAGTTTCCAATCAAGCAGTGTATAAAGGAAAAAGGGCAACAATGTTACATTATGAAGGACAAAGGCATCATCAGGCCTTAAAACACATTTAATTATGAAGTAAACATAGATTAAGCCCAAAGAGTAGTTTTATGATTAAATCAAGAAGACTTAGGCTTAAAGATAGCCTCAAATACATCAAAGGAGCAGTTATTCACCTAATAACTAAAAAATGACACCTTTCACTTACTTTATGTCTCAAAGGGAAAATTGGCAGTTATTACACAAAAAATATATTTTAAAACAGTCAGACAGTTATTGTAAAAGACAGAAAAGAGCTTCAAAGTCAATCTTTTCAGCTATTTATTTTATCCTTAGGAAGTAAAGACAAATTTAATACACAGAGAAGTAGTTGAGAAACATTCCTGCCTTATTCCTTGCATGGTTTTTAAGGATAGGAGTGCATTTACTGTGTCATTAATAACATTTTTGAAACTTATATAGTTCCACCTCATTTGCAGCATAAATACTGCATTTGAACTCATTGTATGGGGGAATTTGACAACTCTTTGAAGTAATACATAGTTCTGCTGAGATTGAAAAGAAATTGATGTACTGGGACCTGTGGATGTTTTGACCTGTTTATGGATGGAGAAAGTTCTATCATTGGATCCCTGAGCTTGGCTATTGGTGAAGTATTCTAAATTATTTAATTTTTTTCCTATTTTCATTATGTTTTCATGATCTCTTACTTGCAGTAGAGTAAAAGTTTTAGGCTAAGAAATGTCTCCTAGAAGCACCTTAGGCCTGTTTTCTCTTCACTGTCTTTATGTTTTCATCTGCTAAAGGTTTTATTGAGTAGTTTGACTGCTTTTCAACCTTTATGCTTGTTTATTTCCTAAATAGTTCAATACAGTGGCCTCAAGAATGATTTATGGTTTTCCCTGCTTGCTTGTTGCTATTTAAAAAAATTTTTTGAAGTCTCCCTTCAAAGTACCATTGTCCAAAGTCTGCCAAAGAGGTCTGTTTCGATCATACCCTTTGTACTTTCTCAAATAATTGTTTTGAAGGTATTTATAGCTTTAATCACAGATTTTTAGGAGTACCCTCTTATATGAATGCAGTTATTTGTGAATCTTGAATGTTTTCTTATCCTTGAAAGTGAAATCTTTGATGAAATATACCGTTCCTCGAATCTCAGATTCCATTTTGAAATTTGTATTGAAATTATTATTTGTTGAAGTATGATTTGTAGAATTCATGGTTAGCCTTGTCTATAAAATACTTCTTCATGTTTAAATGATGTTTTAAGTCCCTTTGTTGAAGAGTACACATAATTAAGGATTCTTAACTGCCCTTAGTTCTACTTTTCATTCTAAAACCTTGATGTCCATTTCATTTCACCTGAAAAACTTTTTTAATCCAACAACTAAGTTAGATTTTCCCTTTGATACCCCTAATTCATCTACAAACCTGTTATAAACTTCCACTTGACTCCATTGCCCAATGACTTAGAGATTTCCATTTTCTATCTATGCTAGCTAGATTATCATGTCCCACAAAACAATCAAACAAACTCATGCTTAATAACTAGCCTAAAATCAACCCTTTACAAGCAAACACGTCATATCTTTGCAAAAAAATTAAGAGATCCCTCTCCGAGACTAGGAGGGCTAGATCCTGGAGCTCTAAAGACTGGTTTACATGTTGCCTTGTCATTTGGTTTACCAATCGGCCAAATCACAGGAACCCAACAAAACCAAATTGAAAGAACAAATGAGGATTCTGAAGAATACAAACTAGGGTTTGAAAATGCTATCATGGAGGTTCATAGGCTGTATGATCTCAGAAGTAGGAAAACAAAAAATATCCCTTAGAGGAACAAACCAGAAAATTCTATTAGGAAGACCCCTGAAAACATTCCTAAAAAGACAGTAGAAAATACCAACATAATGGCTAAGAATCCTGATCAAAGCAAAAAAAAATCAGCCAACATGATAGTGACCAAAGCCGCCCTAGTACATCAACTAGTGGCCTTGAAAAAACTTCTTTAACTGATATTCCAAATAAAAATCAGCAAGCTAAAGTTGCTAAAAAGACCATGTATGATAAAACTGATGTAAATATATCAAGAACACAAACACCATTCAGTATTGAGAATGAAATTTCCAAAATCAAAATAGCAATACCCCTCACTGAATTAGTCACTCAAGATGTATATAGATCTAAAGTTTTGAGGGCTTTAAACATAGGAAGTGACACTGATACTCTACATCTAATTGATGATAGGACATAATTGTTGTTTGGACTAGAGGTAGAGGGAAAGTTTCAAGAGGGAGTTGTGCCTCCATTCTATGTCAGTTTGAACATTCATGATAAAATCCTACACAATTCTATGCTAGACTCTAGTGCTTCACGCAACCTCATGACAAAGGTAGTGATGGAGAGATCAGGCCTCGAAGTAACTAAACCATACAAGTACTTGTACTCTTTTTATTCAAGTAGAGTTAAATGTCTGGGCCTGATCAAAGATCTGTGTGTCAACCTAGCACAAATACTAGCCAAGAGGCTAGTCATGGATATTGTAGTGGCTCACATACCCCCGAAATATGGCATGCTCTTATCTCGATCATGGGGAACCAAACTCCAAGGAAACCTCCAAATGGGAATGATTTATGCTACCATCCCAGGCTTTAACCAAACAAGAAGACTGTACAAAGAATCTCACATGAAATACATGGTTAGCAGCCAAGATAGGCCAAACAACACCCCTCTCTATTCTATCCATTCAAACCTTGACTCATTTATCTTGTACAATGAAGATGACATAAATGAAAAAGTAGATGAAAAAGAGGAGGAGCAAGACCTATCAGAATAGTCAAACCAAACACAAAATGAAGAACATGATAGCCAAAACCCTAGCAGCCATGAACAATAACATAATGGTGAATCTGAACTTGAAACACTTTGGAACATGATCTTTGATGGCTCTAGTGGTAAAACTGGTTCAGGAGCAGGTGTTTGGATACACAAAACCAATGAAGGTCACTCTTACAAGCTGTATTTTCAATGTACAAACAATATTGCAGAGTATGAAGCTCTTCTCTTAGGATTATAATGGCTTAAAAACATGGGAGCTAAGAGGATTTCTGTTCAAGGAGATTCCGAGTTAATCATTAGGAAAATCAAAGGAGAATGTTGAACCAAGAATCCTAGGCTAAGATAATATAGAAATTTCGCCTTATACCTCCTCAAAAAATTTGAAAAATATGAACTTACCTCTGTCCTAAGAGCTCAAAACAGCCTTGCAAATGAACTAGTTTTGTTTCCATCACTTGCCAACTACCTCATGCCAATGAAAAATACATGGTAAAGGTCAAAAACAGACCTACAGTCCCAGATAACATAGATTATTGGAAAGTGTTTGAAGGTGAAAAACACATTGAAGACTTCCTACAATCCAAAAATTAATTTGAGATGCCAAAATCAGACTTAGACCATGAAGAATACTGCTATGATGAAGAACAAACACACAAAACAGAACTACCTTATGATGTTGATATAAATCTGATAGAACACCCTCATGAGGCTGAATTTTGTGAAGATTTAGACAAAAGAGATATTGAGGTATTGAAATGAAAATATCACTTATTTCCAAGAGGACTTCCCCCCTTAGAAGATCTGTTTGATTTCAATGATGTTGCTAGGAAGCATAAAATGGAATCCACCAAAACAGATGTAGAAGAATGCAACATAGGGAGTGATGAAGAACCTAAATGATAAAGTTGTCCAAAATAGTGCCACCCCTTATAAAACATAAATACATTGAGATATTCAAAGAGTTCAAGGATGTTTTTACATGGGGCTATGATGACTTGAGATCGTATGACACAAACATCATTCAACACAAGATTCCTCTCAAGGAAAACCAGAAACCATTCGAGCAGAAATTGTGTAGGATAAACCCTATCATAATGCCTCTAGTTGAGAAAGAAATTAAAAATATGTATGATGCCGGAATAATAGTCCCACTCAGATACTCAGAATGGGTCTCAAACATTGTATCAGTGAGGAAGAAAACAGGGGAAATTAGGCTATGCATAGACTTCAGAAAATTAAACAAAGCCTCCCTAAAAGACAACTACCTTTTACCTAAGATGGAGCATATACTGCAAAGGGTGGTAGGCTCCAAAAGAGTATCATTGCTTGATGGTTTTTCAGGGTATAATAAGGTGCTAGTAATTCCAAGTGATCAGCACAAAACAACCTTCACTACACCTTGGGGCACCTTCATGTATGTCAAAGCTCCTTTTGGGTTAATGAACGCTGGGACCAATTTTCAAAGAGACATGGACATTGCTTTTTCCAAAGAAATATGCTACTTCATTGTGATATACCTTGATGACACCATTGTTTACTCAAAACTGATGAAGAACACCTAGCTCACTTAATAAAAGACTTTGAAAAGTGTAGAAAGTATGGTTTATCTTTGAATCCCAAGAAAAATATGTTTGGTCTTCAAGAAGGAAAATTTTTAGGCCACATCATATCTGAAGAAGGGATTAAGATAGACCCAAAAATGTTTGAGGGAATATTTCAGATCAGTCACCCTAGAAACATCAAAGAGCTGCAATCCTTCATTGGAAAGATCAACTTCTTAAGAATGTTCATACCAAACCTTGTTGAACTCCTAAGAAACATTACAAACATGATGAAAACAAAAATAGGATTTTAATGGACCATAGAAGCAAATAAATACTTTGAATTATTAAAATAATAACTTAACCAAAAACTAGTTCTAATCATCCCTAACTTTACCAAGGATTTCTTCATCTTCTCATTTGCATCTAAACACACAATTGTTGCAGTATTGCTACAAAAGAACATAATGGGAAAAGAAAAACCCATAGCTTTCTTCAGTAAGGCTCTAAGAGATGCACCTCTGAAATATAACATCATGGAGAAACAAGCTTTTGCCTTAATCAAAGCCTTAAAAGATTTCAGAGTTTACATCTTGCATTCACATGTCATTGCTTTTGTTCCTCATGCAGTTGTTAAGGACATACTAACTTAGGATCTTGATGGTAAAAGAGGTAAATGGATTGTTTTCATCTTAGAGTATGATCTAGAAATCAAGCCCACCAAGCTAATAAAAGGGCAAAGACTGTCCAAATTGAAATATGAAGCAAAATTTCAAGAATTGGACATAAACATGTACATTCCTTGGATGAACAAGAGAAGCTGGCAACTCCACCTATTGAAGAAGCATTTCTGAACTTACTCTGGTATACTGATATATTATATGTTCTTTTTAATCTAAATGCTCCTCCTAATTTTTCCAAAACAAAAGCTAGATTCTTGAAACAAAAGGCTTTAAATTTTTGCATCCTAGATAAAGCTTTATATTGGAAAAATTATGTTGGTATCTTGCTTAAATGTTTACTTAAAGATGATGCAGATAGAATCATGCATGAGTTTCATGAAGAAGAATGTGGAAGTCATCTCTATTGGAAAACCACTACCAACAAAATCCTTAGAGTTGGTTTCTATTGGGCCACTATTTTCCTTGATATCCACAAGCTAGTAGTGATTCACCATAAATGCCCAATATTTGAGGGAAAGAGAAAACTACTGACTTTGCCTTTACATCCTATCAGTGTTAAAACTCCTTTTCAACAGTGGGGTTCAGATTTCATTGGAGAAATCCACCCTCCCTCCTCTGCCCAACACAAATGGATCCTCACTACAATTGACTATTTCACCAAATGGATTTAGGCCATCCCTTCAAGGACTGCCACTGACTTGGTAATCATCAAATTCCTTGAAACCAAAATTCTGTCTAGATTTGGCTGTCCAATCAAAATCATCACTGATAATTCTACTGCATTTAAATCCAAAATAATGGTAGACTTTTTCCACAAGTTTCACATTACATTAAGGCATTCTATAGCTTATTACCCTCAAGGTAATGGGTTGGCTGAGTCCTCTAAATAAAATTTCGGTGAATATCATCAAGAAATTGTTGGAAGAGAACAAAAATTCATGGCACAGCAAATTGGTGCATGCACTATGGGTAGACAAATTAACAAGCAAGAAATCAATTAACATGTCTCCCTATCAGCTAGTGTATGGAATGGATGCATTTTTTCCAACATCATTGGGAATCCCAGTGATGAAGCTCCTCCAAGAGGTACAATCAGAGGAGAATGATATACAAAGGAGGCTAAACCAAACCATTCATTTGCAGCAATCAAGGGAAGAAGTATACAAAAGAACACAAGTAGTACAAGAGAGGATCAAAAATATTTTTGATAAGAGGACCAAGGAAAATGATTTCCAGATTGAAGACAAAGTGCTGAAGTGGGATTCAAGAAGAGAGGACAAAGGCAAGACTGGAAAATTTGAAAATCTGTGGAAAGGTCCATACATCATCCATTCAGTTAGAGGTAAAAATGCATTCTTCCTACAAGAAATGGATGGAACAGAGTTATTTGGAGGTCCTATCAATGGCAGGATGTTAAAGCACGATTTTTGTTGAAGTTCCTAGTTAAAACATTTGTTCATTGTAAATAACATTGCTTGAATAAAAGATCAGAAAAATGAAAAACACAAAAACAAAGAAAAGAAGAAAAAGAGGGTAGATGAAAAGAAGAGGTAAAGCCACATACCAAAAAAGAATATGTCTGAAAGTGTGCAGGTATAAATTCCACTACTTTGAGAAAGAAAATTCTTGTTCAGTAATACAACCTAACCATGATTTAACATGTTTTAAATTTCTGTTGATAAGTTAGAAAATGAAGATTTTCCAAATGGCTTAAAATTGGCTTATCAGTAGACTAGGTTAGGAAAAGATGCTGGTTCCCAAAGCTCAAATCTGAACCAAAGAGAAAATAGAAGGATGAGTGACAAATTTCAAATTATAGCCCTCAGTTTTTCTAGTTTTTCTTATACAAAAATAAAATCTGTGAGTGTTGGGTATGTGTTATATTCTTTCCACGACTAGCCCCATGTGATGTACGTTGCGCCGGGTGCAGTAGGGGGGTCATAGGGAGGGTGGCAACCCCCCCTGTCGAGGTCTGGGGCAGCGCCCCGGAAATTTTTTTTTGGTATGCGGTCCCACTCATAGGCGGACCCACCCGTGTTTTGTGCATGAGTTTGCACATGGTTTTGGGGTACGATGGTTTTCAGCCCCTAGTATTTTGTAGATCCAGTCAAGGGAACTACGGTTATGTTCTAATCTAGGGTTAATGGATTGGGGTTTATGTATGCTTCGACATGTATATATATGTGTTGTAACACTAAAAGGAATATAATGAAAAATCAAGCTGGTCATCATGATTTGGGATCCAGGGGGAAATATTTGTATATATATGTTTTATGTTTTATGCTCTCACTATTGTTTATTTTCTATTTTTAAGATTCATTTGCAGGTAATTTATGTACAGGGTTAAAACCTACATTTGGTATCAGAGATGTTTCAGCTTCAAGGGGACACCTTTACTGTTGAGAGGTTTTTTTTCTCGGGCCTGTGGTAGACCCTGTTCGGTGGGAGATCTGCGGGATCGATTCTTGTAGTGAAAAAATATGGCAAGCAGTAGAGATATAGAGATTGATAAATTTAATGGTTAGATTTTTGAGTTGTGGAAGCTCAAGATGGAGGACCTACTGGTGGATAAATATCAATGGATCATAGTAGATCCAAGTACTAAACCAATGGCAATGTCGGATGAAGACTAGAAAAAGTTGGATCGGAAGGCGAAGAGCACAATACGGTTGTGTGTCTCAGATTCGGTATTGTTGAATGTATCTAGGGAAGCTACGACAAAGACCTTGTGGGACAAGCTAGGGACTTTGTACCAATATAAGTCTATGGTGAATAAGTTGTTCTTGCGGAAAAATTTGTATAACCTAAGGATGAAGGATGGAGACTCGGTGACAGAGCATTTGAACGCCTTCAATATTGTGGTAAGTCAACTGTCATATGTTGATATTAAAATCTCATATGAAGATAAGTGCATCGGTTTTTTGTGTTCTCTACCAGACTCATGGGACACTCTGGTTATTGCAATAGGTAGCAATAGAAATACCTTGAATTTTGATGACAATGTCTCAACCTTGTTGTCAGAGGAAATGAGACGGAGAAATATGGAGGGTCAAAATGGAGATGCCTTATCTTACGAGGAAGATCCCAAAACAGAAACAAGAATAAGGTTTCGAGTGGGAGATCTAAATCTAGAGGGAGATCTAAATCCCCTGGAAAGTTTGTAAAGCTGTGTTGGAAATGTGAAAAGGAAGGGCACTACAAAAAGGAATGTAGATCTAAATCTCCTAAGAAAGAAAAGGGATTTGATGATGATCCTTTTGCAGAGGCAAAAACCACCTTGGATGAAGGTGGGGATGTGTATTTGGATTCTTCTTAAAATACACATGTAGATCATGAGTCATGGTTGATTGAATCTGGTGCATCCTTTCACTTCACTCCCAATAGGGAGTGGTTCTGTGAGTATGAGAAATAGGATGGTGGTGATGTCTTCTTAGGTGATGACAGGAAGGCTAGAATCATCGGAAGTGGATTGGTCAAAGCTGAAGCTACAAGGTGGAAGGATTAGAACACTTCCTGGTGTTCTGCATATTCCTGCATTGGCCAGAAATCTGATTTCTGTAAGAAAGATGGATGATGCAGGTGTAAAAAAAGTGTTCGAGAAAGATGCCTGCAAGATGGTTCAGGGAGCACTGGTATTAATGTGGGGAGTTTGGATTGGAAATCTGTACAAGCTACAAGGTAGAAATTTTATTGATGGGTGTAACAGTTCTGTGGTTCCTGAAAGAGGAGCGGAAAGCCTAGTTGTCTCTAGAGAAAAGACCATGCTATGGCATCAAAGGCTTGGAAATATTGGAGAGAAGGGCCTTCGAATACTGCATAGAAATGGTATGGTAGAAGGTATGTCTAATTGCTCTCTGGATTTTGATTTCTATGAACATTGTGTATATGGAAAGCATAATTGGGTGAGTTTTCCTTCTGGTGCTAAGAGGGCGAACAAGATATTAGAGCTTGTGCACAGTGATGTGTTTGGACCTGTGTCAGTTCCGTCACCGGGAAAGTCTGTGTACTATGTTTCATTCATAGATGAATTCTCAAGGAATACATGAATATATTTCTTGAGGAAGAAATCTGAAGTCTTTGACAAATTTAAAGAATTTAAGGCTCTTGTGGAAAACCAGACAGAGAAGAAGATAAAGGCGCTAAGGACAGATAATGGTGGGGAGTTCTGCAAGAAGGAATTTGAAGAGTTCTACAAGAAGTGTGGTATAGCACGGTAGAAGACTAATTCATACACACCTCAGCAAAATGGAGTTGCAGAAAGAATTAACATAACACTAATGGAAAAGGCAAGAAGCATGCTCAGTGGTACCGGGTTAGGACAAGAATTCTGGGCAGAGGCAGTGGAGACTACATGTTACTTAGTTAACATATCACCTTCATCAGCATTGGAGGATAAGACTCCACATGAGGTATGGACTGGTAAGAAACCCTTTCTTTCACATCTAAGGATATTTGGATGTGATGCATATGTACATGTTCCAAAGGATAAAAGGACCAAGTTGGATAATAAATCTGAAAGGTGCATCTTTATTGGGTATAAGGATGGTTTAAAAGGTTACAAGATTTGGAACCTGGAAACAAGGAAGGTTATGTACAGCCAAGATGTGGTGTTTAGAGAGGTGAAAAATGTTGTTACACATGAAGTCCTACCAAAGGAACCTGAGAAGATAGAGTTTGAGCTAAAGGAGGATGAATCAGACTCTACAACAGAAGAAGACTCAGAAGAGGAAGAGCCACAAACTCCAAATTTGAGAAGATCAGCTCGGGAAAGAAGACAACCAAAAAGGTATAGTCCATCTGCTTTTTGTTCAAATTTTGCCTTAAATATAACTGATGATGATCCTAGAACTGTCAGGGAGGCAGTAGATTCAGAGGATGGAAAACTCTGGAAGGAGGCCATGGTTGATGAAATGGCATCCTTGCACAAAAATGAGGCATGGGATCTGGTGGAGTTGTCGGCTGGAAGGAAGCCCATCAGGAGCAAATGGGTGTTTAAAAAGAAGATGAATGTAGAAGGAAAGGTGGAGAAATACAAATCTTGGTTGGTAGCAAAAGGTTATTCCCAGGTGCCGGGAATTGATTTTGGTGATATTTTTTCTCATGTTGCCAAGGTTACTTCTATTAGATTACTTTTATCTGTTGCTGCTGCATTTGATTTTGAGATAGAACAGATGGATGTGAAGACAACATTTCTTCACGGGGATCTAGAAGAGGATATCTACATGAAGCAACCTGAAGGCTTTATGGTGAAGGGTAAGAAAGAACTGGTATGCAGGTTGAAGAAGTCTCTGTATGGGTTAAAACGGTCACCAAGGATGTGGTATCAGAAATTTGATACCTATATATGGGGACTTGGCTTCACCAGAAGCAAGGAGGATCACTGTGTTTATTTTAAATTAATTGGTGACCGTGTTTTTTATTTGGTCTTATATGTGGATGATATGTTGTTGATTGGAAATGACAAAGAAATTATCCAAGATTTGAAGACCCAACTGTTCTCCAAATTCGACATGAAGGATCTTGGTGCTGCAAACTATATTTTAGGCATGGAAATTAGGAGAGATCGGGAAAAGAGGAAGCTCTGGTTAAAACAGAGGAAGTATGTCGAGACTATATTATAGAGGTTCAATATGTAGGATAGTAAACCGGTGAAAGTTCATATTCCTATAGGTGTAAATCTATCTGCTGAACAGTGTCCCAAGACACAAGAAGAAGAGGAGGATATGTCCCGTGTTCCATATGCAAGTGCAGTGGGTAGCCTGATGTATGCAATGGTCTGTACTAGACCAGACATTGCACATGCAGTGGGAGTATTGAGCAGGTTTATGTCAAACCCGGGGAAGGAGCATTGGACAGTAGTGAAGCGAGTTTTCAGATATTTACGTGGCACTAGTGATTATGGCTTGTGCTACCAGGGAAGACCAGGATTGGAAAGAATGTTGGACATTCGTGGTTTTGTTGATGCAGACTGGGCTGGAGATCTGGACCAAAGAAGATCTACAAGTGGATATGTGTTTAGCCTATTTGGAGGCGCAGTTAGTTGGATGAGTAAAAGACAGTCTGTAGTGGCTCTTTCAACTACAGAGGCAGAATACATAGCAGCCACTCATGCAAGCAAGGAAACAGTTTGGTTGCAGAGATTGTGTTCAAGTATGGGGTTGGTACAACAAGCTATAAGGATAGACTGTGATAGCCAAAGTGCAATTTTCTTGGCTAATAACCCTGCTTATCATTCAAAGACAAAGCACATTGATGTTCAATATCACTTTGTTAGAGATATGGTTGAACCTAAAAGGGTGTTGCTGGTAAAGGTGGACACTTTGAAGAATGTTGCAGATGCATTGATGAAGTCTGTAAGCACTCAGAAATTCTCTTGGTGTAGAGAAACAATGGATGTTGAAGAATTGGCCCAATGACTAAGATTTTTTGTGGCCCCCTGTGGAAAGAAAACAACAAGTGGGATAATGTTGGGTATGTGTTATATTATTTCCGCGACTAGCCCCACGTGCTGTACGTTGCGCTGGGCACAGCAGGGGGGTCACAGGGGGGGCAGCAGCCCCCCTTGTCGGGGTTCGGGCAACGCCCCGGCAAAAAAAATTTTGGTATGTGGTCCCACTCATAGGCGGACCCACCCATGTTTTGTGCATGAGTTTTCACATGGTTTTTGGGTACGATGGTTTTCGGTCCCTGGTATTTTGAAGATCCAGTCAAGGGAACTACGGTTATGTTCTAATCCAGGGTTAATGGATTGGGGTTTATGTATGCTTCAACATGTATATATATGTGTTCTAACACTAAAAGGAATATAATGAAAAGTCAAGCTGGTCGTCCCGATTTGGGATCCAGGGGAAAATCTCTGTGTTTATCTGTTTTATGTTTTATGCTCTCGCTATTATTTATTTTATATTATAAGATTGGTGTGTAGATAATTTTTGTTCAGGGTTAAAACCTACAGTGAGAAACTAGTCCAAAATGCCACAGCTCATGACAAACCAAACAATTCAACCTTTGATTTAGTCATGTTTTGAATTCTATGTTAATAGATTAGAGAGTGAAAATTTGTCAAACTGTTTAACCTTGACAGATAAGTAGATTAGGTAGAGAATAAAAAGGGCTCATCAGTGTAATCTGAGCTCTTGGAAGTGATAAGGGTAGACATAGATAGTTTTTATGCTTTCAAAAGAAAAGATGATGTCCAGGGTTTGCCAATCCAAATGCACCCAAATGAATAAAAAATGTTAGGAAAGGTACGATGAGTAGGTAGGGTTGATATTGAAGCAATCATGTTTTTTAGATTGTAAGATCACAGCTTCAAATAACAGGAGTAAATTAGCAAGTGTGTAAGGCATCTCATCTGCAAAATCAGAGATCTAAAATCTAAGGTTCTTGACACCTCCTAAAAGGATTTGTCCTCCCCAAGTGGATCCACTATTATTCATCAGTATTTTTTCACTATCTTTAGATGACTATAAGATGTTTATAGATTTCTAAAAACATTATTCCTTGAATATCTTGAGTTTCAGAAATCTCACTGCCTTCATTATCCTTATAAAAAAAAATTCACTATTCTATTAGTTTTCCATTTCATAGTCACCCTGTTGCTCTTAAAAGACTCCTTACGGGCTTATACCTCTCATTTTCATCCCATTTCCTACCTATTACCTCATTTCCCTATTTTCCCCTTGTCACTGAGCTCCACCTTCTCTCTATGGTTTTCCTATGGCTAACTCATTTCCCATGTTCCCCAGGTTCCTCAAGAATTTATGGTCTCAAAACTATCTCTGTAGGCTCTTTAGATAAGTCAAGTACATTGGGCTTTGGATCTTCAATACAACACTTTTGACAATACTCTGTTTTCACTTGAAAAACCTCCAAGCCAAATTTTAGTCAAAATCAGGTCAAAAGACCCTCCCACTGGGTCATTAGGGTTTTACATATTTTAAGGTCATCATTGGATGTTTCCGGCACTGCTATTCCTTTTATAGAATATGGCTCAGATGTAATAGAATTTCAAGACATGGTTATTCAAGAAGGACATAACAATATCCAAATAAGATTACCTTATCAGTTCAGAGTCTGCAAGTGAGGAAAATTCAAAGAGTTTAGCACTTCTGCAAGAGTGTTGAAGGATTTGTCAGCAAAAGGTGTTGATGAGGTATACTATCTACTCCTAAATGAACACAACTTACAACAAAGGAAAGGGAAACAATTTGGTCTTGAAGATTATTGAGGTTTATACACTTGATGGTCCAGTTGGGTGCCAAAACAGTGATCACTTGCAGAAAATGACATGGAGGAAGCACACAAAGCCAAACATGAAGAAATTATATCAGAATATATTGAAGAAATATGGAAGAAGGTAAGGTGAACTGAATATAAATGAATGAACTTTAAAGGGCTGTAGAGAACTTAGAAGAACTGCAAACAATTAGGGTTTTGAGAAAATGGCCAGACAAGGTGGAAAAGATAAGTTGAGTGTTATGATGGAAACCATAGAAATTTTTGAAGATGCTAGTGTGTGTGATTAAATCCCAAAGGTGTCAAAATAAACATATCAAGTCTCAAGGATCAAAAGAAAATAAAATTTCATGACTCCAACAACCTAGAAGCAAAAAGGTGTAAAGAATATCAGTGAAAAAGACAAAAAGGGTTTCAAACATTAGAAAGTGGGTTTTCATTATTAACTTAAATTCCCAAGTCTATAAAAACTCATTTTTCACTTCAAGAGAATCATTGTTTCATTTCAAAAGATCAAGAGCACTCAGGAGAGAAAATTTTTTGAGTTTTCTATGTGAATCTGGGCAAATTTTCTTGGCGTTGCGCACTTGGAACTGGGCATTGCGCACCTGGAACTTGGCATTGTGCCCCTGGAAATTTTCCTCCATTAAATTTTTGAAGGTGATGCACACCTGGGAGTGGGCATTGCGCCCTTGAAAGAGGTTGCACTCTTTCTCGACAGGACCTTTGCTCAGTTTACTTGGCGCTGCGCGCTCAGAACTAGTACTGCGCCATCAGCCTTGGTGCTGCGCGCTTGGACAGGAAGGGTTCCTAAGCCCTTCAACCATTTAAACCACTTCAAAACACTTTCAAATTTTCTCCAAAGTCTTCTAAGGCACTGGTAAGAGGTAATTACATGACATGAGCTCATCTTCAAGCTATTTTGGTTATCATTTATTGAATGGAATGATACCCTAATCAAACCCTAGTTTCAACCTTGAAATCACTGTTTATATGCTTTTTCACCCTCCTAGATAGAGTATCGGTCATAATAAGGGAAATTACAGTGTTTGAGGGCTTCCATTCATCTTGCTTGACAAAATAGCCATTCCCTTAATTCTCACTCATTCCATTCATTTGAAAATTGCCATTTCATACCCTCCCTTCATCTCATTTCACATCAACCCTAGGGTTTCCAAAAACAGAGTTTGAAATGTATGAGGGTGAGGAAAGTGGTGGTGAGGCCCAAATTCCAAGGAGGCATGATCATAAAGGAGGAAAGATAAACAGATTTGAAGCCCTCAATACAATGGAGCTCATGACATCTCCCCTTACTGTTTCCTGCTTCAAATATGTAGGCTGCTTTGATTTTTGTGAGAAGGTACAACAAGTACAAAACCACCCTGAGCTAACAAGAATTTTCATTATTAATTTTCATGAAAAACAAGTTAATATTGTTTTGCTGACATTTGAGTTGTCTACATATGCCATTGCAAATGCTATAGGAATACTGAGTGTGGAGGAAAAATGGTTCAAGCAGGCAAACCTAGACATGATCTACTTTGAACCATATCTAAAACCTAGGTATAAAGACCACCACAAATCCATCTTTCCTTTTCCTCATCTACTTGATAGATATGCACCCATGATGAGGATAATCATGAAGTATTTCACATGTGAGGGAAGGTTCTCCTTCCTCTACTCCTACCACATCTGACTTCTTATGCATTTCACCAAAGTCAGGATGCTACATGTACCATATTATCTTTACCGAAGCATTGACAAAATTTCCAACATATTACAAAAGAGAGATTATCCTCAGCAAATGAAAATCCTATTCCATCAATCACTTATCAAGATGGTGGTTATGCACCAAATACAACAGAAATACATTCCATGGGAGACCTTCATTTCCCATGAAGTTTTCACTACTCCACATGGCCATCATTAAAAAGATATCCCTTCCTCATCTCATCCTCACATTCCTACTTCTCCATCACTTCCCACTACTCATGCATCATCATCCACTCACATTCCTTCACCCCATGATGACCCTTCCACATCACCTTCCCACAACCCTTCACCCTCATATCATGATGACAAAGCATCAAGCAATGATGGAAACAGTGAGATAGATGACACTAAGATGAGTAACATTGAGCCACTTCCTTTGAATTACCAAAGAGGCTACAGGCATGTGTTTGCTACCCTTAAGAGGCAAGAGGCCATGCCTTCTAAATCAACAAAACAACTTGACAAAGGTAAGGAAAAGGTCATTGTTGAAGAGGAGGATACGCATGAAACTGAACAATATTTTCAACTGATTGACCTAGAGGATGAGAATGAGGAGAGGATCACAAACATGCTGCTCAAAAGCAAGGATTCCATGACTAGTGAGCTTCAAGCTAATCTTGGTAGGGAAAAGAATGTGATCAACTATCTTGATCTAGAGAAACAGCAATTGGAAACAAGGCAGACCATCAGTGAAGTCAGGGATATCAGAGCTCAGAAGGAAGCTGGAAAGGCCAAGGCTATGCTAGATGAGGCTTTGGGTACTTTTGATGAAAATTCAGATGAGTAAGACTAGCTTCCTAGGAAGAGGCCAAGGACAATTGGGTTGAAGAAGGCTTTAGCTCGGGAAGGAGAGAAAGAGACAGAATTGGAAGAGAAACTCACTCCAAGTGAGATGCTTGCCATGGAAATCAGATATGATAGAGAATATTAGCTATAAGAGCCAATTTGCACCTAGAGGGTCAACTTGAGAGGGAAAAAAGAGACATTGACCTTCAGAAGAAGATGGCAAGACATTATGCCATGAGGAAAAAAATTGCAACGACCAAGCTCAAAAGAGCCCTTACAAAGATTCAAGCATAAAATGAGGCAAAGGAGAAGGAAAATCTTGATATCCTTGCTGATGTATCCCTCCAAGAATCCCAATCATGATCAGTAAGGTAAATTCCAAATTTTGGCACTTTGGTGCAAATTTTGATTTTTGACTGTTTGGCTAGCAGAAAAAAGGGCCAAACACACAGCACCACTTGCGTTGTGCTCTTTTTTGGGGCACTCAATGAAAAATGGCTTACATATTGATGATCCTCATGGAAATTACATCATCCATAGAAACGTTCAGGTCATTTGGAGCAAAATTGGTCCCTCATAAGGGCCAAAAAACATCAAAAAAACACCTTTCTTCCCTCTTTTTAGCACTGGCACTGCACCCTTAGCATTATTGGGAGAATGGATTTTTGACTAGGAAAATGGGAACCATTCTAGAAACTAAAGGCAGATATGGAAACTAGATAGGACAAGATTTCTAGTGAGCTATCATGGAGCTCATTTAGACACCGGGAAGACCTCCAAAACTCAGCTGCAAAACAGACAATATTTCTAGGTTTGGCATTGTGCCCCTGTACCTTGGAGTTGCGCCCTTGATAGGAGTTATTGTAAAAGATATTTTGAGGCCTTAATTTCAACTTTTTATCCAAGTTAGCTCAAACAGTTATGTTAGAATTTATTTTTTCCATAAATGAGTTTAGATATTTTTGCCTTGGGCCTTGCATGGTCTCAAAGGTCAAGGTGCCTTAAATGTGTAATTAATGAATTCTAAAACCCTAGCTATGGTTTAATTCATCATTTGGAAGATAAATATTGCATGTAATTCTTCATAATTGTTTTGGTTGTTGGTTGATTGTTGAGATCAATATGCATAGACTTGGAGTTGTGAAGAAATTGGCTTTGGAGCTTTGTGACTCTTTTGGATTGAATGTCAATGAAGCAAGAACATTCATAGGATTCATGAACATGGTTAATGGTGATATTGTTCTAATTTAGTAATTTTTTCTTTATCTTTTCATCTTGTTTCATCTTTTCTCATGTAATAGAGCAAAAAATTTAGGTTAATATATGTTGTTAGAGGCACCTTAAGTCTGTTTACCTTCTATTTCTTATATGTTTTCCTTTGCTAGGTCTAATTGGAGAATTCTTGATTTCTCTCTAGTTCCACTTAGCTTGTTGTCTTAAGAATGATTTAATGGAGTCAAGCCAAATAATTTTATGGTATGCCCTGTCCTTTGGTGTAGCTTAAAACAATTTTTTTGAGGTTTTTCTTTGAAGTGTTGCTTATTAGGGTTTAAGCTAAAGAAGTTTATGGTTTTCCCTGTCCTTTGGTCTATCTTGAGAAGTCATTTCAAAGGTCTTTGAAGTCTGATTAAAGAATTTAGGAGTTCCCTACTCTTTTTTCATCACTTGTTTGTCATCTTAAATTTTTTCTTTCTCTGAAGGTGAATAACTAGAGAACTTAGGAGTTCCCTGCTCTCCAGGGTTTGCTGGATTATTGTTTTAAAAGTTTACATGGTGAAGTTTGACCAGAGAATTTTATGGTGTGCCATGTCCTTTGGTTATTTCTTAAGCATAGTGATCTTGAAGGCCCTTCTTGTTATAATATATGTTAAAGGATTCTTAATTTCCCTTTAAACCCACTATGTTCACAATTTAATGTTCATTTCCTCACATAAGCTACTAAGATCCATTTGGCTTTGTTAACTTGCTCCATGAAACACCCTTGATTCATTGTTGTTTTTTGTAAGCCTTTCATAGACCCCATAGCCCAATGGTTGGAATTTCTCTTACTCTATATGTTCTTGTTGACAACCTACCCAACCAAAAAAAACAAAACAAACAAACCCTATCCTTATAATTAGCCTAAAATCAACATCCTAAAAACAAACAAGTCATATCTTTTATCCATATATAGAGAGAGCCCTCTCTAAGTCCAGGAAGGCTAGGTCATAGGAATCCAAAGTTGGTTTGATGTTACCCTTGTCTATTTGGGCTTGCCAATATGAAAAATTACAGGGACCTAATAGACATCATGAGGGGGTAGCCTTCAGGTAGCCCCCCACATACCCGAATGACTTCTCTACTACAGCCTTGGATCCAGATCCATAGATTTGATGGTTCTGGCCTCAGCCACTTGCAACAACTCTTTAGTCTGCATGTATCATTCAAATTTTCAGAGCCCTTTCCTGTTTTAGAGGGCCTCTTTGGTTGTATTTATATTTCATGTACTCAGATATTATTGTACATGTCCTGGTTGTTTTCCCAGGAACAGTACGTATGTAGGATCCATTATCATGTTTTTATCTAGCCCATGTTTATGCCAGCATATACTATATATTTCAGTCCCTTGTTTACTGGGCGCATTATTATTTGTACTTTTTGATCTCGGCGGGCATAGGTATGCCTCCCCTGCCTCATGTAGAACATTTACTAACTCATAAAAGAGACTTGTCGTACCTGTAAGTCTCCCCTCCTTAGCATCTTGTTCTCTAGTGCTTTAGTCTACCTTATATTTCTCTCTCTTTGACTCCCCCTTCGACGTCTAGGGATTGAGTTCTTACAATGTACATCGGTCATACGATTAGCTCCTAACGCTCGCACGCTGAGGGACAATCTGTTACACCAATTTTTGGTCATCTAACCTGTTACTATTAGATGGACCAAAGTACACCATGTAAGACCATTTTTACCCTAGTAAAATTGCTTTCACTATGAAAAATAACTTAATAATCCATAATTTATTAAGTTGTTTATGGTCTAAACAGGAAACCCCATAAGGAAATATTGAATAAATCCCTATTTGTTTGGTTTTACTCAAGGGATAATTAATTAAATAGCAATTCAATTAATATTCCTGGTCATATTTAACCCAAAATGGGAAAATTAATTATATAAATCACTATTTATCTTATTATTTTCTAGGAATAATTATTTAAAACATTATTTAAATAATATTCCTTGTTAAATTTGGCTAAACCATTTATAAATAATTGAATAAATCATTATTCATTTAATTATTACTCAACCAAATTCTTAAAATAATAAATAAATCATTTATTTATTTATTATTTACAGATAAAGGGATTTGACCAAATTCAAAATCTTTTTTCCCTCCAACAAAAATAATAAAATATTCCATAAAATTTAGATCTAGATTTGGTTAATAATATTTTAATTATGCACCAATATCTAGACCAACTCAATATTTTGTTATAAATATAAGGGTTTTTCCATTCATTCACTACCTTTTGTTGCATAAAGATCACTCTGGATCTATACTTTTGGTCTAATTTGATCCTCCATCATTGTCATATTTTTCTATATTTTTGCTTATGAACTCCCCTGGAGTTACATTTTTGTCTAGGTTTTCTATACCATCAAGAGAGAGAGATCTTAGATCTAAAGCACTGAGGACATACAAGAACCCATCCCATTGAGGGGGACTGGTAACATCTTTCTATGTTCCCTTCCCAGGTGTCATAAATACAAAATTATTTAAAAATATCCTTGTCTTGTCTATTGGATGCATGGATGTAATATTCCTTTCAGGAAAATCAGTAATATTGACACCAAAAACGTAGTTTTAAGAAAATTACAGTATAATAATGAGAAAAAACACTTGGATCCATTATTTTATGTATTATAGCCCTCAAATATAGAAGGGGATCAGAAACAGATCCTTCTAGCTAATTTAAACAGATCTCCCAAGCTCAATATAGTCTAAAAACACCAAAACCCCATGATTGTTGTAACACAGGATTTTTGAAGCTTTTGATAGCGCAGTTTAATGAGGGTTTATGCTACAAAAAAATGGAAACAAATAGATCTGATGATATATTACTCAAAGAGATGAGAAAATGGAGATCTAGTCTCTTTTACACAATCTTAAGATAACCCGGCAAGGGTTTCTTGAAAGCATGAGGTAAAAAATGTAGATCTACAGATCTATGACTAAAATTATGCTTTTTGACTACATATATTCATACATATGGCTGGGAAATACAAGAAATGGATGAAACTACTCCTTGCTAGCTTTCCGAGAGAAAGATTGATCCTTTCCCTAGGAAACTAGCTCACAAACAGGGGTTTTAACCCTTCCACTGCAACACCATGAAAAATAATGCAGTTTCTCTAAGGGACTGTGTTGTAGCTGTAGGTGGATTCTTTACCCAATGTTTTATGGTGGAAATATAGCCCAGAATACTCCTCTTAGATCCCTTCACCAAGCTCTCCAAGAAAGAGTGTGGAATTTCTGCATGAGAATACCTTGCACTAAATAGTGTAGCAAACCCAGCTAAACAGCTAAAGCATGCAAGAAGTCATAAGACTCAAACATAAATAGTATTTTGAATGCCTCTCATGAATTCCATCCCTTCCCTTTTACTCTTGGCGAGCCTCCTCATCCTTGGCCCCACTCATTTATGAGGTTGCTTCCTTGTAAAGACTCCTCCTCCAAAACTGCGTTGTTCCCACTAGCTCCACTCTCTCCTTTGGAAGCACTGTTGATTTGGTCAAACTTGATCTATTCCACATGCATTGCTCCCTTTCAAACTCAAGGTGACTTTATTTTCCCTACCTAAACTGATCCACATTCACACTAGAAGTGTTTTATTCCTACGAAAGAGATTTAAGGGTCTCCCTACCCCATTTATTCTTCTAGACTGAAAAATAGAGAAACATATAATATTCAACTAGCAATAAGCTAATTGGGAATATTACAGTCCTCCCCTCCCAAAGATTCTTGTCCTTAAGCAATAGTAAAGAAGGATGCTGCAAAATCTTCTCCCCTTCCCAAGTGGCATCCTCATCAGGAAGATTCCTCCATCGACTCAGATATTCTTTGATCACCCTGCTTCTTAGCTGCCTCTCTTGAGTATCCAAGATAGCCTCTAGCTGTAAAAATAGATGGCCCTCATCATCAATAGGTGGGAGATCCATATTGGAAACCACATGTTATCCAATGGCCTTCTTGAGGCATGAGACATGAAAAATGTTATGGATCTTGCTCCCAATAGGAAGCTCCAACTCTTATGCTACTTCCCCAACATGACATATCATCATGTATGGTCCATAGAATCAAGGTTTGAGCTTCTTAGCTCCCTTCTCCTTGAGTGTAGATTATCTATAAGGCTGAAGACGAAGATAGACCAAGGCATATATGTCAAATTGTCTCTCTATCCGACCATGGTCTGCATATTTTTTCTGCTGGTTTGTGTTGCAGCAATGTTGTCCTTGAGGGCCCAGAGTATATCCTGAATCTCTTGAATCCACTCCTTTTCTCTAGGGGCTTTTCTTGCCCCAAACATCATCACATCAGAAAATGAAAGTGCATCATACCCATAAAGAGCTCGAAATGGGGTCACGCCAACGGACATATGAAAAGTTGTGTTGTAACAATACTACCCCAAATGGAGCCAATGCAGCCATGCTCTCTATTGGCCTAAAACATAGTTTCTCAAGTAGCCTTCCAACCACTTGCTCACTATTTCAGTCTTTCCATTAGTTTGTTGGTGATGGCTGGTACTTGGTGTTAATTCAGTACCCACTAACCGAAAAAACTCTTGCCAAAAACTACCCATAAAGCAGCTATCCTGATCACTGACTATGGTCTTTGGGAGACCATGGAGTCTAAAAACATCCCTGAAGAAAATCTCAGCTACCTGTGAAGCAGTATATCGTGCAGAAATATCAAAGAAATGTGAATACTTTTTTAGTCGACCAACAACTACAAAGATACAATCCTTACCCTGAACTATAGGTAGATCGGTGATGAAGTCCATAGAAATACTCTCCCATTTTCCATCTAGAATAGGGAGTGGATACAATAATCTTGCAAGATGGTTGTGTTCTCCTTTTTTTTGTTGACAAACTATGTACTCCTTGATGTGTTGGAGTACATCCTCCCTGAGACACTTCCATGAGAATCTCTCCCGAATAGCCCGATAAGTCTTGGTGAATCCTTGATGCCCTGCAAGTGGGGAATCATGTGATGCTTGCAAAATCTTCTCCTTGAGCTTAGAATCTCTAGTCAAGAAGACCCGATCTCGGTAATAGATGACCTCATCCATCACTCTATACCTCTCATCAGTCACCACTCCATCTAGGATTTCACATGAAAAGTTGTCTTAGGAGTATTCCACCAACAACTGAGCCTTCTAATTTGCATATATGCTCATTAAGGACAACGCTATTGGCCTCCTAGATAGAGCATCTGCCACCACATTACTCTTCCATTTGACATATTCTATGTCAAATTCATATGCTTGGATCTTACTCACCCATTTTTGTTGCCTCTCCTGAAGCTGCTTCTGCTAAAGAAAGAATCAGAGACCATTATGATCAGTATTTATTCGGAACTTATTCCCCACCAAATACTGTCGAAACTTGGATAAAGCATGCAGAATAGCCAGCATCTCTTTATCATATATGGGGTATATTCTCTCATGTGACAACAACTTCTGGCTTTCAAAAGCTATGGGTTGTCCCCCTTGCATCAATACTGCACCAATGCCTTCCCCCAAAGCATCACATTCCAACACAAAAGGTTGAGTAAAATCAATTAGGACCTATACCAGGCAGCTACTCATCACCTCCTTGAGCTTATAAGAATCTCTCTGTGTTGTGGGTGTCCAAATAAAGGCTCCCTTCTTGGTTATATTTGTAAGTGATGCTTCTAGTTCAGAGACCCCTTTTACAAAATTTCGGTAATAGGTACATATGCCTACAAATCCCCAATGTTCTGTGACATTCTTTGGTTCAGGCCAATCTCTAATAGCACGGATATTTTCTTCATGGACTCTTACCCCATCCAATCCAATGATGTGGCCCAAGAAAATCATCTCTATGAGCCCAAGCTCACATTTGGAGAGCTTAGAATAGAACTACTGCTCCTTAAGAATGTGTAATATTGCCTGAATATGTTGTAAATGTTCCTCCCATGTGCTGCTATAAATAAGAATTTCATCAAAGAAGACCAATACAAACTTCCTCAAGTGACTACGGAAGATGCGGTTCATGCAAGATTGGAATGTTTCCGGAGCATTGGTTAGCCCAAAATGCATTACCAAAAACTCAAAATGCCCATAGTGACATCGGAATGTTATCTTGGGGATATCTTGATCCCTCACCCTAATTTGATGATATCCCGATCTCAAATCAATCTTAGAGAAATATTTGGATCCTCTTAGTTCATCTTGTTGGGGTTCCCATGTTTTGGCCAGATTGGCAAGACCAAAAGATGAGACAACATCAAAACCACTTTCAGACCTCAATATCTAGCCCTCCTGGGTCCAGAGAGGGATCTCTCTAGTTTGAGCAAAGGTTTATGTCTATGAAGCTCAAAGTTTAAGATGTTAGGCTAGTTATTAGGCACGGGTTTGTTTGTTTGATTGTTTGTTTTGGTTGATGCTTATAAGGAAAGAAGGGTTCAATGTAAGACCAGGATGAGAAAAGAGGGATAAGGCAGAAGTGAAATATTCCAGGAAATACTCATAACCATTGGGCAATGGAGTCAGGAAAGGATTTTCTTGCTAATCAATAGGCAGAATTTCCATTGGGCTAGTCATCTGAAACATAGGATCTTCGAGATGATTATGTGGTGTGGAAAGTAGGAGGAGAGAAGATAACACAGATTCAGAGCACAGAGTTACAGATCAGCAGGTCGTACAAGGATCCTAGTGGACAGGGCTAACTCTAATCCCCAGTGTTCCCAAATCTTCCAACTAAATCAATAACAAGAAACACCTAAGAACTGAATTCATTTAATTCATACATCAGAGAGAAGGCAATAACATCCACTACACTGGTTAAACCAACTGAAATCATTTCTCAGATAATACATTCAGAAGATAAACATAAATGGCAAGGAGAGCAGGAACATAGGGTACCTAACAAGGGTAAATCCTATGCCAAATTTCTGATGCAAGCCAGTAGAAACAGAATGAAATGAAAAGACAGGAAAACATCACCACTGCTTCAGATCAGGATCCAAAGAAATGTGCTTGTCATATTAAATAACAATACCAATCAAGTACAATATTGCCAATAGCTAGATACTCAGTCTGAAAACATCTCCTTCAACCTATCTTACAATATTTACATAGAGACTGTGTCTCAAAATAAACTACTTTCAACTCTATGATAATTGAACAACAACCTTTACAATGTTCTCTCATGAGTTTTATAGCAGAAGATGAACTGAGGAGGTAGGTGAGAACTAAATGAAACATTAAACGCAGAAAAGGGAGAGAGGGCCGAACTCCACTCTGTTTTAACCCTCTGCATTTATCTCTGGTATGGCTTAGGTGTTTTGACTGTAGTACTGTGTGGTACATTTGGTGAAATAACAAAGCAAAAATAAGAAACCGTGAGTTCTTCCCTACTTGAGTAACCAATGCTTCTGATCATGTAGGACTGCTGTCAGGGCGGGAAACTTTCGGGAACACGATATATAATAAAAAATGCATGGGCATTTTGTCCTCTGATGGAGAAAAACATTTTGCTGCTGTAGAAAACCCTGGTGGTACGGTTTCCCGAGCATTAAACTCCTGGTTGGTCTTCGGGGTTTCAATCTGGTACTTTGCCTCTGAAAAACTATATTAATCCTTTAAAATCTCCAATCTAATGCTTTAACTCTTTGATTTCCTTACTGATGGCTCTTTACCACTCCCCCAGTTACCTCTAACTGTGAAATTGTGCCTTTAATGGCTCTGGGGAAGAGTGAAAGAATATTTGACCCTATCCTTTGATTACAATCACGTCAGACACTTTCCTGGGCCTTTTCTTCATTAAATGTATCTCTGCACATGGACCTTTCCTGCATATCTGCCACTGAGACAGAAACAATGAGCTATGGCGGTTTTCCGTGCTTGAAACCCTGCAAAACAGAAAACTTGTCAAGAAATCCATGGATGGGGAATGATGGATGTAGTGTGGATGGAGGAAAGGGTCGTGCAATTGGTGAAACGACGAAAAAGAGTAGAGGAATGGTGAAAAATCGCTCTGGTGGAGGCTGGCGATCTGCGGAGCAAAATTTGAATAAAAACCTTAAAAAACCCGACGTTTTCACAAATATATGCAATGCATGTGCTGACGTACGATGGGTGCATGTGAGGGTGACGTGGCAGGACCGGGCTATGGCTGGGTTGTCAACTGTGGGTTAACCGATCTGGACCGTTGATCGTGGTGGAGATCAACGACTGACAACATATCGGAGGGCGGCGGATGGTGGGCCAAGGGTACGGTGGCCATGGGCTAAACTGCGCACAGCTTCATGGAGCGACAGCCGTTGGATGGGCTGCTCCAGATCTAACGGTTCATGACAATATCGCTGCGCATCTTTAGTTGAACGATAACACGCGATGAGCAGGTGGTTTTGGAGTAGTGCCACTGCCACACGTCGAAAGCTGTATGGAATCGCTGGGCCATCAGGAAAAACCGCCCACCGCGCAAAGGCGGTGCGATAGAAACCGGGCTGTTTTATGGAACCGTGTATGGGGACCACCGACGAGGGCGCATTGCGGACCGTCAGATCAACATTTAAACGGATAGCGATGGCGCAATCGGAGATTTGAATGGAGAAACACGAGCGCCAAAGATTTAATGATAGTCGTCCTATCTTCCAAGATCAACGGCCGGTGTCGCGCCCGACATGGATTGGAGATAAACGATTTTTGCTCTGGAGGGTGGTTCCAACGCTATAATCACGTGGAAGGAAAGGTGCGGGGGCCAGCAGAAGAGGGGCTAGGCTTGATATAACGTTCAAAGTGGGTTTTTAACCCTTTTAATGCATTTTGAAGCCTATAAAGGGTAACGATAGGGAGGAAAAGGGTAAAAAGGTTTAAACAAAGGGCAAAAATGGGATTTAAAGGGGATCTTGTGGGGTTTAGAGGGTTAATAGGGGAATAGAGGGGAGCATGGGCACATTGACAGAAAGAGGGAAAAAGGGAAAAAGGGACACTTTGCAGGGGTATAAGGGGTAATGCAGGGCTTTTTGGAGCAGAATATTTAGCAATCATTGAGGCTCATAGAATCCGTAACAGTAGAGGGCAACAGTTAAAGGTAGGGGACATGAAAATGCTGCAAGGATGATGTGTTTACAAGGGAAATGCATTCCTTGCAGGCTTATACAAAAAATTAGCCCCTTTCTTTCTTTGTCAAGGAAATCATAAGGGGCTAACAGTGGCTCCACCCGGGGATGGCTTCTTCTTGGAGTCAAGAATTCAGAGAATAGATCTTTGGAGTAGGCCAGTTGCCTGCTGCTTGGCACATCCTTTTCTTTCTTTGATCAGCTGCCACAATATGAAGACATTACATCAGCAGAAAAACTTTCCTCAACAATCTACCTACCCATACTACAATCCTTGCATTTTTTATTTTTTATTTTTATTTATTTATTTTTGTTTATTTATTTATTTATTATTATTATTATTATTTTATTTTTTTTTAATTTTTTTTAATTTTTTATTTATTTATTTATTTTTTCTGCTGGGGTGCATTTGAGCTAGCAGACCCTTTACATCATTGTATTTTGTAAACAAAAAATAAACCTATTCTAAATCTACCCTTATTGCTCCATGAGACCAGATTAAACTGTTGATCTCATGTGTTTCTCTACCTAATCTAATATCTGTTGGGATTAAACTGTCAAGCAGATTTCTTCTCTACATTCTAAAACAGAAATCGAAAAACAGCCAAGCCAGGATTAGACTATCTGGCTTGCTGCGGACCATGGCATAAAGACAGTCGCACATGGACAGAAACTTGCAAAACCGAAGACAAAACTGTGAAGGCTTGAAATCTGCAATCTTTAGAGTATCCTTCTTTCCTTGTGACTCAAGTTTTGAGCTTGTTAGAGTCACTCCTTCATTTCAGCTCTGACTTTAGGCATGTTGGAGCTGATTCTTCATTCTTCTTTGCTGGTCCAGATTTTGGGCATATTAGGACCAGCTGTTTTACTTTCTTTGGCTCAGGTTTTGAGTTTATTAGAGCCAATCTTTTGCACATTAGATGTTCATGATTTAAGCATGTATGAATCTCTCCTTTCCTCTGTTCTTTTTTTTTTTTTTTTTTTTTGGAAGCATTTTCTCTTTTTTCTTTGAAAACAAAAACTGCAATGGTATGTACAATGGAAATGAAACTGGAAATGAAAGATCAGAAGAAGTAGTGCTTGAGCATCCTGCCATTGACAGGACCCCCAAACAGCTCTGTACCATCTAATTCTTGTAGAAAAAATGCATTTGGACCCACGGTGGCTTGGATGATGTATGGACCTTGCCAAAAGCTGTCAAACTTGTCATGCTTTCCTTTGTCCTCTCTCCTTGAGTCCCGCTTCAAAACTTTATCTCCAATTTTAAAATCAGCAGCTTTGGCTCTCTTGTCAAACAATCTCTTTATATTTCCCTAAACCTTCACTGCTCTGTTGTAGACCTCTTCCCTTGTTTTCTAGAAATGGATTGTCTGATTTATTCTCCTCACCATGATGTCTTCTTTTGTTTGGATCTCCTGGATCATTTTGATCACTGCTATCCCAAGGCTAGTAGGGAATACTGCTTTTGTTCCATAAACAAGCTGGAATGGTGACATGCCAATGGAATTTTTTTTTGTAAGCCTGTCAACCCACAAAGCATGTACTAACTTGTTATGCCATGATTTTTTGTTCTCTTCCAACAGCTTTTTGATGATGATCACCAGGCTCTTGTTTTATGATTCAGCTAATCCATTACCTTGAGGGTAATAGGTAGTTGAATGACCAAGTGATATTTGATACCTATGACAAAAATCAACCATATTTTTGGATCCGAAAGCAGTAGCATTATCAGTGATTATTTTCCTTGGGTAGCCAAACCGAGATAGGATGTGACCTTCTCGGAAAATAATGATGATTGATTCTGTGGCATTCCTAGTGGGTATGGCCTCTATCCACTTAGTGAAGTAGTCTGTGGCGATTAGGATCCATTTGTGTTGTGCAGAAGAAGTAGGGTGAATTTCTCCTATGAAATCTAGGCCCCATTGCAGAAAGGGACCTGCAACAGTGATGGGTTGCAGGGGTAAAGGGAGGAGTTTTCTTTTGCCCTCAAAGATCTGACATTTGTGGCAGGCAACTATCATTTTATGAACATCATTGAAGAGTGTGGGCCAATAATAGCCAACTCTGAGTATTTTTTTTGCAGTGTCTTTCCAACTCAGGTGGCCTCCACATTCTCCAGCGTGGAATTCTTGTTTAACCCTCTCTTCCTCATTTTCAGTCAAACATTTAAGCAACAGGCCATTAGGATTCTTCCAGTATAAGTTTTCATTCACAATTCAGTAACTTCTGGTTTTTAGCTTTAATAATCTGGCCTTGGTCTTTGATAATCCGAGAGGGGCATTGAGATGTGTAAGCACATAAAGAATGTCGGAATACCAAGGAGAGCTCTGAAATTTTTTCTCAACAGTGAGATCAGAAAATTCTTGTTGCTCATCCAAGGTACTTATCATGTTAATGTCTAGGGCTTGTAGGTTTGACTCAGCCATTAACTTAGCTAAGCCCTGACCTTTAATGAGTTTGGTGGGTTTTATCTCAAGGTCATACTCTAAGATCACGGCTATCCATTTGCCCCTTTTCCCATCTCGGTCTTGGGATAGTATATCTTTGACTATGATGTTGGGCACATAAGCTACGGTGTGAGAATGAAATATGTACACCCTGAAGTCTTTCAAGGCCTTAATCAGAGCATAGGCCTGTTTCTCCATGATGTTGTATTTCAAGGGTGCATCTCTGAGTGCTTTTCTAAATAAGGAAATTGGTTGTTCCATTCCCTCTGTGTTTTTCTGCAACAAGACTACAGCCACTGTATGCTCAGAGGCGAATGAAAAGATCAGGAAATCTTTGGAGAAATATGGGCTGATTAGGACGGGATCTTGGGTAACTGAAAGTTTCACTGATTCAAAAGATTTTTTAGCTCCTATAGTCCATTTAACTCCTGCACCTTTCTTCAGCATGTTAGTCATGTTCGTAAGGTGTTCAGCCAGATTTGGAATAAACCTCCTAAGGAAGTTAATATTCCTAATGAAATACTATAATTCCTTGATGTTTCTGGGGTGTGTGATCTGCAGTATTCCCTCAACTCATTGGGGGTCTATCCTGATTCCCTTTTCAAATATAATGTGGCCAAGGATTTTACCCTCCTGTAGCCCAAAAATAGTATTTTTAGGGTTTAGGGATAGAATACTGTTAATCAATAGGCAGAATAGGGAAAGGATTTTCTTGCTAATCAATAGGCAGACTTTCCATTGGGCTAGTCATCTGAAACATAGGATCTTCGAGATGATTATGTGGTGTGGAAAGTAGGAGGAGAGGAGATAACACAGATTCGGAGCACAGAGTTACAGATCAGCAGGTCGTACAAGGATCCTAGTGGACAGGGCTAACTCTAATCCCCAGTGTTCCCAAATCTTCCAACTAAATCAATAACAAGAAACATCTAAGAACTGAATTCATTTAATTCATACATCAGAGAGCAGGCAATAACATCCACTACACTGGTTAAACCAACTGAAATCATTTCTCAAATAATACATTCAGAAGATAAACATAAATGGCAAGGAGAGCAGGAACATAGGGTACCTAACAAGGGTAAATCCTATGCCAAATTTCTGATGCAAGCCAGTAGAAACGGAATGAAATGAATGTAAACACAAAGACATGAAAACATCACCACTGCTTCAGATCAGGATCCAAAGAAATGTGCTTGTCATATTAAATAACAATACCAATCAAGTACAATATTGCCAATAGCTGGATACTTAGTCTGAAAACATCTCCTTCAACCTATCTTACAATCTTTACACAGAGACTGTGTCTCAAAAGAAAATAATTTCAACTCTCTGATAACTGAACAACAACCTTTACAATGTTTTCTCATGATTTTTATAACAGAAGATGAACTGAGGAGGTAGGTGGGAACTAAATGAAACATTAAATGCAGAAAAGGGAGAGAGGGCCGAACTCCACTCTATTTTAACCCTCTGCATTTATCTCTGGTATGGCTTAGGTGTTTTGACTACAGTACTGTGTGGTACATTTGGTGAAATAACAAAGGAAAAATAAGAAACTGTGAGATCTGCCCTACTTGAGTAACCAATGCTTCTGATCATGTAGGATTGTTGTCAGGGTGGGAAACTTTCGGGAACACGATATATAATAAAAACTGCATGGGCATTTTGTCCTCTGATGGAGAAAAACATTGTGCTGCTGTAGAAAACCCTAGTGGTACGGTTTCCCAAGCATTAAACTCCTCGTTGGTCTTCGGGGTTTCAATCTAGTACTTTGCCTCTGAAAAACTGGATTAATCCTTTAAAATCTCCAATCTAATGCTTTAACTCTTTGATTTCCTTACTGATGGCTCTTTACCACTCCCCTAGTTACCTCTGACTGTGAAACTGTGCCTTTAATGGCTCTGGGGAAGAGTGACAGAATATTCGACCTTGTCCTTTGATTACAATCACGTCAAACACTTTCCTGGGCCTTTTCTTCATTAAATGTATCTCTGCGCATGGACCTTTCCTGCATATCTGCCACTGAGACAAAAACAATGAGCTATGGTGGTTTTCCGTGCTTGAAACCCTGCAAAACAACAAACTTGTCAAGAAATCCATGGACGGGGAATGATGGATGCAGTGTGGATGGAAGAAAGGGCCGTGCAATCGGTGAAACGGTGAAAAAGAGCAGAGGAATGGTGAAAAATCTCTCTGGTGGAGGATGGAGGATTTGAATAAAAACCTTAAAAAACTCGACGTTTTCACAAATATATGCAATTCATGGGCTGACATACGATGGGTGCACGTGAGGGTGACGTGGCAGGACCAGGTTATGGCTGGGTTGTCAACTGTGGGTCAACCGATCTGGACCGTTGATCGTAGCAGATATCAACGGCTGACAACATATCGGAGGGCGATGAATGATGGGCCAGGGGTACGGTGGCCATGGGATAAACTGCGCGCAGCTTCGTGGAGTGACAGCCGTTGGATGGGCTGCTCCAGATCTAACGGTTCACGACAATATCGCTGCGCATCTTCAGTCGAACGATAACACGCGATGAGCAGGTAGTTTTGGAGCAGTGCCACTGCCATGCGTCGGAAGCTGTATGGAATCGCTGGGCCATTGGGAAAAATCGCCCATCGTGCAAAGGCGGTGCGATAGAAACCAGGTTGTTTTATGGAACCGTGTATGGGGACCACCGACGCAGGCGCATTGCGGACCATCAGATCAACGCTTAAATGGATGGCGATGGCGCGATCAGAGATTTGAATGGAGAAACACGGGCGCCGAAGATTTAATGATAGCCATCCGATCTTCCAAGATCAACGGCCGGTGTCGCGCCCGACATGGATTGGAGATAAACGATTTTTGCTCTGGCAGGTGGTTCCAGCACTATAATCACGTGGAAGGAAAGGTGCGGGGGCCAGCAGAAGAGGGGCTAGGCTTGATATAACATTCAAAGTGGGTTTTTAACCCTTTTAATGCATTTTGAAGCCTATAGAGGGTAACAATAGGGAGGAAAAGGGTAAAAAGGTTTAAACAAAGGGCAAAAATGGGATTTAAATGGGATCTTGGGGGGTTTAGAGGGTTAATAAGGGAATAGAGGGGAGCATGGGCACATTGATAGAAAGAGGGAAAAAGGGAAAAAGGGACACTTTACAGGGGTATAAGGGGTAATGCAGGGCTTTTTGGAGCAGGATATTTAGCAATCATTGAGGCTCATAGACTCCGTAACAACAGAGGGAAATAGTTAAAGGTAGGGGACATGAAAAGGCTGCAAGGATGATGTGTTTACAAGGGAAATGCATTCCTTGCAGGCTTATACAACAAATTAGCCCCTTGCTTGCTTTGTCAAGGAAATCATAAGGGGCTAACACATCCATCAATTCATCGATCCTGGGAATTGGGTATCTATTCTTCATGGTTTTTTTGTTCAATTCTCTATAATCAATTCATAATCTCAATGTGCCATCTTTCTTTTTCACCAAGACCACTAAAGAGGCAAAAGGACTAGTGCTAGGCCGGATATGTCCTAATTCCAAAAGCTCTTGAATGGCCTTTTCAATCTCCTCTCTATAGGCTTTGGGGTGCCTATAGGGTGTGGTAATCACTGCTTGGATTCCTTGCTCCAACTCAATAGTATGTTCAAAACCCCGGTTAGGAGGTCTTCCAGGTGGAATATCTCCAAATACTGTAGAGTATCGGTCCAAAATAAATTGTACATCTGGATGTACTGATGAATCCTTGCTCCCAGATTCTAACAAATGCAGTTCTACTGCCCATTCTATGTCCCCTTTGTGTAAATCTTCTTCCATCTTGTGGGTTGAGATAATATGAGGTGGATATATGTGTATGCCTTTGATTTTCTGATGTTTAGTACCATTCTCCTTTTCTGTCCATTCCATCTCTAAGGTTTCTCAATCAGTGGTAACCTTCCCCAAGGTGATCAAACACTAGACACCCAATATAACATTGGTGTCTAGAATATCAACCACAAAGAAGTGGTCTGTCAATGTGTAGGTTCACATGGTGATGGTTAATGCTGGGACATATTTGGCACACTGCATGGTTCTAGCTCCTGGAACTAAAACTGAGAACCCCTAAAAGTATTCTATGTGAATGCCCCTTCTTTGTTCCAAATGTGTATCAATAAAGTTATGAGTAGCTCCACTGTCTACCAAAATTGATACTATTTGTCCCATAATAGTGCCCCTAACTCTCAAGGTTAGATACTTAGGAACTCCTCTTAGCACTGAAAGAGCCCCTCCCATTGCAGCAAAGGCTTTTACTGCATCTTTTGTGGGAGGTGCACTTCTTTCTACTGCTACAGCACTGGTCTTATCCTCGTCATCAGAAAATATCTCAATGAAATGTGCTTTCCCTGCAACACATTGGTGGTTTGGTACCCATGGCTCCTGACAAGTGAAACAAATTTTTTCCTTCCTTTGATCCTTCTGATCATTGTCAAGAGGTGTCCTCCCCTGATTGTCCTTTGGGCATGAAGAAATATTTTGCTAAAAGGGTGCTTTGGTCTTGGGCAAGGTATGTTGTAAATCCCTAGCCTTCTCCATAGCTTCTTGGAGTGTAGTGGGTCTAGTGGATTTCACCAACCCATGCAATGGTTCAGCCATCCCATCAATAAACATACATATTCTCTGGTTCATAGTGAGGTTAGATACCATTACTGAAAGCTTCATAAACTCAGAGATATAAATTTCTAGATCTCCCATTTTCTTGAGCTTGGTTAGCTTAACAAAGTGAGCCTCCAGATCCCTAGGATCAAATATCTCTACCAACCTCCTAGTGAAATATGAATATGAAGTGATATGAGCATGCCCAAGTGTAGATAACCCATGGAACCACCATTCATGACCCTCACCTTTTAGGTGCAGCGCTGCTATTTTGATAGCCTCTATTTCAGACACTCTGTTGAGTTGGAAATCAGTGTCCAACTTCTCTACCCAAGCCTTAGTTGTGCACTTGGGTGATCCATCATAAGAGGGAAAAAAAATAATCTAACCAAACTGCGTTGTAGATCTAATTTTTTTATAAAACCTTCCTTTTTATGGTGATGGAAAGATCTCCTACCATCCTTGATCTGACAGAACTCCTGAAAGCTCAAATGTTCTTTGAATCTTCGAGATTGAGATTCATATTATACAAAACAATCACCAAGGGTTTCTTCCTTCAAGGGCATTCCTTCCTCATCTTCCAAAGATATTAATGTGGGCATAGTGGAACATTGTGAAGAAGGTTGTGATGTTGTTTTTTCCCACCAAAAATGTGATGTGCCATAGCTTTCTCCATGGTGAAACCCTCTAGGGGATTCCTTCTATCTCATCTCTTTGATATCTTTGGAAATGTCTTGCATAGTTTGAAGAAGGAGCTTTGGAATCTCCCTCTCATACATGGTTGTAGATGTATTTTCCCCACAAGCTGAGCCAAGAGCAGAACTCAGATACCACTGTAATATTCCTTTTCAGGTAAATCAACAATATTGACACCAAAAACGCAGTTTTCCGAAAATTGCGCTATAATAATGAGAAAAAACACTTGGATCCATTATTTTATGTATTATAGCCGTCAAATATAGAAGGATATTGGAAAAAAATCATTCTATCTAAGTTAAACAAATCTCCCAAGCTCAATATAGTCTAAAAACACCAAAACCCCATGATTGTTGCAACACAGGATTTCTGAAGCATATGAAAGCACAGTTTAATAAGGGTTTCTGCTACATCAAAATGGAAACAAATAGATCTGATGATATATTACTCAAAGAGCTAAGAAAATGGAGATCTAGTCTCTTTTACACAATCTTAAGATAACCCGACAAGGGTTTCTTGAAAGCATGAGGTACAAAAAGTAGATCTACAGATCTATGACTGAAATTACGTTGTCTAACTATAGCTTTGCATACATATGGCCGGGAAATACAAGAAATGGCTGAAACTACTCCTTGCTAGATTTTCAGGAGAAAGATTGATCCTTTCCCTAGGAAACTAGCTCACAAACAGGGATTTTAACCCTTCCACTACAACACCATGAAAATAATGCAGTTTCTCCAAGGGAATGTGTTGTAGCTATAGGTGGCTACATGACCCAATGTATAATGGTGGAAATATAGCCCAGAATACTCCTCTCAGATCCCTTCACCAAGATCTCCAAGAAAGAGTGTGGAATTCCCGCATGAGAATACCCTGCACTAAACAGTGCAACAAACCCAGCTAAACATCTGAAGCATACAAGAAGTCATAAGACTCAAACATAAAAAATATTTTGAATGCCTCTCATGGCTGCAATCCCTTCCCTTTATTCTTGGTGAGCCTCCTCATCCTTGGCCCCACTCATTTATGAGGTTGCTTCCTTGTAAAGACTCCTCCTCCAAAACTGTGATGTTCCCACTAGTGTTGAGATTGCAACAAGATGATGAGCTTAGTGAAAAGAGTCGCCTTCACTAAGTGGGCCTGCAGGCTATTTTTGGCGCAAGTCTATTTTTAGACTATGTCTATTTTTGAACTATATACCATTTTTAAGAACACAAGAACATGTAAGTCATATTCTATAGTTGCAGAGATGCTATTTGTGGATGGTTGGTCAAGTTGGAAAAAATAGATGAAATTATATTTTTAGACATATTTAAGCGAAATCTGTTTTAATTTCGGTCTAAAAAAATAGATATGTCAAATATTATTAATACTGTATGTTGGACTACGCTTATTATCTTATTCATGAAACAGGTGATTAAGTGCAGATATATACAAACTATTGAAGAATACGCTGTTCACAAAGTTGAAAATGAAACTGTTCATGAAACTTTAGTTATATCATGTGACAGAGTTTGGTGGAGTTATTGAGTCAGTTGATGGAGTCGTGTTCAGTTTAACTGAGTTAAACATAGTTGAGCTGGTTGTATCTAGTCTAACTGATTGATACACTAGTGAGAGTGGTGTGAATTAATTATTAATTAATTCACTAATTATTAACTCATTAATCAACTAAATAATACATCAGTTAACTATAGTGCATGGATAGTTTTAGTGGAGACCAGTGAAGAGGTAGGTGAAAGAGCAGTGTGACTATCAGTTGTGACTATAGTGTTGCATGATTTGCAACACACAGTGGTTGGAGATGCCAATGAGGATCGCGTGAGAAAGGCTAGACCAATTCAAGTTCATTAAAACCCTTGATGATTATTGTGATGAAAGCGCGCCGCGGTGGCGATTGGGCATGATTTGCTGAATCGGACACAGTTAGTGTGCTGTAATTGTGGTGGTGCGGGAAAACGCAAAACTAGATATGATGATTGTTATATGATCTCTATGACATATAATATAAATATAGTTGGGGGTTTTCAGCTTTAATCTTTCCCATAAGTTACTGTGTTCATATGTGTGATTTTTTATGGTTTTAATGTGTGCATGCAATTGATTTTATTTACGCAAGTAATGATCAATAGTAGAAGAGATTTTGTATTGTGCATGAAGTCAAATAGTGTGTGATCAGGAGAATATCAGATGTATAACATATCATTTATATAAATTTATACATGGTATCAGAGCGATATTGATCATTGGAGCAATTGCAAAACATTGAAGCGGTTGAGTTTTGTGCTGGTGGAATTCGAATTTGCAGCAGTGTTTTCTTGGTGTCAAAGTTGAGATGTCTTTCAACGGATTGTGATTGGAGTATGCCCTTGAGGGAAGCTCAAATTATATTTCATGGAAGGACAGGATGGAGGCAGTGCTGGATGAAAATGGGTTGAAGGATTTCATAGATGCAGAAATTCCCAAACCTGCTTCTAGCGATGCTACCGCACTTGACGCATGGAAAAAGAAGACAAAAAAATGTCGAAGGATTGTGTTGGAAGGTGTGAAGGATCACATAGTGTCTAGCCTTCATAGTAAAGCTTCTCCATTCTTGATGTGGAAAGCTTTGACATACTTGTTCCAAAGCAAGAGCGACCAGAGGAAGTTGGCGCTCAAGGATAAACTCAGGAACATAAAAATGGAGAAAGGCGACAGTATACCCAAGTACCTCACGAAGTTTTTCCAGTGCAGGGATGAGCTAGGAAGAGTGGGGGTTACTATAGATGATGAGGACTTGGTGAGCTTGGATCTCCTTGGGCTTCCTAAGAGTTGGCATTCCTATCGGGACTCTGTCAATGGTCGGGAGAAATTGCCAGGATGGGAACGACTTTGGTCGGATCTTGTGCAAGAGGAGATATGGTGGAGTACCAGGGACGGATCTTCATCGAAGAGTGTGGAGGAAGAAAATTGCGCTTTGGCTGCCAAAGAAAGGAAGGGGAAGAGCAATAATAATGCTTCTTAATCTGGTGGGAAAGGCAAGAAGCAAGACATGTCCAAAGTGAAGTGCTTTCACTGTCACCAACACGGACATTACGCCACAAATTGTCCACAGAAGAATAAAAATAAGCAGGCTGCTGGATCTGCATCTAGAGAGGCCTTAGCCTCGCAGTTTGAGCTGGATTTTTAGTTGATCGCATGCTTGGTCTCAAGTGTGATGGGTTCAGTGTGGTTTCTTGATAGTGGTGCGTCTTTTCATATGACCGGAGACAAATATTTGTTTACTGATCTGGATGAGAAAGATCTTGGAGTGCACATCGAGATGGGCGATGATGGTAGATACAGTGTGACCGGTATCAGTACCATTTCCTTTGAGAGGGAGTTTGGTAAACCCTTCGTATTAAAGGAATTGATGCATGTTCCAGGATTGAAGAAGAATATGATCTCGGTGGCCATGTTATAAGACAAGGGATATGATGTTGTCTTTAGCGAGGGAAAGGCTTTCCTGCGCAGTAAGGCAACTGGTGAAACCCGGAGGATAGGGGTTTGAGTTAAGAACATTTATCAGTTGTAGGTAGATGGTTGTGTAGAAATGGCAGGCAAGGCAGAAGTTGTGGTGAGCTGGGATGAGGGCAAGCTATGGCACAGGAGATTGGGCCATCTTCACCATGGTGCCTTGAAAATTTTGCAGTAGATTTCTACTGGGCTTCCCAAGGGTACACTTGCGCGGTCAGATCAGTGCAAGGGTTGTACTTTGGGAAAATTTGTGAAAGCCACCTTTCACGAGAAGGATAGTCACGCCACAACAATCCTTGAGAGAATTCACATAGACGTGTGTGGACCTTTCTTAGTAGCTTCGACAGAAAAGCACAGGTACTATGTGATATTTGTTGATGATTTTTCTCGGAAGTGCTGGATCTTCTTCATGCAGAAGAAGAGCGAGACATACTCAAAGTTCTGTGAGTTCAAGGCACTAGTTGAGAAAGAATCGGGGAAGCAGGTGAAGGCTCTTAGGAGTGAAAATGGTGGTGAATTCATCTCTGGCGAATTCAAGTAATTTTGCAGCGCAAAAGGAATTTGAAGAGAGCTCATAGCGCCTCATAACCCATAGCAGAATGGGGTCGCGGAGCGAAAGAATATAACGATCATGGGTGCTGCACGGGCGATGTTGCATGATCAGGGCCTTCCCATACACTTGTGGGTTGAGGCATGCAATACTATGGTTTATGTGCAAAACCGTTGTCCTCTGAGAGGGCAACAGTGCCGAGGGCGTTTTCTAGTAAGCTTTGATATTTCTCATTTGAGGATTTTTGGTTCACCTATTTACATTCATGTGACAAAGGATGCCAGGAAGAAGCTGGAGTCGACTGCAGAGGTTGGGATATTTGTGGGGTACACTGACCCCACAACTATCGTGTGTATTTGCTAGACAGTCGGAAGATTGTTGTGTGACGAGATATCAAATTTCATGAGGAGAAAGCCATGAAGTGTTTGCTTGAGAGGGAGCCACACTTGCGTAGAGGATGAGGGCTGTGGGTCTAAGGATGAGACTCGGGATGTCGTCCAGCCGGAAGAGAGGTTCATGGAGTGAAGGAACCGCTCATGCGGTGCCAGCCATCGAGAGGCGAGGAAACGCACTACCAAGAAGTTGAACGGCCCCTAAATCTTGCTGCGAGAAGATTGTAGGAGCACACCATCACAATGCGATAGAAACCGGTCACTGACCGATATCCCCAGATGCCAGCTCTTGAGCAAGTGTATCATGACAGAGCCATCCTCTTTCGAGGAAGCTGTGGAGGACCCCGCATGGGTAGATGCCATGGTGGAAGAGTATGATTCGATTGTTAGAAACAGTGCATGGGAGATTGTCCCAAGGCCGAAAGGGAAATCAGTGGTACGTTCGAGATGGATCTGCAAAGTGAAGCAAGCAGCTGACAGGAGTGTGGAGAAGTACAAGGCAATATTTGTTGCCTGAGGCTTCTCACAAATTGAGGGGATAGATTATGAGGAAACCTTTGCACCTGTCACAAGGTATTCTTCCATTTGAACGATTATTTCCCTCTCAGTGCAGATGGGGTGGAAAATTCATCAGATGGATGTGAAGACTGTGTTCCTCAACAGAGTGATTGAGGAGGAGGTGTACATAGAGCAGCCCGAAGGTTTCAAGATCTTCAGCAGTGAGTCGCATGTGTGCAGGCTCAAGAGAGCGTTGTATGGGTTGAAACAAGCACCTCGTGTTTGGTACACACAGATAGACAGTTATTTCACCGGACTTGGATTCTCCAAGAGTGAGGTGGATCCGAACCTATACCAGATTGTGGTGGAGGGTAAGTTAGTGGTCATTGTGCTTTATGTAGATGATTTGATTCGACGAGTGAGCTGACCCAGTACACTCATCTGAGCTATTATAGAAAGGAGTTTGAGATGAAGGACTTGGGCCTCCTTCATTATTTCCTGGGATTGGAGATTTGGCAGCGCAGTGGTGGATTGTTTGTTTCTCAGGGTAAGTATGCCCGAGAGATATTGGAGAGGTTCAACATGCATGGCTGCAAGCCTGTTGATACTCCTCTTCCTGGTGGTTGGAGGAAGGAGGATGCTACTTCAGCGGAGGTAGTGGATGCCACTGTCTATCGACAGTTGGTGGGGTCGCTTATGTATCTGGTCAATACACGACCCGATATATGCTATGCAGTTAACCAGCTTTCGCAAGCTATGGTTAAGCCTGCCAAGCTCTTTTGGAAGGCGGGCAAGCATGTGTTCGAGATATCCTAGGAAGCACATAAGGATATGGGCAATGTGGTACGAAACGGTCGGACGAGGTGAGGGTTGTGGCTTCACGGATGCGGTTGGGCGAGGCAACAGACGAGAAAAAAGCACCATACGGAAGATTTCGATATCGGGTCGATGTTGAGTTTCTTCGTAGTACGGTGGAAGCAAATAATGGCACTTATATCGAGCGGAAGACGAGTATGGCAGTGAGTTTGGCTGCATGCGAGGCTATATGGGTGAGGAAGATCTTGGTCGGGTTGTTCGGTTCACACTTAGATCCTACTGTGATATATTGTGATAATCAGAGTTGCATCAAACTCTCGGTTAATCCAGTATTTCATGATATATCTAAACGCATTGACATTCGGTATCATCATATCAGAGATTGTGTGCAGTGGAAGATCATGTTACTTTCTTACATTCATATGGAGGATCAGGACGCTGATATCTTGACGAAGGCGCTCACCAGGAGCAAATTCGAATACCACAGGGGTAGGATCGGGGTGGCACATAATCCCTATCTTGTTGAGAGGGAGTGTTGAGATTGCAACAAGATGATGAGCTTAGTGAAAAGAGTCGCCTTCACTAAGTGGGCCCGCAGGCTGTTTTTGGCGCAAGTCTATTTTTAGACTATGTCTATTTTTAGACATGTCGATCATATTCTATGAGTTGCAGGATGCTATTTGTCGATGGTTGGTCAAGTTGGAAAAATAGATGGACTTCTATTTTTAGACATATTGGGCGGAGTCTATTTTTAGATTGCCAGACTAAAATAGATATGTCGAATATTATTAGTCTAATAATATTCGATCTATAAACATTATCTTATTCTTGAGCATCTCTCAGCTTATGCACAGATGTAAGTAATAAAAGAGTTTCATTAAGGAATTACGCTATTCCTAAGGGTTAAGTGGAGCTATTGCATGGAGACTTCAGCTAGAACTCATGTGACAAAGTTTGGTGGAGTTGGCTGAGGTAGTTGGGTGGAGTTGTGTTCATTTAATCCGTTAAACATAGTTGAGCTAGTTGTATCTAGTCTAACTAATTGATACACTAGTAAGAATGGTGTGAATTAATTATTAATTAATTCACTAATTATTAACTCATTAATCAACTAAAGAATACATCAGTTAACTATAGTGCATGGACAGTTTCAGTGGAGACCAGTGAAGAGGTAGGTGAAAGAGCAGTGTGACTATCAGTTGTGACTACAATGTTGCATGATTTGCAACACACAGTGGTTGGAGATGCCAATGAGGATTGCGTGAGCAAGACTGGAAAAATTCGATTTCATTCAGAGCCATTCTTCAGCAGTGATTGCACAGTAGAGGCAGGATAGTAGGTGGCAGAGATTGGAGCATGAGATTTGCTAGATCGGACCTGATTAGTGTGTAGAAATTGGAGATTGTACTGAGAGCTTGTGAGGAGCTTTGTATGATGATTGTCACATGATCTCTATGACATATAATATACATATAGTTGGGGGTTTTCAGCTTTAAGCTTTCCCATAAAATATTGTGTTCATATGTGTGAATTTTTATGGTTTTAATGTGTGCATGAAATTGATTTTATTTCCTCAAATTTGGATTGTGCATGAAGTCAAATAGTGTGTGATCAGGAGAATATCAGATGTATAACATATCAGTTATATAATTTCTACAACTAGCTCCACTCTCTCCTTTGGCAGCGTTGTTGATTTGGTCAACCTTGATATAGTCCACATGCATTTCTCCCTTTCACACTCAAGGTGACTTTATTTTCCCTACCTAAACTGATCCACATTCACACTAGAAGTGTTTTGTTCCTACTAAAGAGATTTAAGGGTCTCCCTACCCCATTCATTCTTCTAGACTGAAAAATAGAGCAACATATAATATTTCAACTAGCAGTAAGCTAATTGGGAATATTACAATGGAGCAACTCTTTCTTTTATTTACTGTTCAATATCTTTAACTGCATAGATATGGATTTTGTAGCATTTATTTTGATCAACTAACTGCAGATCTAAAGAAATTGGCAGCCACCTTTGATGTTAGGGTTATATGTTATGCACATCTAAAGTGAGCTTTTTTCGTACGCTTGCGATTAGAATTCACACTAATAGGTTACAATGGTTTTATTAGAAAAAAATCATTCGAAATACACATTCAAAGGGGTATTTTGAGATAAAATTAATCATGTGAACTGGGTTAAAATTATATGTGTACTAGTATTTTTATCACTAGCTTGTTATAACTTTGTGGAAACCAAAAACAAACGTGTGGAAAAGAATAGGTTATGGTTCTTTGTATTTTATCTCGTGTGTTTTTTTTTCGAGTGTGTTTTTTTTTCTCATTTTATTTTGGAAAATAATAACGGTTCTCATCTTGTGGAAAACCAGCAAAACTTGTTATAACTTTTTGGAAACCAAAACAAACGTGTGGAAAAGAATAAGTTATGGTTCTTTGTATTTTATCTCTTGTGTTTTTTTTTTCAAGTGTGTTTTGTTTTCTCATTTTATTTTGGAAAATAATAACAGTTCTCATCTTGTGGAAAACCAACAAGAGAAAAAGATGGATGGATTATATGTGAGCATTATATCTCTTCCTAAAATTTAGAAAATTTTAATTTAATTGTTAATAATATTAAATGGATGTTAGAAATGTAATTTTCATTTAATATTTTCTTAGTGGTAATCACAAATAAAAATTAAGGTGTATCTCAAAACCAATTTTGACCTTTATGTTATTTTAATTAAATTTATTAACTAAAAAATGTCATATGAATTATGGAATTTTGGGTATGTGATTATAACCAATATAGACCTATCTTAACCACGAAGAAGGATAAAATAGTTTGTGGTGCAAACCTTTTTTAGAGTGAAAATTTTGACTAAAAAAATGCACAAGATAAATTTGATCCCTTTGGAAGCCTAATAGATAAGTAAACATTTTATGCGATTTTATGAAACTACCTTGCTTTTCATTAATTTTAACTCAAATTTTATGTCTAAAGCAAAAAAGAATCATAATATTAAAAAAATAAATTATTAAATTAATCTTTTAACAAAAAAATTAAATTAAATTAAATAGATGTTTAGTTGCTCATCTAAAACACTCCTTTTAAAAGAGAAAGCCATAAGTAAGGAATGCATGATGTCATAGTCACTAAAATATATGGATATTGAGTGCACAATAAGTTTAATAAATTTAAATTTGGATTTTTCTATTTTTTTTCTATTTTTCAAATAGGCTCTACACTAAAACCTATATTATTTTCACCAATATAATAATAATAAAAATAAAAATAATTTATCATAAAAAAACTCAAAAAAGTGCATATGCCTAATATTTTAGATTAGCAAATAAATAAATATTTATAATCAAAGTCAATGATAAATCAATTGCTTTATATACACAATACTATAATCCTTACCTTTGACAAGAACTGACAAGTAACCAAAATGCATAATTACACAACCATGATATCACTAACCAAAATTCCTTACACAACCTGAATACTACTAATTTAAAATGATCAGTAGTAATTTAAAATAATAGCAATATTCATTTTGCAATAATAGAGAACAAATATTCCTATAATATTGTGGGTTAATTGAGGACTTAGGCAAAATATATGGGTATTGTGGGTACACCATCTTCATCTTCATTCACAATAGACATCAACGTCTAAATAACGATGAGTATATGTAGCTATCTCTACGTTATAATGATGAGTATATGGTTGCGAAATGACACAATGTGGGCATCTAAGACTTTATCTTGGAACTAGTCCAACATGGCTTGCACATTTGGATTTCCATGTATGACCCATCGGTCCCATTAATACCACGTCAGATTCCCATGTTTAGTTAAATAAATATTTATAATCAATCTTATGATACACAATCAATGACGAATAAAATAATATAATACTTTCCTTTGACAAGAAATAATTTAAAATAATAGCAATATCACTGATGCAATAATAGAGAAAAAATAATCCTACAATATTGTGGGTTAATTGAGGACTTAGGAAAAATATATGGTTATTGTGGGTACACCATCTTCATCTTCACAATAGACATCAATGTCTAATTAATGATGAGTATCTATATTTATCTGTATGTTTGGGATGATGAGTATATGTATCTATCTCAATGATTTGAGATGTCTTTTACCGGGTCTATCACCTTCTTAACCAATGTTTTTGTATGGTTGAAGAGTGACACATTGTAGGCATCCAAGCCTTTATCTTGGAACGAGTCCAATAGGGCTTGCACATTTTGATTTCCATGTATGAACCATCGATTCCATTAACACCAGGTCATATTTCCATGTTTAGTTATGTGTGGGGGAACAAGTTCAACCATAGAAAATAGATGGAGTGCCATGTTTGCAAAAACGTTGTGATACTTTTCAACCTTGTGTTCTAATGTAACCTCATAAAGTTCCATACGCACTAGAAGAGTGGCCATGGCAGTGGTAGTTGCAATAGTAGGAATTATTCTGATAGCTATGAACTTGGCCTTAAGCTTATCCACCTCATCTATACTATATTTCATTACTAGCATGTTAGCAATTCCAACAATAAGTTGCATGTGATAATTTGTATCATCAACCTGCATTGCAATGAAGCAACAACCAAAATTTTAGACTGAGTTTTATTCTAATGGATAGTGTTGGACTGAAATTTTTTATTTCATGGAGGAGAAGTTGTGTAATTAGTAGAGGATAATAAGGATCATTAATGAGGGAATTTAGAGAATACCTTCTCAAACTCAATAGGATTCATGTGAAAGCCTAAAGGAAAATTTTGTACACCACATTGCAGTGTGGTGATCAATTTTTCAATCGGCTTAGAATCATCATGATAATAATCATATAATGTATAATAAGGGTTCACATCTGTAGCTTTTTCATTTGTGACAGTCTTCACCCCTTATTTTGGCTTGAAAACTAGAATATGCACTTTATCAACCACCTGCGCCAATCTGATTGAATTTGGATTTGAATTTCAGTCAGGAATGTGAATGCCATATGTAATAAAATTTAAAATGGAGTTTGTAAGAATCAAGGAAATGTGTCTAGGATCATGGGAATAAAATTGGAAGGGCTTTGGGATATGCTTGCAAGAATACCAAAATGGTGTGCTTTCTCTTGTAGCTCCATCCTCAGTGAAGTTGAAAGTAATTTCTTCACATGATTTGAAAATAAATCCTCAAACCTGAATCCTCTAAGATTTGAAAATCTAGGCATCCTCAGGGATGTTGAAATTAATTTCTTCACATGATTTGAAATAAATCCTCAAACCTGAATCCTCAAAGATTTGCAAATCTAGTTTAGTGAAATTTGATCTTTTTGTAAATAGTAAATTGTGCTAAGATTTGTTGGAATGCAAGATGGAAATGAAAAGTATATAATCATACAAAGGGAAGGTAAGGGAAATAAGAAGGGCATTTAATTAGTTACTTGATTCTATCCCAAGAGATGAAATCTTCAAATGTAAGTCATCTAGGTGAAACCAAAAAATCGATAACAAATTCTAGAAATAATCAAGCCTGAGCATGCCCTGCAAACCTAATTGCTGCTACGTATTATTCTGATTTTAAAATAAAAAAATTTGCCTCAGCTGGAGTTTTTTCTAAGATAACTTCAAATTCATACCTTTCCCATGTGAGATAGTGGTGAATATTATTTGGAAATGAATGAACTGTGAACATGGGTTCCTTCTTTTCAGGGGGGTCTCGTGATGCTCCATAGTTCTCAATCGAATGAGGGATAACCATTTCTGTGTTGCACTTGGTTCCTAGTGTTCTAGCATTTAGCAATGGCTTCCAAAAGTAAACATACCTTGAATCTATATACAACCTATAAATGGCATTGTCCAGAGCATTCAAAATAACATCAGCCTCACAATTTTAGAAGGAATCACCAAAGAAATTTTCGGTATCTGAGCTCACGCGATTCTTCATTGCTTGAACCTGCAAATGTGGGTTGATTTCATTGGTTTTTATTGATTCCACTCTTCACATATCCTGTCTAATATTCTAATCCTGAAAGAGGAATTCTATTTCTAATATTTCTCTTCTTAATAATTTCATCATCTGTTATAGTTTACTTTCCCTAGCTCCCATGAGGCTAAGCTCTTTATAAGATCACATCCAAGAGCACAATCCCCTACAACAAAAAATGTTGCATCTTCCAACTTTTTCTGCACCTCTTTTCCAAATATAAAATCTAGGCATCATACCAGCTATTCAAAGGTATCACATCCTCTAGCCCAAGGGATTTTACAGGAAGAGATTCAAATGAATCTAAATAGAATAACTCCACAAGTAGGAATATAGAAATCAATATTAGAAAATAAATAATTGAATGTTTTGTTACCATGCCCTTCCTTACCTATATAAAAGGGTACAATTCAATTTATATTTAAGAGAAATACATAAAAAGTGTAATTAGGGTGCAAAAGAAATACAACTTTCAAAAGTGGATGAAACTTGCCATAATAGGATTTCACAACCTCCTACCCAATTATTTCGCCAAACATAGCTACCATGGGATTCAAAACTTGATGGGAAGTTGGTCCATCCACTCTATTCAATAAACAATGGTGGAAAGAGAGAATTGGGACAATTAGGCATGTAAAACGATATCAACAATGAAATCCTTCCCTAAAGACTTATATGCAAAGGTTTAGTCTCACGTGATTATTTGATGCAACTAATGTGATATTGGATATTTTTTGATGAACTCTACTGCAACTTCACCATAATAGGTTGTGCGACTAGAAAATTTGAGCCTTGCTTTACAACAAGTCTTCCTTTCAATGTAAAAAACACTTGTAACATAATGATTTTTTGATAATAGAAAGAAATTTTCAATTAAAAAAATGGCAATATTATTTAGGTTGTTCTTTAGTCAACATATTACTTTCGAAAATTTAAATGGTTATTTCTCATATATATATTTAGAATGACGATATTTTATGAATATAATCAAATTAGATTTAAGAAATGGGTTTGGATATTTCAATTGTAGAATCCATACAAATTGAACAATAGAGAGCCTCAACATCACTTGTAATAAATAAATGATTTCTATCACTTCTACTCTCTTCTCCACTCATATGATAACATGTGCCCTTGTTATTGATTTTTTGATAAGGTTCCATTGTCAACTATTGAACATATGGATTAATTACCAGCATACATTGATCCATTTTCAATCTAAAACATGTGTATATGTATCTCTTATCTCTTACATCATAATACAACTACTGATTAGCTCCATCCTAATCTCATTCCAACTAAGAAATTGATTTTCATTGATTCCATAATTTGATCATAAGGAATTATAAAAAAAAGGAGTACAATGCCAACAATATAAGGAAATGGTTATACCATGATGCATCTCAATATAGCATGAATCCACTAAAAACCTTAAAAAAATAAATAAAAATCTAGCAGAGAAAAAAAAATTTTGAATAAGAATTTAAAATAAACATTACAAGAAAATTCAGATGACAATAATAACAAGAAAGTAGCACCCATTAATATGTTTCTTAAAAAAAAATGTATAAAGCTAACTGCAATTACAAAGCTCCAGAGTTTACAGTAATAGTGACATAACAAATTTCATGTCATTTTAAGGTTATTATAGAAAACAATAATGCTACCATGCACTGATAAATCAGAAGATGAAGGTAATGTATTTGGCTGAGGCCTCTTGCCCCTGGCTACTGGTAGAGGATTCACTGCCACAAGAGTTAATGAAGGTTATAATTTACTTTGGGAAACTCTCTCTACTTGGACCCACTACAACGTCTAGATGTATTTTCACTACATTAGCTTATGATATAGATTTGAGGCTCACTCTATTGTCTATTAGTAACATATTTCCAATCCTTAGGACTTCACAACTTTTCTCTATCGCAACCAACAAAAAAAAATCAAGACACTAATCCAAAACCACTGGGTCTCTCACTATATGAAAATATTTAGATACACTTGGGATCACTTGTAAAAATAATATTTTTTATTCAAAATATGAACCATTAGGTCTCTCACTATCTGCAACTATTGAGATACACTTGGGATCACTTGATTTTACACATGTAGAAAAACATAGTAAATTGTAGTAATTAAGTTTCGAAAGCCATGTAATATTAATACAGTTATAATGATCACCATTACAAAAAAATAGTTGTAGTGTTCAAATATTGTATAACATATTCAATAATTATAAAACAAAATAAGGACCGGGTCCAACTATACCATCTAGGAAAAACCTTTTTTTTAAAGCAAATTTAGAACTTGGAAAAGGGTTGAGTGGAGAGTGGAGAGGGCTAGTTGAAGAAATTTTTGAATAATAAAAGTTGTAATAGAAAGAAATGGTACATACAATATGTTCAAGGGTTATAATTATTTTAAATATCAAAAAGTTAAATGGTTTCACAAATCAATATTGGGTTGACAATTAAAGCAGTGGAATCTAATGGTGGAAAAGCTTTCAATCGTCAGAAAAAATTTCAATCGTCTAAAATTCTTTCCAACGATGAAGACCAGTGCATAGTGGTAACTGGGGAAGTTGTTTTGAAATAGGAAATCAATATTGGGTTGACAGTTAAAGCAGTGGAATCTAACGGTGGAAAAAATTTCAGTCGTCAGAAAAAATTTCAGCCAAACTTTTAGCTGTCTAACATTCCATCCAACGATGAAGATCAGAACGGTACACAGTGGAAATTGGGGAATTTTTTTTCAAAGAGGAACCTTATGGCGTAAATATTAAGTAAACTAAAGTTACAATTGAATTAATTTTATGATATTTTTTAATCTTGGCAATGTGAGATGCATCATAAAATAAATGTTTTGATTTAATATCCATGTAATTTATATGGTTGTGCTTTTCCATGTTTAGTCATGTGTGGGGGAACAAGTTCAACCATAGAAAAAATATGGAGTGCCATGTTTTCAAAACTGATGTGATACTTTTCAACCTTGTGTCCTAATGTAAGCTTGTAAAGTTCCAGACACACTATACTAGTGGCCATGGCAATGGTAGTTTCAATAGTAGGAATTATTCTGACAGCTATGAACTTGGGCTTAAGCTTATCCACCTCATCTATACTATATTTCCTTACTAGCATACTAGCAAGTCCAATGATAAGTTGCATGTGATAATTTGTATCATCATCCTACATTGCAATGAAGCAACAACCAAAATTTTAGACTGGGTTTTCTTCCAATGGATAGTGTTGAATAGAAATATTTGATTTCATGGAGGAGAAGTTGTGTAATTAGTAGAGGATAATAGGGATCATTAATGAGGAAAGTTAGAGAATACCTTCTCAAACTTAATAGGATTCATGTGAAATCCTAAAGGAAAAATTTGAACACCACGTTGTAGTGTGGTGATCAATTTTTCAATCAGTTTAGCATCATCATCATCATATAACGTATAATAAGGGTTCAAATCTATACCTTTCTCATCCATGACAGTCTTGAACCCTTATTTTGGCTCGAAAATTGGAATATGCACTTTATTAACCACCTGTGCCTATCTGCTTGAATTTGGATTTGAAGTTCAATCGGGAATGGGAATGCCATACCTAATAACTTTTAAAATGGATGTTGCAAGAATAAGGGACATGTGACTAGGATTATGGGAAGAAAAGTGGAGGGGCTTTATGAAACACTTGGGAGCAGACCATAATGGCACACCTTCTCTTGTAGTTTCATCCTCAAGGAAGTTGAAATTAATTTCTTCACACAATTTGAAAATAAATCCTCAAAGATTTGAAAATCTAGGCATCCTCAGGGAAGTTGAAAGTAATTGCTTCACATGATTTAATAATAAAGTCTCAAACTTGAATCCTCAAAGATTTGAAAATCTAGTTTAATGAAATTTTATCTTTTTGTAAATAGTAAATTGTGCTAAGATTTGTTGGAATGAAAGATGGAAATGAAAAGTATATAATCATAGAAAGGGAAGGTAAGGGAAAGAGGAAGGAGATTTAAATAGTTACTTGATTCTAGCCCAATATATGTAACCTTTAAATGGTAGAAATCTGTGTGAAACCAAACAATCAACAACAAACTCTAGAAATTCTCGAGCCTGAGCATCCCCTGCAAACTTGGTTGTTGCTATGTATTATTCTAATTTTAAGAGAAAATGCTTTGCCTCATCTAGAGTTTTTTCTAAGATAACTTCAAATCCATACCTTTCCCATGTGAGAGAGTGGTGAATATTATGTGAAAAATAATGAAGTGTTCACATGGGTGGCTTCTTTTCAGGGGGATCTTGTGATGCTCCATAGTTCTCAGTCAAATGAGGGATAACCATTTCTGTGTTGCACTTGGTTCCTAGTGTTCCTTTAGCAATGGCTTCTAGAAGTAAGCACACCTTGAATCCACATACAACCTAACAATGACATTGTCTAGAGCATTCAAAACAACATCAACCTCACAATTCTAGAAGGAATCTCCAAAGACATTTTCGGTATCTAGGATAAAAAAACTCTCCATTGCTTGAACCTGCAAATGTGGGTTGATTGCATTGGCTATTAATGCTTCCACTCTTGAGATTTCCTATCATATATTCCAATCCTGAATGGGGAATTGTTTACTAATATTTATCTTCTCAATAATGCCATCATCTATTATAGTTTTCTTTCCTTGGATCCCATGAGGCTAATTTCTTTAGAAGCTCACATCCAAGAGCACCATCCCCCAAAACAAAAAATGTTGCATCCTCCAACTTTTTCTGCACCTCTTTTCCAAATAAAAAAAATTAGGCATCATAATGACTATTCAAAGGCATCACATTCTCTAGCCCAACGTATTCTACAAGAAGAGATTCTAATGAATATACATAGAAGAACTCCACAACCAAGAATATATAAATCAATATTAGACAATAAATACTTGAATGCTCTGCTACCATGCCCTTCCTTACCTATATAAAAGGGCACAATTCAATTTATATATAAAATAAATACATTAGAAGTGTAATTAGGGTGCCAAAGAAATAAACTTGCAAAAGTGGATGAACCTGCCATAATAGGCTTTCATAACCTCATGTCCAATGTTTTCAAGTTTGCAACAAGAAACAATGAAATGGAGCTCGAAAACAACATCCATGATCCTAGTGAAAATTAAGCACCTACACTAGGGTGGGGCCCACACAAGCTATGTTTAGGTGTATGTCTATTTATAGATGTATGGGCATGTCTATTTTATCATCCCTTAATTTAGATGGACATTAAACTGTAATCTATTCTCAATGTGGACTTGAAAATAGTTAACTGAATTGGAAAATAAGTTAGCTAAGTGAATTTCAAGTTAAGAGGTTGGTTCGTGGGACATGCAGGTTGAATTTAGTTGCAATTGAGTGATTCTAGTTGTAACAGAGTTGGAAGTGCAGTGGTGCATGAGTTGTGCAAGTTGTAAATCAGTTTAACTCGGTTAAGTGAGTTAAAGTCAGTTGTGCTAGTTGTAACTGCAAATACATTAGTGAGAGATCAAGTGAATTAAATATTGGTTAATTCACATGTAGTGATCTCACATGAAACTGATTTTTTACTATTATTAACTGCATGCATGTCAGATCCAGTGGAGACCCAGTTGAGTTCTAGGTGAAAGGGAAGATAACTATCAGTTATGACATTATCCACGTGCACACATGCAAGCACACACACATTGGATGAGCCCATGATATTTACACAGTCAAGGCAGGCAAGGAATCCATCATTCAAGGTTATTTACCATAAGGGATTGTGCAGCGGAGTCAGGCTGTCTGGAGACAGTAAATTGGCTAAGGAACTTGCCAATTTTTGTATGATGGTGTGAGACAATTAGTTGATGTATTGAGAGCTCTTGTGATTAGATTTTTGTATGTAATTGTTTCATGATCCATGATATAATATACAATAGGAGATAGTGTGGTTTTTAACTGTTAGCTTTCCCCAGGAAATTATCTGTGTTGTGTGTGATTGATCTTTCTTCATGCTTATGTAATTGGCAATTGTGTTTTTAATTCTACAAAGATTTGTAGAAGCGGTTCAATATTTAACTTTAGCATATTCTTAGATCGGGTGAATCCAAGATATACATGCATATTGTATAATTTATACATGGTATCAGAGCACAGGAAATTGCAAAAGTGAAGCAGGAGCTAAGTTTGTGGTCGGAAAGAATTCGAACTTGCAGAAAGAATTTCTTGGTGCTATAGCTGATTCAAGATAGAAATGGATTTCAATGGCCTGAGGTTATAGTATGCCCTCAAGGGTAGCTCGAACTACATTTCTTGGAAGGACAAGATGGAGGTATTACTCGAAGACAATGGCTTGAAGGAATTCATTGACAAATATGTTCCTAAGCCAGATGTTGCAAATTTTGATGCATGGAAAAAGAAAGTGGCAAGGGCGAGGAGGATCCTATTGGAGGGAGTACGAGACCACATTGTCTCAAGCCTCCATGGGAAAGCAACACCATATGCTATGTGGAAGGCTTTGACGTATCTATTCCAAAGCAACAACGACCATAGTAAATTGGCGCTCAAAGGTAAAATCGGGAAGATAAGGATGGAAAAGAACGACATTATTTCGGTATACTTAACAAAGTTTTTCCAATGTCAGGATGAACTTGGGAGTGTAGGAATAATTGTCGCTGATGATGATTTGGTGAGTTTGGATCTCCTAGGACTTCCTAAGAGTTGGCACAATTATGAACACTTTATCAATGAACAGGAACAAATTTCGGATTAGGAACAACTGTGGTCGGATCTGGTGCAGGAGGAGTTCAGGCGGAACACCAGAGATGGCTCTTCATAAAAGCATGATGATGAAGAGGATTTTGCTTTGGCTACAAAGGAGAATAAGGGGAAGGGGAAGAAATTCCATTCTAAATATGAGGCCAATGAAGATGGAAAGGAGCACAACATGTCCAAAGTGAAGTGTTTTCACTGTCACAAGCATGGACATATTGCCACAAACTATCTACAAAATAAGAAGAACAAGAAGGTTGTTGAATCTGAAGCTGGTGAGGCCCTTGCCTCTCAATTTGAGCTTGGCTTTATCATTGATCACATGCATGGTGTCAAGTGCATTGGGATCATGGTGGTACTTGGATAGTGGTTCTTCCTTTCAGATGATGGGAGACAAGAAACTTTTTAGTGACTTGGAGGAGAAGGATTTCTAGATGCATATTGAAATGGGTGACGATGAATGATATAGTGCTACCAGGATTGGTACCATTAACTTTCAAAGGGTGTTAGGTAAACTCTTTCAATTAAAAAAAGTAATGCATGTGCCAAGTTTGAAGAAAAAATTAGTCTCAGTTGCAATGTTAGAGGATAGAGGCTATGATGTTGTTTTCAGTGAAGGAATAGTTTTCTTGCGACACAAAGAAATAGGGAAAGCTAAGAATATTGGGATTCAAGTTAAGAATCTCTATAGACTTGATGTAGATGTGATTTCTACAGAGCTTCCTACCAATGGGAAGTGTGAGAAAGCCATGCAGTTGACCCTTGAGAGGGAGCTGGATTTGCATGCAGGAGAGAATGAGCCTCAAGATGTGGAGCAACCACATGCAGAGGATCATGGAGTGGGAGAAACCACTCATGCAGAGAAATTTTGAGCTAGATGGGCAGAGGGAGTGCATGCAACTATACCACCATGTGAGAGGTGGGGCGCCATGCATAATTAATCCCAAGAAGAAATTTAGGCAGGGTCCTAGAGATGGTGGGTCTCATGGATCGAACCTGGCTACGAGGAGCCCACAGAGCAGCAGTAGCAGGATCAGTTAGATTGATTCCATAAGATTTTATGAGGACATGAAATCTAAGTGACAGTGTCAGATACTGGAGTGTAGATAAAAGTTGGCAGCAAGTGCAGAGTGCATGTCGCATGCAAGGGTTGCATGTCGCATGCATGGAGTTGCATGTCGCATACAAGGACATTCCTTTCTTGTTGAGAGGGAGTGTTGAAGTTTGCAACAAGAATTAGTGAAATTGGCATCCGGAAACAACATCCACGATCCTAGTGAAAATTAAGCACCTACACTAGAGTGGGGCCCACATAGGCTATTTTTAAATGCATGTCTATTTATAGATGTATGTGCATTTCTTTTTATAGATGCGTGTCTATTTTTATTATCCCTTAATTTAGATGGACATTAAACTGTAATCTATTCTCAATGTGGACTTGAAAATAGTTAACTGAAGTGGAAAATCAGTTAGCTAAGTGAATTTCAAGTTAAGAGGTTGGTTGGTGGGACATGCAGGTTGAATTTAGTTGTAACTGAGTGATTCTAGTTGTAACAGAGTTGGAAGTGTAGTGGTGCATGAGTTTTGCAAGTTGTAAATCAGTTTAACTCAGTTAAGTGAGTTAAATTCAGTTGTGCTAGTTGTAACTGCAGATATACTAGTGAGAGATCAAGTGAATTAAATATTTTAATTCACATGTAGTGATCTCACATGCAACTGATGTTTTTACTATTATTAACTTCATGCATGTAAGATCCAGTAGAGACCCAGTTGAGTTCTAGGTGAAAGAGAAGCTAACTATCAGTTGTGACATTATCCGCTTGAAAACATGCAAGAACACACACATTGGATGAGCCCATGATGTTTACGTAGTTAAGGCAGGAAAGGCATCCATCATTCAGGTTTATTTACCATTAGAGATTGCGCAGTGGAGGTAGGTTGTCTGGAGATAGTAAATTGGCTAAAGAACTTGCCAATTTTTGTATGAAAGTGTGAGAAAATTAGCTGATGTACTGAGAGCTCTTGTGATTAGAGTTTTGTACGTAATTGTTTCATGATCCATGATATAATATACAATAGAAGATAGTGTTTTTTTAGCTGTAAGCTTTCCCCGGGAAATTATCTGTGTTGTGTGTGATTGATCTCTCTTCATGTTTATGTAATTGGCAATTGTGTTTTTAATTCCGCAAATATTTGAAGAAGTGATTCAGTATTTAACTTTAGCATATTGTTAGATCAGGTGAATCCAAGATATACATGCATATTTTATAATTTCTACACAATGATTCCACCAAACATAGTTGCCATGGGATTCCACACTTGATGGGAAGCTAATCCATACACTCTCTTCAAGAAACAATGGAGGAAAGAGAGAATTGGGACAATCAGGCATGTAAAACAATATAAAAAGTGAAATCCTTCCCTAAAGACTTATATGCAAAGTTTGAGTCTCACATGATTATTTTCTGCAACTAATGTAATATTGGAGATTTTGTGATGAAATCTACCCTAACTTCACCACAATAGGTTGTGTGACCAGAAAATTATATCCTTGCTTTGCAATGAGTCTTCATTTTAATGTAAAAAAACACTTGTAACATAATGATTTTTTTATAATAGAAATCAATTTTCAATTTAAAAGGGGAAAGATTATTTAGGTTGTTCTTTAGTAATCTTATTACTTTCGGCAATTACAATGGTTCTTTCTCATCTTTATATTCAAAATCACGAGATTTTATGAATCTAATCAAATCAGATTTAAGAAATGTATTTGGATTTTTCAATTATAGAATTCATACAAATTTAACAATGTAGAGCCTCAACATCACTTGTAAGAAATAAATTACTTCTCTCACTTCTGCTCTCTTCTCCACTCATATGAGAACCAGTGCCCTTGTCATTTATTTGATGATAAGGTTCCATTGTCAACTATTGGACATATGGACTAATTACCAACATACATTGATCAATTTTCAATCTAAAACATGTGTATATGTATCTCCTATCTCTTACATCATAATACAAGTATTGATTAACTCCGTCTTGAATCTCATTCCAACTAAGAAATTTATTTCCATTGACTCCATATATTGATCGTAAGGAATTATAAAAAAAAAATTAGTACAATGCAAGCAATAAAAGGAAATTTTTATACCATGAAGCATCTCAATATAACATGAATCAAGAACTAAAAAGCATAAAAAAAAATAAAAAACTAGGAGAGAAAAGAAAGCACATAATAAGACTTTAAAATGCACATTACAAGAAAATTAATATGGCATTAATAACAAGAAAGCAACACCCATTAATCTATTTCTTAAAAAAGATATGTATAAATCTAGCTTCAATCAAAAAGCTCAAGATTTTACAGTAATAGTGACCCCACAAAGTTCATGCCATTTTAAGGTTATTGTAGCAAAAAATAATCCTAACATGCACTAATAAATCAAAATATGAAGGTAATGTATTTGGTCAAGGCCTCTTGCCCCTGGCTATTGGTAGAGGATTCACTGCCACAAGAGTTAATGAAGGTTCTAATTTACATGGGGAAACTCTCTCTACTTGGACCCACTGCAATGTCTAGATGGATTTTCACTAATTTAGCTTATGATATAAATTTTAGGCTTGCTCTCTTGTCTATTAGTAATCTATTTCCAATCCTCGAGACTTGGCAACCTTTGTCATGAAAATATGCTTGATATCCTACAATGTGAGAAAAAATCGTAGCAAAGGAAGAATATTTCTTATTAGATAACGTTATTGTAATATTCCTAAATTAGCATGCAGCTAATTGGAATATTAAAATCTAATTTTGCTTATTAGTTAGAAGAATAAGAGGGTAGGGGGACCCATAAATCTCCTTATTAGGAATAAAACCACTCCAAATCTGAATGGAGAGCATCATAAGAGCTGGATAAAGCTCCCCTATGTGTGAACAAGGGAAGAAGCATGTGGACTGGGTCAACTTTGACCAAATCAACACGCTAGTATGGAAGTAGTGGACATTCAATGAGGGACATCGCATTTTTTGAGGGAGATCCTTTGCATGTAAGTAGTGCCTTTAATGAATGGGGCCAAGGGTGAGGAAGCTCACCAAGAATATAAGGAAGAGGATGGCAGCCATTGTGAGGATTTTTTGGATTATTATTTGATTGTGGTCTGTTAAGACTTTGAGCTCTCTTCGGCTGTTTAGCTAATATTGCAGTGATGTTTAGCACAGGGTGTTCCCGAGTGGGAATCCCACCTCTATCCTTGTGGGGCTTAGGGTTCCTACTCAGGAGGAGTTCTTATGAATTATTTCCACATTCCAATATTTGGCCAAGCTACAAATTTCTTCTACAACGCAGATTCTATTTAGATATGTGCTGAGTTGCAGGGTGCAGCAGTGGTGGGTTTCTTTGGGCCATTTCTTATCTTGTCTTCAGTGGAGGAAGCTTTCTTTCCATTAGGAGATCAATAAGGAAGGTCCCTGTGTTTCATATCATGTTTTTGCATCAGGCCAAGGAAACATCATCCCCTATAGCGCAGTTCTAGTCCATGACTGCATTACTTTAGTGAGTTGTTGCAAGGGTAAGTTCAGTGCTCCATTGGGAGTGTTTGCTTTCCATTGAAGGGATCAACCCTTCATTGAGAGAGAATATGGAGGAGTGCCATTTAGATCTACATAAGTTTCAGCCAAGTCCTCTTTGTGCTTCAGTTGTAGTGATTCTTCAGCCCTAGGGCTTTAGATTCATCATTTTTATTTGGTTTATATCCAGAAACCTTTCCTGAGTTATCTATGAAAAGTGTATGGGAGCATAGATCTCCATTTTTGGCCTTGTATGAGCATGGTATCATTAGATCCATTTATTTACATTTTCTAGCTGCAGTATTAGCCATTAAAACTGCGTTGTACTTGCTTCAGTATTTTTGTGTAGTAGTGTATTACATGTTTTGGGTGCTTTTGGGCATTGGAGGCTTCTTTTGCCTATCTTGAGGGATTGATACCCAAGATCTTGTACTTATTTATTGCATTTATACATAATACCATGGGTCTATCATTTGGTTCACATGTAATGTGTTAACATTTGCTGCTATTTCCATTATTGTGAGCTCTATTGTTTCTCTCCCCATTTGAGAATATTACAGTTCTCCAACACCTAAGATCTGAGGTTCGTTTTATTCAAGAACTGAGGTTACTAACGTAAAATTTTTGTACTTATTATGTAATTTGTAACAACTAACATATCCATAAAAACCACTTTACACAACTCCTTTTAGAAGACACTTCAATATTTATTGGGTTACCGACTTCATTTATCTACTTCCTTTCATTTGCAAATGAATAAATGGGTAGACCAAGGTAATAAATTGTAGTCTGATCCAAGCCTTATGTGTTTCTACACCAAAAATAAATAGTGGGATTCTTGTTTCCATGTCCTAAAGCACAATTATGTACATGCTGTTATGGTTACTAGTGGTTAGCCCTTACAAGATGCCCATCTCTCTTCCTCCAGTTGTCTCCCATCACCAGCACAATAAGTAGCACAAGGTATCCTTATTTGTTTATAATTTGGCTTGCATCCATTCCCAAGTATTTGATGATCTTCACACCCCCCTAGGCTTGCTATAAATAACTCTAGCATATAAACGAAATTTTCATACCTAAGTAATAAATTGTAGCCTGTTACAAGTCATTTTTGTTCACTACACTGAAAATAAACATTGTGATTCTTATTTTCATGTGATACAACACAATTATACTCAGGTGTTTATGGTTACTAGTGCTTGGCCCCACACAAGCATCCCAACTCTCTTCCTTTAGGTGTCTCCCATCACCAACGCAAGAAGTAGCATAAGGCATCCTCCTTTTTTTATAAATTGGATTGCATCCATTCCCAAGTATCTGATGGTCTTCACACTCCCTAGCCTTGCTATAAATAATTCCAAAATAGACATAAAGTTTCTGTACAAGTTTACCTAGGTGATAGAGTCTAATTTTATCTAGATAAATTGTGTTTTAAGGGGAAGTGACATCATAAACTCAAGCCCATCCACTATGGTCCCTATACTATTATGCAGTAGGTTGGCGTGAATGCATGTCATTCATATTTGACCTTCCTAGATTTTCTTCCACAATGTGGTTAATGTTAATCATCTCAAGCTCTATGAACCTCCTATTTTGGAAGAGGAAGTTCACATTTCCCACCCACCTAATAAAATTCTACATTTTCAGTAGTTGTTGGAGTAAGACACACTACTAGATCACCTGCACACCTGCTCCACTTTTTAGCAGAAGACTATGACGTATCTTGTTGGACACCAAAGCCAACTTCCTTCTCAGGAAAAACAATTGTCCGAGGTTTCTTTTGAACATAGCTTCCCGCCCCTTGTTGAGAAATTGGGTTCATTATGCTAAAACAATGAAGAACTAATGTCCCACATATGACAATCATTTATAGTTAGTCTTATTAATTAGTTGTAGGATAATAAAGGCATGGTTAATCTTGAGAACTATCCATTTTTTGTTTATATTATTTCTTAGTTAAATATGACTTTGTCAAAACTAATCATATATGATCTTAAGTAAAATATTATAAAAGGCATTTCCTGAGAAACATAGGATACAAATGTTTTGGCAATCAACATTCTTGCACATTTTATGTTTGCAAGTTTTGAACTGGTCTAGCAGTTTGAAAATTAGAAAGAGGTTTATATCACCATATCCCAAAATCTGTAGTGATCCGCGCTGTCAGATCCAAGAGGACGAATCAATGCCAGAGTATGCACCTGCATAATGGATTTTTACATGTCACTATTCTTCCCCAATTTATTACTCTTTTTTTTTTGTAAACTTAGTAGTACCTCGCTATTCATTCAATATTAAAAAAATGCAGGTTACATCAAAATATAATACTGTTGACCTCAACCTGCCTGGAGGAAACCAGGTCTGTTGGCCATCTTAAAGAGTTATAGGCCATCCAAAACTTAAAGAGTTTAAAACAGTCTCCTGTTATCTTTAGAGGTCTATTGTCTATCTTAACAAATATAAACATATAAAAAATTAAATGCTATCTGTAGTATTCATATCAACAAAATTCAGAAATTCAAAATATTAAGTCTTTTGAAGACCCAATGGGTGTGAGGTCTTTGACACTCTACCCGGGCATGTCAACATGGTGTAGATTCTGGAGTAGTCTATCAATATGTCTGAGACAAACATTCTGGTGGTTCTATTGTAAATGAATCTCTTGAATGTCTCTCTGGATTTCTACCAGAATTGAGGCTGCCTGCGGGTCCCCCCCAATCTCTTAAACTGTGATAATTGCCTTAGCCAATAAACATTTCAGGGTCCAGTAAATACAAATAAACTATTGAAAAAGAGACAATTTACTGCGGGTATTACCAAGATCAGTTAGAATTAGATCCATATCTTCCTCAACAAGGTCTTATTCAAATTTAGTCCTCACATCTTGTTCCCACCCAGAAACCAAGGATTTGACTTGGCTAGGTGTTCCTTCTTAATAGGCCTAAAATAGGTAGTCCATAATTTCTTTCTTGGACTTCCGCTCGCTTCTGTTTGTACCTGCCTTAGCCTTCTCTTTTTCTTTACCTTCCTTTCTACCTGAATGAGCTTTAACCATTTTGCCTTGAACCCAGTCTCCCAACAAATGTGTGTTCACACAACTCCACATTAGGATATTGACCCGATGTGCAATGGCCTGCGGGTGAAAATTGCTAAGAATACCTGCAAAAGAACACAACATAACAATATGAAGGTCACAAAGATTATTTACGATGATATATTGTTGACTAGGAGCCAATATATGTCTGTCAACTTGGCTATAAGTTATATCTGATTTCATAATTAGAGCCTCCCTTACATCCAGATAGGTCGCAGCCTTCCAAATGTTAATATGCCCACCCTTCCCAATATTAACCTAGACCATAAAATTTAAGACTAGACTCGAAAGAACCCTGGTACTCTTAACTGTAAATTCCTTACAAACCCCAACTATAAAAAAGAAAGCTTTCCCTACCAGCCCGAAACTTATGTTTTTGGCCAGACTCAAAAGAACCCCCATACTCTTCACTGTGACTCCCTTACAAACCTAGACCAAAGAACAGAGAACATCCCCTACCAGCCCAAGACTTATGTGTCTGGTGTTATTCTTATTAGTGTCACAAATGGTTTTGACCGCACCGCTAACAACCTTACTGGCAGAACCAGTAAAACCATTCGTTACCACAGCTCTACTCACAAATTTATCATTGAAGGACATACGCTCAATTTCCCATAATTGTCGAATACCATCAAAATCATTATAGAAGTAAATATGTGAAATTCTGATATTAGTTACCATACGGCCATGCAAAGGACAAAAATATGCAGGAGGGATATGGACACACTTTCATAGCTGAGAGGACAAATACCAGGGGTGGGAAAAGGACATGCAAAGTCTTCAATATAACATTCACGGGCTACAAACAGATATAATTCGATGTAATACGAACATGCAGGGTAAACATGGGCCTTAAACTGACGAGGGTCGTGGCATTGCATCACCACCTCCTTTGTAGTTTCCATTCCTATAACATAAAACAAAAACCCGCCCTCTAATTGCAGAGAGGGAGAGTCCTACAATTTGACCAAAACCAGATTACAAAACTCCATAAAGACCCAAAAATCAAGCATGCAAATCGTATCAGTCCCATTCCTCTTAATCAACTCTTAGTTATTGGGAGACTGATAAACAATCTTTCTAAACAAGGACAAAGGACCCATTACATACAAAACAACAAATATCTTCATCGCAGAGGTAAAATTACCAGGGAGAAAACTGAATATATACCCACGCAGACGACACATCGAGGTTGCTAGAGCTCGCGCCTGATCCCTTGTCTTCTTCTCGGTGTTCTGCAATCCTCTTTCTGTCATACTCCAAGAACTGGCAAAGTGAATGTTTTTAACGACCCCCCACATCCTCGTGCGCCGACGCTTTCCCCTAGACCCTTTTGACATGCCTCTTGGCATGCCTCACTATTTGGCAAGTTCCTTAAATGTGATCATTAATCGCCGTGGGTGGAGCCACCCTCCTCTATCAGCACGCATCATGTCCTACTGCAGTTTGGCGATTGCATTCAATCGCCACATCACACCACACCCATTCCCACATGGCACCGCAATGAAGAGCCAATTTATTAGTTATATATATATATATATATATAACATTTCCTCACATAATGTCAAGTTCAGCAAAAATATATTAAATTCTTCCTCACATTCAACAAAAATATATTAAATTTTATTTTATTATAAATTTTGAAAATATTACCAAATTTAATTTGTAAGAGTAAATCCATTATTTATACTTATTCATTTTAGTCCAATTCTAAAATATTCTCAAAATCGATTATCAGAATAAACATGACCAAGAAAATATATACTCCACCTGGCTCTATCTTTGGATATTGAAAATGAGATGAAGGGTCTTGACGTCCCGTCATGCCAATTGGGACTTCCAGATTGTGATGTTTTCAGAAATTGTTCCGGTAGATTCCATGGTCAGAAAAAATACATGCAATGCCACTTAATAGGTTTTAACTCTGAATATCTAAGCACTGACCGAACAATGAATGATATAAGTTTTAACTCTGAGTATCTAACCACTGACCGAACAATGAATGATATAATGATTTGAAAGGGCATCTCAGAGTAACGACAATGAGCCAATGCAAAACACGCCATGATGGAATCCTTTTGTTCGTAAATTGTCAAAGAGAATCGAAAGAGAATCAGGCAACTCATCCAGAAGGGGGCCCTCGACCTTGTCAACCTCAACGACTGTAAACCAAATCTTGTAATTGACAGCTGCTATGGAGCAATGGACAGAAATGCAAAATTATATGATTCACTGTCAAAAATAATTGTTCACATAAATGCATTTCAACAAAGATCCATTAAAACTGTGTGATTTTGAAATGGTTTTGATCCATTAAAACTGTGTGATTTTTAAGGGGTTTTGATCAGTTAAAAGAGGTTTCTATTTTCAACTTATTTCATTAAATCACAGAGAGTGATCTCCCTGATCCTGGCTCAGCTGGTTCGAAAAAATCCCGAAATATTTAACGTTTACAACTTGGAAATATTTCCCATTTACAACTTGGAATATGAGTTCTTTGTAAAAATAAAAATAAAACATTTACCACAGGAGATGTGATTTCCACATAATTCAACGTTTTAAAGGCGAAGAGATATATAGATATAAATGTCAAAAATACTTCACTGCTTTTAAATTTATTGAATAAAATTAATATAATCGAATTAAAATGATTGTAAAATTAATATAAATATCAATATATATTAAATAATTAATAAATATATATTAGAAAATTTTAAAAATATTTAATAAATAGTCAAATTTAAAATTAGTAAATGCATACGCAATTAGTTTTATTTTTGTCAAAATATAATTGATATAAAAGAATAACATCCAAGTAACTAATATATTTTTGTAATGGTTAAAATTTTAGTTTTTGTAATGGTTAAAAATTTAGTAATTAGTGTGAAAGATATGTATATACTTTGAAACTCTACTTTAACTGATACAAATTTAGTGTTTGGTAGTTGTCATATTATAAAGTATATTTATAAGAGCCCTAAAGAGTAAGAGATGTAATGTTGAACCATTCTTCATTACATTATTTTTAAATATTAAATTATAAAAGCACAAAAGAATAATATATGGAATTTCTAAGGATTTTGTATTTATAAATATTTGTGAATTATTTTGAATTTTATAATATGATATCTAGATACAAATTTATGCCACTAACAATGAAATTATTAACTTATTATTATCAAACCATACAAAGATCAAACCAATCCATTTTGGCCAACAAAGCATCTTTTATTCCTACAGGTGGATTTTTTTTGGGAAACATTGAACACTAACATGATCTAGTTAACGTCATTTCTATTCTCATCTAGGAAGGTCTCGAAGAGGAGCCTCTAATCTTGACCTTTCTTAGCTAGAAATGCCATCCTTAGTCCCCACCCTAGATGATTGTCACAATAAATTGTGTGGGAATCACATTCTTGTGACAAATACAATAATAATATGTCCGTTAAACTTTTAATAACTTAAAGTTGTGAAATATTAGTCATATTCCAATTTATAGCATGAAGTTATAAATTAATTGAATTGCAAAATAATGCGTGAGAGTACACACACAAACACATCCCTAGTTTATCATCTCTTAATCGAATGGATATCATTCGTTCACGGGAACACCTATGGTGTTACACCTAAGGGATTTAAGTAGGCTCAGTTAGTGGGTTATAATTTTTAAAGCCTTCTCCCACCATATAATAAAATTTGTGATTTTTTCTGGTATTAAAAGTTTTTGTATAGATAAAAAAAATAAAAATAAACCAAAAGCCTTGGAAAGAGATAGGAAACTCACCAAAAATAACCTTCTAATTCTAAGGTTTAAAAAAAAAGGTAAGTAAGGAAAAGCCTAGTAAATGTTGTAAATCTGCAAAAAAATTGCAAAAGTTCAACACAAGTACCAATGGGGTAGCTATGGGAACTCTCATTTCACATGTAGTAGCACCTCTAGAAGAGGTAATATAGGTTGTTAAAGAAGTGGCTAACCTGGTTATAGCAAGGCTTGCTGAAGTGTAGAACACCTAGTTAAAGTCTTCAATAACCTTGGATATTGCAAGAAAGATAACCTTGAGACCCCACACAATTTCTAGATCTGACCATCAATCTACATTGAGAAAACTAGTGGTGTAGTGATGGGATCTCCGATTCCACCTATAGTAGCCCTTCTAGAAGAGGCAATACATATTGTTAAATAAGTAGCTAACCTGGTCATAGCAAGGCTTGCTGAAGTGTAGAGCACCTAGTTAAAGTCTTCAACAATCTTGGATATAGCAAGAAAGATAGCCCTGAGAGGCCTTCGAATTTATGGCGTTGACCATCAATCGATGTTGAGCAGACTAGTGGTGTATCATTGGTATCCCCGCTTTCACATGTAGTATCCCCTTTAGAAGAGGCAATACAAGTTGTTAAAGAAGTGGCTAACCCGATTATAACAAGGCTTGTTGAAGAGTAGAACACCTAGTTAAAGTATTCAACAACCTTCAATATAATAAGAAAGATAACAATGAGATCCCTCAAAATTTATGGAGCTGACCATCAATCCACGTTGAGAAGACTAGTAGTGTAGTGATGGGATCTTCGCTTTCACCTATAGTAACCCCTTTAGAAGAGGTATTACAAGTTGTTAAAGAAGTGGCTAACCAGATTATAACAAGGCTTCCTGAAGTGTAGAACGTCTGGTTAAAGTATTAAACAACCTTGGATATAGCAAGAGAGATAGCCTTGAGATCCCAAATAATTTTTGGAGTTGACCATCATTCCATGTTGAGCATACCAATGTTGTAGCAATGTGATCTCCACTTTCACCTGTAGTAGCTCCTTTAGAATAGGAAATATAGCAAGGCTTGTTGAAGTGCATAACACCTGGTTAAATTCTTCAACAACTTTGGATATAACAAGAAGGATAGTGTTGAGAGCACTCAAAATTTCTGGAGTTGATCACCAATCCACACAATTTAGATTTAAAGGATAATTTTATGAGTATACCAATGCTATAGCAATGGGATGTCCAATTTCACCTATAGTAGTCCCTCTATAAGAGGAAATACAAGTTGTTAAATAAGTGGCTAACCTGATTATAGCAAGGCTTGCTGAATTGTGCCTCAAATCTGTTGGAAATATTGTCATTGATGGAAAAGGAGATGGCAAAGGTAAAGGAAAAAGAGACAGAGAGTTAGCAGAGGCAGCAGAAGAAATAGAGGAATTGAAGCAGAAGCAACAAAGGAATTAGAGACAGAGCAATGGAGTTGAAAAGGCCTGAAGGAGTGTAATACAGAGGTTCATTCATGAATTAGGGGTTTAATACAGTTTGCAGATGAATTATTGAGCAATTATTCACTAATTGAGGACTAATACCCTGTGGTAAAGACTTAATATGCTTGGGGATGAGCTGGAGCATTGCTTAAATGGCAGAAGAGGGCTGGAGAGAGGAAATCGTAAGAACATGTTTTGAGATTTATCGCCTGTATATGTACATATATATATATATATATATATATTCATGGAAGAACTGTCCTTGAATTAAATGTGGTTGGATGGGATTAAGCACTGTTTGAATGTCTTCAAATTTCAATGGTTACCTTTGGACATGTATAAGAGAAATCGTGTCTGAATCCAGTAGTGTTTAGAATATAAATTGCTCCGGCATTATATTGATTCTATTGATTTTACACTGGCTAACGAAGACTGTGAGTTATTGAATGAATTGGCTTGTGAGGCGAGGCGAATCGATCACTGTAAGGATCAATTCTGAGATCGTTGAATCCCTGTGTTCTCCATAGTGGTAAGAGCTTAATCCCTTTGAATCTGTTAGATTGTATGCGGTCTGCATTGAATATTGACGGGTTGCTGTGGACTTAGACCACCCAACGTGTATAATCCTGCGTGTTTACATGTGGGTTCTTGATGGAGGCTTATTATAAGGATAACATTTGAACCGAAACCTGTAAGAAAGGAATGGAACCCAGAGTAAAAGGACGAGAACGGAACCTTGTGTGAGGGAGTGGAACCATGACCGGTAAACAGTGAACGTGGATTGCCGAAAACCACCCTGCCATTTCGCACCGCCTATCGACCATAAGTGCTATTGCCTGGAGGAGGAGCGATTCCATACAGGAATCGACACGTGGCCTGTGGACCTATTTCAAAACCGCTTGTTAAAGTGCGCCTTCGCGCGTTATACATCGACTAAAGACATCGAGCGAAATCGATACACACCGTTGATCTGGAGGCTCGATATCCAACGGTGATCATTCGCAGAACATGCTCGAAGTTTAACGAAGGTGTGCGGAGGTTAAGCCAGGTATGGTGCGCGCGGTTGATTGGCTATTGGTTATATAGGTGGGGCCCGGAGCCAAACGTTTATAATAAAGTCATTCATTTAAAAGGCGTAGAATGTTAATATAAGGTCACGAGGGTATGAACGTTGGTTGGCGACATAATTAAAGATCGAAAATAATTTATATAAGCTGGGAGCCAGAATTAAGTTCGAAAGTTGCGAATATATTTATTTGTCAAGTGATAAATAAATGAAAAAGAAGATTAAGAGCCACGTAAGCTAAACTGGGAATATGGTTGATTTATTAACACTCCAGATTTAAGCATTGAAACTGCCAGCGTAGAACGAAGCAGAGATTGTGAGATTGCCTGGACTTGGGAAATGATTGGGCATGAAACTTGAATGCAATTATGAAAAAGAAAAAGAAGAGGAGAGAATGTAGAGATAAACAGAGATTACAGGTTTAAGAGGTATACATTCACAGGTGCACACAATTACAATGAACCAAGGTATGCAAAACAAGTTCTTAACAGCAGCAGGAAAAGACAAATCTAGTAAAGCCAAAATCCAGAAAAGGGGCTGAGTGAAATTGAAATATGTAATTAAAAATGTGAATGTAAATGTTGTAATTAATTTTTTATTGTTTGTGATGCAAAGGCAAGTATCCTAAGGAAAAGACAAAAACTCACTGTAGCATGGAAATTTGTACTTATTATTATTATGATTTTAAATTGAGTTGGATAAAGAAATGAGGAGGCAGAAGACCAAGGGGTATGACCATCCATTTCGAATTCCTGGAGGAAAACAAACATACATGTAAGAATTTCTATATATATAATTTTGATAAGCTCAAGACAAGAGAGGTGAGAGAAAATATAGAGAGTGAAGAATATAGAAGAATAAAGCAGAGAAGATTAAGAGAAGAAGAGCAGAAAAGAGAAGCTACAGAACAGAGCTGATATCTAAAGTAAATTAGCAAACATTCAGGAAGTTGGAGCTTCCCTATCAAGTTGCAGCTTGATAGCTATCAGTTGTACCTGACTGAGGTTGGAGCCTCCTGTAGGTTGGTGACTGCAGAAAATTAATGGGAGTTGGAGCTTCCTTGCAAGTTGTAGCTTGCAAAATTGAGGTAGGAGCCTCATGTAGGTTGGTGCCTACAGAAAATCAGTGGTGAGAGGGAGTTGGAGCTTGCCTTTGCATCACAACAATAATAAGATGTGGTTTTCTCCCTTTATGGGTTTCCACTTATATCTGGTGTCTCTGTGCATGATGTCTATGTGTTGATGTGGTTTATCTAATCTGCTTAATACTTGTTACTCACATATTAAGACTGTTGTTACATTAACAAATCTGTTTGATACTTGCTGCTCACTAATAAAGATTGCTCACATATTAAGTTAATCATGAAGTAAAGGTGTAAATAAGTTTTAAGAGAAAAGTTTTAAAAGTCCATGTATGTGTTAAACTGATTCACCCCCCCCCCCCCCTCTCAGTTTAAATAAGGATTCAACAATTGGTATCAGAGTAGTTCCTTTTATATCAGTCTAACAATTGAAAGGAGATCCTAGGCTCTCAAGATGGCTAGTCAATAAGGAAGCTCAACCAATAAAGCCCCTTTCTTTACAGGTGAAAATTATGCCTTTTGGAAAATCAGAATGAAAGCATATATAATGTCTTTAGGATTAGAAGTTTGGGATGCTGTGGAATTTGGGTATGTCACAAAGTCAACTGATTCAGAGAAAGAAGCTAAACAAAGCTTTGTAGCTAATGCAAAAGCAATGAATGCAATCTTAAATGGACTATGTGAAGCTGAGTTTATCAAAATAATGCACAGTAAGACTGCAAAAGATATGTGGGACACTCTAGAGAATATCCATGAGGGAAATAAAAAGTTAAAGACTGCCAAACTTCAAATATATAGAGCCCAGTTTGAAAATTTAAAAATGAATGATGATGAAGATATTGGCAGCTTCTTCTTAAAAGTTGCAGAAATTGTTAACAATATGAAAGCTCTTGGAGAAACCATGCCAGAAAGTATAGTTGTGTAAAAGATTCTAAGATCACTCCCATCCAGATTTAATCCCAAGGTGTCTGCAATAGAAGAGACAACTGATTGGGAGACCTTGACCATGAACCAGCTACTTGGAAATCTAACAGCATATGAGATGAGGCTCCCATAGAAGAAGCGAAGTACGAGGGAAGTAGCTTTTAAAATAGAAAAGAAGAAAGAAGAAAAAGAAGACATATGCTCTTGCTCTGATGAAGAAGAAGCTAAATTTGTCAAGAAACTGGATAGAGGCTCAGGTAGACACAAAGGTAAAATTCCCTTCAAATGCTTTAAATGTGGAAGAGTAGGACATTATGCTGCTAAGTGTCCTCACAAGAAAGTAAGGAATCAGGCTCAAGAATCAGAGAAAAACACATCAAAGAACTGGCAGAAAGGAAAGAAATTCAGCAGAAAATCCTTCTATGCTCAACAAGATAGCAGTACATCTGAAGACTCAGATGAATCCTTCGGAGAAGAGGGAACCTCTGAATTTCTACTGATGGCCATAGAAGACTTTGAAGGACTCTTACTAGAAGATGAAGAAGAAGGGTAAGTCGACCTTGAGGGGGAGCTAAGAAGTGCTCTGGAGGAGATTGACAGACTCAAACTAAAATTCAGAAAGCAAAAAGAGATTCTCCTCAAATATGTGAAAGAAGAACAAAATTCTGAAGTCCTCATGCAGCTGAAGGTAAAGATTGAAGAAGCCAAGAAGATTGAAGATATGTTACTTCAAAAAATCAAGGATAAAACTCGAGAACAAGAGAAGCTGGAAGAATAAATTGTATCTCTGAGGAAGAAATTAGAAAGTGCTCAACAGAAAGTGTCTATATACCCTTCTCAAATGACAAGCTCTGGTAAGTTGAATGAAATCTTGGATGCTCAAAGATCTCCTCTAATAAAAACTGGGATAGGTTATGAAGGAGAATCAAGTAAAGGCAAAGAAAAGGAAAACAAAAATATATTTTTTGTGAAAGCAAAGAAGGCTGATGAGGCACCTCAAATAATTCCTACTAAAGAAGAAGCATGTAAGGAGGGAGATAGAACCCAGAAGAATCCTCGAATAACAAAGAATGAAAGAAATACTCAGACAACAGAAAAAGGTTCATATACTCCTGAGTTTGTCAAATTTGCGAGCCATCAAAGGAGATTCTTCCCTCCTATGAAGAATGCCACCTGCTATGTCTGCCACAAGATGGGACACATTGCTGCCTATTGTCATGCAAGGAGGAGTAATTAAAACCAGCTAAAGATGCAAACAGAAAAGAGATTGTCTCAAATAAACAACTGGAGAAAACAACCTCACATCGGGTATGCAAGTTGCTTCTATGGTTACTGTTTTTATTGTAAAGAATTTGGCCATAAAATCATTGAGTGTAAAAAGTATGGACAAAGATTGATTTTCAACACTTCAAGGAGGTTTATGAATCAAAGAAAGTCTGCTCATACTCACAATTCTGCAAAAACTATGATCAAATGCTTTATGTGCAATCAAGCTGGACATATGCCTTCCAAATGTCCTCTAAAAGGATGCAATTCATCACCTCACAAAAGATATTAAACAGAAGGATGCCTCCAGTGGAAAAAGAAGGAGAATAAGTGTGACCTGGCTCTAACTTCTCAAGATCTGAAAAGCCAATGGTATTTGGACAGTGGCTGCTCTAAACACATGACAGGAGACAAAAGTAAGTTTATTACTCTTGATGAAAAGAAATCTGGTAATGTTACTTTTGGCAATGATAAGTTAGGAAAGATCAAAGGAAAGGGTTCAGTCAGCATAGATAATGGCAGAGGAAAGGCCCAAGATGTACTATTTGTAGATGGGCTGAAAGCAAATTTATTGAGTGTCAGTCAGATGTGTGACAAAGGCTGTGAAGTTCTCTTTAGAGCACAAGATTGTGAAGTCAGATCAAGCACAACAGGAAAGACTCTGCTCAAAGGTGTTCGAACAGAGAGTAATGTTTACATAGTAAAAGAGGAAGATGAAGCCTGCCATCTTAGCAAACTTGAGGAGTCATGGTTATGGCATAGGAGATTGGGACATCTCAGTTTCGACCATGTCATTAGACTAAGCAAAAAGAAAGCTGTCAGAGACATGCCAGAAATAAAAAGGCCTTCAAATACCATATGCAAATCTTGTCAATTGGGGAAACAGATTCGCACATCCTTTAGATCCAAAGATGAGCTATCAATAAGAAGACCACTCCAGCTTGTGCACATGGACCTGTGTGGACCTGCTAGAACTAAGACACCAAGTGGAGAATCCTACTTCATGCTGATAATAGATGATTTCTCCAGAATGACATGGGTTTCTTTTCTCAAGAACAAATAAGAAGCACTGGAAAAGTTTAAGATATTCAAAGCATTAGCAGAAAATCAAACTGGATGCAAGCTAAAATGTATCAGATCAGATAGAGGAGGAGAATTCATAGATTATGACTTTACAGACCTATGTAATAAACATGGAATAAAGCAACAATTTACCATTGCAGGGACACCTCAGCAGAATGGAGTAGCAGAGAGACAAAACAGGTCTGTACAACAAATGGCCAGAGCTATGATGCAAGAAGGTAACATTACTCAAACCTTTTGGGCAGAAGTTGTACACACAGCAGTACATATTCTAAACAAAGCTCATTTAAGACCTAACATTGACAAGACACCTTATGAGCTGTGGCATGTTAAACCTGCATCAATCAAGCACTTTAGAGTCTTTGGCAGCAAGTGCTACATAAAAAATAATGATGAAAATCTGGGGAAGTTTGATGCAAGAGAAGATGAATGAATACTCGTAGGATATGCATCCAAGAGTAAAGGATACAGATGCTACAACAAGACTCTTAGAAAAATTGTAGAAAGTTTTGATGTAAGATTTGATGAAGAACTTCCAAAAAAGACAAGAGATATAGACTGCAGCAGCCATCCTGAAAATCATGAAGAAGAGGACAAAGATGATGAAGAAACAAAAAAAACATCAGAAAATACTGAACTGAACTCAAAAACCCCCTCAAGATACACTCAAAAGAACCATCCAGAAGATCAAATCATAGGAGACAAGAGTGTAGGAGTGCAAACAAGAAGGAAGCTAACTGAATAGACAGAAGAAGTATACATAGCCATGTTATCACAAATAGAACCAAAGAATTTTGAAGAAGCCATCAAGGACAAGTATTGGGTAAAAGCAATGAATGAAGAATTGGATCAAATTGAGAAAAACAATACTTGGGAACTAGTTCCTAGACCCACTGAGAAGAATATCATTGGTTCGAAATGGGTATTCAAAAACAAAATGAATGAGCAAGGACAAGTAATCAGGAATAAAGCCAGGCTGGTCTGCAAAGGATACTCACAAAATATATCTAAAAATCCTGTACTTCATTCAAAAACCAAACATATTCCAATCAAGTATCATTTTCTCCGAGAACAAGTAGCTCAGAAAACAGTAAAACTGGAGTATGTACCAACAAAATAACAGACAGCAGATATATTTACCAAACCACTTGCAAGAGAACCATTTGAATATTTAAGAGATAGACTAGGGGTAGTATCTGTTGATGCTACTCTCTGAGATAAAGAGAAAGCATAGATTCAGGGGGAGAAAAAAACGAAAATATCAGTCCAGGGGGAGATCAGTCAATAGGGAAAGTATAATACAGGTCCTCAAGATCAAAGGATTAAGGCAAAAGAACACCAAGTGTATATTCAAGATCGATAATCTTCAAAGTGTTCTCTCAACAAGTCTGATATATCAGTTTGGAGCAGCATGGTACAAAGTCAGTAGAAGAGGGCCTAAACATAACTCAGAGAGAGGAAATGCAGAAAGCAAACAAGGAATTGAGCAACCCTTTGCCATTGATGTCAAAGGGGGAGGAAAAACAAAAAGGGGTTGTTAAAAGGCAAGCAGAGGAAGTTTGTTGCCATCAATGCCAAAGGGGGAGACTGTTGGAAATATTGTCATTGATGGCAAAGGAGATGGCAAAGGTAAAGGCAAAAGAGACAGAGAGGTAGCAGAGGCAGCAGAAGAAATAGAGGAATTGAAGCAGAAGCAACAAAGGAATTAGAGACAAAGCAATGGAGTTGAAAAAGCCTGGAGTGTAATACAGAGGTTCATTCATGAATTAGGGTTTAATACAGTTTTCAGATGAATTATTGAGCAATTATTCATTAATTGAGGACTAATACCCTGTGGTAAAGACTTAATATGCTTGGGGATGAGCTACAACATTGCTTAAATGGCAGAAGAGGGCTGGATAGAGGAAATCGTAAGAACATGTTTTGAGATTTATCGCCTGTATATGTACATATATATATATATATATATATATATATATATATATATATATATATATATATATATATATATGTACATATATATATATATATATATATATTCATGGAAGAACTGTCCTTGAATTAAATGTGGTTGGATGGGATTAAGCACTGTTTGAATGTCTTCAAATTTCAATGGTTACCTTTGGACATGTATAAGAGAAATCGTGTCTGAATCCAGTAGTGTTTAGAATATAAATCGCTCCGGCATTATATTGATTCTGTTGATTTTACACTGGCTAACGAAGGCTGTGAGTTATTGAAGGAATTGGCTTGTGAGGCTAGGCGAATCGATCACTGTAAGGATCGATTCTGAGATCGTTGAATCCCTGTGTTCGCCATAGTAGTAAGAGCTTAATACCTTTGAATCCGTTAGATTGTATGCAGTCTGCATTGAAGATTGCCGGATTGCTGTGGACTTAGACCACCCAACGTGTATAATCCTGCGTGTTTACATGTGGGTTCTTGATGGAGGCTTATTATAAGGATAACAGTTGAACCGGAACCTGTAAGAAAGGAATGGAACCCAGAGTAAAAGGATGAGAACGAAACCTTGCGTGAGGGAGTGGAATCATGACCAGTAAACAGTGAACGTGGATTGCTGAAAACCACCCTGCCATTTCGCACCGCCTATCGACCATAAGTGGTATTGCTCGGAGGAGGAGCGATTCCATACAGGAATCGACACGTGGCCTGTGGACCTATTTCAAAACCGCTTGTTAAAGTGCACCTTCGTGCGTTATACATCGACTAAAGACATCGAGCGAAATCGATACACACCGTTGATCTGGAGGCTCGATATCCGACAGCGATCATTCGCAGAACGTGCTCGAAGTTTAACGAAGGTGTGCGGAGGTTAAGCCAGGTACGGTGCGCATGGTTGATTGGCTATTGGTTATATAGGTGGGGCCTGGAGCCAAACGTTTATAATAAATTCATTCATTTAAAAGGCGTAGAATTTTAATATAAGGTCACGAAGGTATGAACGTTGGTTGGCGGCATAATTAAAGATCGAAAATAATTTATATAAGCTGGGAGCCATAATTAAGTTTGAAAGTTGCGAATATATTTATTTGTCAAGTGATAAATAAATGAAAAAGAAGATTAAGAGCCACGTAAGCTAAACTGGGAATATGGTTGATTTATTAACACTCCAGATTTAAGCATTGAAATTGCCAGCGTAGAACAAAGCAGAGATTGTGAGATTTCCCGGACTTGGGAAATGATTGGGCATGAAACTTGAATGCAATTATGAAAAAGAAAAAGAAGAGGAGAGCATGCAGAGATAAACATAGATTACAGGTTTGACAGGTATACATTCACAGGTGCACACAATTACAGTGAACCAAGGTATGCAGAACAAGTTCTTAACAGCAGCAGGAAAAGAAAAATCCAGTAAAGCCAAAATCCAGAAAAGAGGCTGAGTGAAATTGAAATATGTAATTAAAAATGTGAATGTAAATGTTGTAATTAATTTTTTATTGTTTGTGATGCAAAGGCAAGTATCCTAAGGAAAAGACAAAAACTCACTGTAGCATGGAAATTTGTACTTATTATTATTATGATTTTAAATTGAGTTGGATAAAGAAATGAGGAGTGCGTAAGACCAAGGGGTATGACCATCCATTTCAAATTCCCGGAGGAAAACAGACATGTGAGAATTTCTATATATATAATTTTGATAATCACAAGACAAGAGAGGTAGAGAGAACATAGAGAGGAAGAATATAGCAGAATAAAGCAAGAGAAGATTAAGAGAAATGTGGTGAGCATAAAATAGAAGCTGGCTGTATCAGAGCCGATATCTCAAGTAAATCGAAAAAAATTGAGGAAGTTGGAGCTTCCCTATCAAGTTGCAGCTTGATAGTTGTCAGTTGTAGTTGACTGAGGTTGGAGCCTCCTGTAGGTTGGTGCCTGCAGAAAATTAATGGGAGTTGGAGCTTCCTTGCAAGTTGTAGCTTGTAGAATTGAGGTAGGAGCCTCCTGTAGGCTGGTGCCTACAGAAAATCAGTGGTGAGAGGGAGTTGGAGCTTGCCTTTGCATCACAACAATAATAAGATGTGGTTTTCTCCCTTCATGGGTTTCCACTTATATCTGGTGTCTCTGTGCATGATGTCGATGTGTTGATGTGGTTTATCTAATCTGCTTAATACTTGTTACTCACATATTAAGACTGCTTTTACATTAACAAATATGTTTGATACTTGCTGCTCACTAATAAATATTGCTCACATATTAAGTTAATCATGAAGTAAAGGTGTAAATAATTTTTAAGAGAAAAGTTTTAAAAGTCCATGTATGTGTTAAACTGATTCACCCCCCCCCCCCTCTCAGTTTAACTAAGGGTTCAAAAAAATCCACATTTTTAAGCTTTAAAGGAGAATTTTATGAGTACACAAGTGGTGTAGTGATGCGATATTTTCTTTCTCCTATAGTAGTAACTTTTATCCCTCTAGAAGAGGAAATACAAATTGTTATAGAAGTGGCTAAACTGGTTATAGCTAGGCTTGCTGAAGTGCGCCTTAGATTCATTGTTTTTAGCATTAAAGGATTTTATGAGCGAACCAATGGTATAGCAATGGGATATCTGCTTTTCACTTGTAGTAGCCAATATTTACAGGGAGAAGTTTGAAAGCAGGGAATTGAATAATTATTACCTTAAACCTAAAATATGGAAGATATTTGTTGATGACACTAATGTCATATGACCGCATGGCAAGAAGGAATTGGAAAAATTTCTACAACATCTCAATAACATCTCAGACGACATACAATTCATGATGGAGTTAAAAGAAAATGGATGGATCCCCTTCCTCGATATTCTTATCGTGAGGAAACCTAATGGAAAATTTGATCACAAGGTTTACTGTAAGAAAACTCACATGTAAAACTACCTTCATGCAAACTCTCATCATCATCCCTCTCAAAATATTGGTGTCATAAAAACCTTAGCCTTAAGATCCCTTAGAATTTCTCTAGCTGAACAATAATCTAGAGAAAAAGAACACTTTGTTAAAACCTTCAAAAACCTTGGATATATCAAGAAAGATATTAAGGATTCCTTTCAAATAGGAATAAGTCATGAAAATAACTCTCTTAACTCTTGTTATCACTCAGAAAGTTTCGTGGCTGTAATAGAGAACTTCCTAAGGTAAAATTTTCAAACCAATATTGCAAATTGAAGGCTAGTGTAACAGTCCTGGTAAAAATCCACATAATAAATATGTAAGATCACGATTGATGGGACACGTATTCCAAGCTGAATTTTGGGAAAAAAATCCTAGTGGGTGTTCATTTTGGCTAAAATAGCTAAAGCAAATTGGTAAAGGAAAAGTCAAAGGATTTGGAAATGCATGAGGCATTAATCGAAATTTATTTATGAAAATAATGGAAAATGGGAGGAAAGGAAGGTGAAAGGTCATAGGTTGTATGTGAGGAGGAAAATGAAGGAAAATAATGGAGATTAAGGAAAATAGAGGCCTCATTAATCAAGGGACTTCTGAGGATTAGTTGGGAAGCTTTTGTTTAGTGCAGTTTTTGAGCTCACATTATTCTCTCTCTCTCTCTCTCTCTCTCTCTCCCCCTCTCTCTCATTCTCTTGGATAGTTAGATTTTTCTTGGAGCACTCTTGGAGAGTGTGGAAACTTGGTGATTTGGAGCAAGAAGTCAAAGGAAGAGAAGGAAATTGTAGGAGGACATCGGGATCAACGTCCACAACATTTTCTAAGTGTAGGTACCGAGTTGCATGTATATTTTCCTCACTATTTTTGGTATGCATGGTGTATGCATGTGGATTTTCCTAACCTTACCATTTCCTGTAAAACTATGGTATTGTGGGTTTATTTTCATTGATTGTTTTCAGGTTGGTTCTCATGATTCCTTTAGTTGTGGGCTGAGTCATTAGTTCCTGGAAGCCTTCATTGGAAAAACACTCTAGAAGCTCAACGAACAACTGTGGGTTGAGTTACTAGTCCTGGAAGCCTTGGTTGGACAAACACTCTAGAAGCCCTAGGTGGGTTGAATTACTAGTCTTAGAAGACCTGGTTGGAAAAACACTATGGAAGCCCTATAACAGGTGGGGTTAAATTACTAGTTTTGGAATCTCTGGTTGGAACAAACACTCTGGAGCCTGTTAGCCACCTATAAAATTTGTCATATCAAATGGTGGCTAAATCATTTTTGAAGCCTTCAAGAAAAAAATTTTATTTCCAAAATTGTTATTTCTTGAAGTCTTATGAAGATAACTTGTCCTTGAGTTAATATTCACTGTTGTTTCCCTCTCAATTATGAAAATCTGTTATTTTCCTGAAGAAAAGACTGTTGCGAAAACCCATTTTTCCCTTCATTTTTACCCCTTCTTCCACTCAAAATTAACCTCCTTTTTATCCCCTTTACCTCATAAATTTCCTCTATTTTCCCTCATTTCCCTTTTTCCCTTCATAAAAACCCCTTTGATAAGGTTTAAAACTCCTTTTTTTGCCTTATCGGAATCTTTTAAAATCCTTAAAAACCTTGAAAAATCATTAAAAAACCCCATTTTTTTATTATAGGCCTAAGCCCCTTTGGGCTAAGCCCTAAACCACTTCCCCACCATGCGACTTGGCATTGGAACCAAGCACTAAGGCCCATGGAACTTATCGCATTGGGGCATTCATGTGTAATGCACTCCTTTTGTTGCGTTAAAACCCCCGATGCGACTGGCTCCTTTTTTGTATAAACCCCGACCCTTTGCTCCATTTGTAAAACCATGAGCCCCGATTGGGCGCTAAACATATAAATAAACCCTCCCTGAAGCCATTTTCCATTTTTATTTTATTAAAAGCCCCATTTTTCATATTATAAACGAAACCTGTCGGTTCATTGGTTGGGCGAACCTCCACCGTTGATCTTAAACCAATAAAAGATCTACGGAATCTTGCATCGGAGATTTCATTGGGTGCGTTTGAATATTTTATTGCCCCCTCCTGATTGGCAACCTCCCGACGGATTCTTAGCCGTTGATCTCCCCCGCTAGGCTCAGATCCGACGGCCCACACTGCCCTTTTTCATAAGCCCATCCCTCCGCCTTTGGACCTCCGATTCATTCCCCGCCGTCGATCTGGCCCTCAGATCAACGGTCCACATATAATCGCATCGGTGCCCTTTCCTCTCCCCCCCTCCGATCAGAATATTTTGATTACATTTGGACTGTCCATTGCATAAGATCCGACAGTCCAGATCAATCCTCGCAACCTTTGTTAAGTTCATGAACCCTGCTGTATAAAGTTTTAAATGGATCTCTGCAGATCAACGGCCCAAATTAACCCATTCTCCACCTAACCTTTGCCTCATATATCATTACATTAACCTTGAGACTTAATCTGGACTGTTCATTCCTTGATCCGATGGTCCATATTTAACCCGATAGGCCCAAATCCTTTGGGTCCTACCTTTTCCCAGATCAAATCTCCGTCGTCCATCCTTGATCTAATGATCAAGAGAAATACTGCCTTGACCTTACCCCACCTCTTTCTGCCCGCGCATCTTGTCTTATCATGCTTTATTCTCGATCATTCGATCTGACGCCCCAGATCTGATGGCCAACGCGCAGTTTCGCGTAAATTTAAGCCCAAACGTTAATGATTTAAAATTACGTGATGAGGGTGGTTTTGAAAAGCCACATGTTAGGCTCTAACGCATATCGCGTTCAAAAAGGCAATACCACCTTTCTCCCTTTTTGCTGTGCGAAACCAGTGGTTTCTCTAACCGAAACCACCATTCCCATTCCCATTCCATTTTCCCAAAATTGATCTCCACCGTTGATCTCTGCAGATCAACGGCTCGCATTCAATCTGACCATTGAACTATCGCCCTCCACCCATCCTCCAAGGGACTTCATAAGCGATCTCCACTGTTGATCTCCGTGGACTAAACCAATCCAATGGCCCAGGATAGTTTGGAAACCACGATTTCCTTTTTAACCCTTTTTCCTCCACCAAAGGTTTTTTCACCCATTTCTTCGCATTTTCGTCCATTTCATTATAAAATAGCCCCTCCACATTATATATCCACGATTGATCTCGACCGTTGATCAACATAGATCAATGGCCCGGACTTAATTTCCTGCACCGTTTATCCAACCACCTCTCTGTTTAACCTCTGCAAGAAATCTCTATCGTTGAATGCTTTCATCCAATGGCTGCACTCTAAACCTAAACCTCTGAAGTAGTTTTAACCTTCCTCGCAGGATTTTTCTAATTTTTCTTGGTTTGTGCAGATTTTATGATTTTTTCAAAAGTTTTAAAAGAGAATTGAAGGCCTGGGATGACGATCCCCTAGGCCTTTATTCATCAAAGAGATCCTTCTACAGGGGTTTCCCGTCGAGGATTATCAGTGTCTCATGAGCATTGATGACATTATAAAAGCCCTCTGTGCACCTGCACATCAACAAGACACAACAAAGCTTAATCAAATAAAGAGTATCAATTGGACAGCATGAAATCAAAGCAGAAACATGTTTGAAGATGGTTTACACAGTTTTGAGGGATTATGGCCTAAATCGACTATCTAAAGCCTAATTCATCAATTAAATGCATTTTGAAGAACATAAGACCGAATTTAGGCCTAATTAATCCTAACACACAGAATCAAATCAAATTAACAGTGTTTAAAGAAAAACTATAATATCTATCAGTCCGAGAAAGCCTTTACTGCTACCTCAGAGGCTAATTGAATCCTCTCAGCTGCCAAAAGACACTTGCAGCCTCAAAGCATTCAAAGGAGGCAGATTTATTGCCTCAGTTAGTGATATTTTCCTCAATACAGCTGAACAATTAATTCAGCCAAAGGAACTTATTGTAAACTGTCAGCAGAGTTATTACAAAGATGAGAAAGAGTTCTAAAGTCAACAAACTCTGCTAAGAAGCTCAAACACTTAATACAAACCCATTAATACAGAGGAAATATTTTTAATCTTCTCCATTGAGCCCCTCAAAGGCCGAGAAGCATTAAACTGTATTAATTGAACCTATAGATTTTTTCTCTCATCCACCTCCTCATTTTCCTATAAAATCTTCTTGAGGAGCTCATTGTAAAGGGGTTGGTTGCTGAACTTTGATATAATACTTGTGCTCGAAACTTTCTACATGTAAATAGTGTTCAGAGGCTCTTGAAGCTCTGTTTGTAATCACATAAGTTAGGCCGATAAGAGAAGATGATTGTTGTACTGAAACATTGGACTTGAAGAATGTAACTAGATTGACATCAATATACAAGTTGATTCTTGGGATCCTGGTCTATATCACTGGTGAAGTGCTTCTTTCTATGTTATTGTTTTCCTTTCATGTATGCCATTTTGTCCACTTATTCTCTGATAAAGAACAACAAGCATAGAGTTAGAATTTACTGTTTACAGTACCCTTCTGTGACTGATAAGCTTTACCTCAATGTTTTCCTCCAAATTGTGTGTTTAAGAATGACTTAAGTTAAGTATAAACATTATCAACGAATGTTGTTTAGTCCCTGTCTTGATGTGGAAAGCTTGAAAGGAAGTTCTTGAATGTTATTTTCATTATGTACTCAGTAGAGTTATACTAGGAAAGTTTATGGTTTGCCCTGTCTTCTAGTTCTTTCTTCAAAGGTAGTTCTGAAAGTTTCCCTAAGAGTATGCTGAAATTAGTTTAGATTTAAATTATTTTATCTGATCTTAGGCTGCACCTTTTTTTTCTTATCTGTTTTCATCCCTTCTGAAAGTAATTATGTGGATTACTGGATTGTTTGTCTAATGATTTAGCTTTAATACAAAGCTTGTCCAAATAAGTCTATGGTTAGCCCTATCCTTTGGTTGGTTTTAGAAAGTTACTTAAAAGGATTTTCTTGTTTGGAAAGACTGATAAATCCTAGTTGAAATTATTGTCTTTTTCCACCCCTTCAACACTTTATTGTTCCATTCCATCATTTTATCTAAGATATCTTGTGATATAGATGACTTTCCCCTTGGACCACTCTTGAAATTGTTGCACAATTAAAACCTTTTATGACTCCATAGCCCAATGGACTAAAAACCAGCGTTATATCTATCATATCAGCCAAAGTCTTGTTCTGATTTCTTACAACTTCACACCTTTGAAACTCTTTCATTTTAGGACTTTCCACTCAATTAAAAATCATGCTCAACCATCAAAAACCCTTGCTCTTAATAACTAGCCTAATATCACACATAAAAACCTTAAAGATAAATCAATCTTTTCACTTATAGAGAGATCCCTCTCTAGATTCAAGAGGGCTAGATCCTAGAATCCCAAAGTGTTTCAAGTGTTCTCTCTACAGTTTTGGTCTTGCCAATCTGCTGAAATTATAGGGAGCTAACATTTCTGGCGAATTCGCTGGAGATTTTGAGTATTTTTTCATCCTATATATACCTTTAAAGATCTCATATTACCCTTTGAACAAGAACATTTGGTGTGCTAGCCAGTTGAGCCACCAAAGATAACATTTCTGGCGATTCCACTGGGGATTTGATTAAAAATCCTTGATTCAAGAACAGTGTTAAGTGCAGTACAAGTAGCCCTCTTCAAGCACTACCAAGAAAATGGTAATCATGATAAAGCTTATTTTAATCAGTGACAAACTAAGGAAACCTTGGGATTCTCATAAGAACTTATCAAACCTTGAAGGATCAACTAGCTTATCCATAAGAGTAAAATTTCTTTGTCTCATCACCGTAGCTAAGTTTTGAAACAGATTTAGGACACTCTTAGAACCCATAGGACTGAAAAAACTCAGAAAACCCAAAAATATTTCAGATTGGTATTCAAATAAACATGGTGGTGGACCATAAAACCTTTTACCTCCAAAAGAGCTAAAAATTCCCACCTGGCGACTCCAAAATCCTAAACAGACCTTAAGAATCCACTGGGAAGACCCATTATCATCATAACATCATATAAACTCAGTTAGAGGACTTTAGGATTAAAGTTTCCTTATTTCAAAATATCAGTTAGCCTCTCAAAGATTGTCATATTTGGTTAAAATTTTCTTGTAAGTTGGGTCTGAAAAATACAACATAGTGGCTCCTAGAAAGATTTATACTAGAGCTTACCCTGACCCAAACCCTTTTGAGATAGTTGATAACCCTGAAAGTATTCTTAGGAAGTCTCCTGAGATTAAATCTTCAACTGCTTTTAGATCACCCAATAGAGCTAATTTTGTTCCAGAAAACCTTGTAGCTCTACAACAATCACAAGTTGACTTAAGAAATCCATTTAGAACTAAGTCGCTTGATGATTTAGATCAGCTAGATTCAGAGTCTTCACTTTCATCCCCAGATCAAAGTGAACATCCTGGTAGTAGAGAAACTACACTACCAGATTTACATTTCCTACACAATTTAGGTGTCTCTCATCCAAGATCTTCTCAACAATCTATTGCTGGTCCATCCACATTTGTTCTTCATACATCCACTATCCAAACCACTCCATTCCAGCCCATTTTCCCTCTTGTCAATCCACCACTTGTAAACCCCCCACTGTTTCCACAACCTCCTATCATGGCAACATGGTATGCTCCACTTGTCCTTCCTTTACCTTTATTCAATCTCCCACAGGACTATCAGTCTAAGATACCATTGTATGATGCCAGTAATGCTACTACTACTTCACAACATGTGGATAAGATGAATGACTACTTTGACAAAAATGAAATTGATGATGAAACTGTCAAACTTAGACTATTTGCTCAGAGTTTAGGGGGAGAAGTAAGAAAATGGTTCAAAGGCTTAACCCCTCACAGTATTAATGATCTCCAAGCCTTCCATCAGATATTCTTAAACAAATGGGAAGTGAGAAAAAACCCTCTCCAAATACTTTCTGACCACAAAAATCTCCAAAGAAACGTTGGGGAAAGTGTACAAGCTTATTTCACTAGATTTAACAGTGTTTATAATGCCCTTCCCCCAGACTTAAAACCTCCACAAGGCTCAACTTTAAACAATTTTCCTAAAGGATTTGATCCTGAGATGGCCTATCAGCTGAGAGAGAGAGATCCTTTGACTCTTGAAGATATGAAAAAAGGAGCTCTTGCTGTGGAAGTTAATTTAATGGAGAAAAGAGCAAGAATGAAGAATGAAAAGAGAGTATCCTTTAGAGAGGAATCTACCCCTTCCACATCTAGCTAAAATATGGAAAGAATGATGGAGGAGATGATGAAAAAGATGAGAATACTTGAGAGAGAACAAGCTAGTCAAGACCAAACAGCTCCTCAAAACAGAAATCAAAACCAAAATCAGAATTTTAGGAGAAACCAGCCTCAAAATAGACTAAGGGAGGATGATCAACAGATCACTCCTCCTTTTCATCAAAACTATGTAAGTGAAGTTGAAGAAACATTAGAACAAGCAGAGGAGGATGATATAAACATGTTGGGAGTAGATAATGATGATTTCGAAGTTCATTACAATAGAAAACAAGGTCTATACACACCCTATGATGACAAGAGAGCAGAAGATGAATATTATTATCGGGAAATGGAAAATGTCATCATAGAAACCACAAATTAATATGACCTTAGGAGTAAAATAAATCAAGAAACTCCCAAAAATAAAACCTCTAAAAAATCTGCACAAAACAGCACTGTAAATAAACCAAAAATTGTAAAACAAAAAGACAGAACAATGGCTGGAAATTATGATAAAAACAAAGAAAAAGGCACTCAAAGTACTGAAAAACAGAGCACAAACCTTAGCAGTATTAGCACATTAGCTAGTACTCTTGTTAAAACAATTTTAACCAATGTAAATAGAGACAATCAGCAAGCTGATCTTGCTGATAAATTGGTGGTTAACAAAGTTGAAACAAACATTTTAAGAAGTAAGCTACATTTCAGTTTGGAGCAGAAAATTGCCAAGATAAAGATCTCTGTTCCCCTTAATGAATTAGCCACCCAAAATGTATATAGATCTCAAATTTTGAAGGCTTTTAACATAGAAGATAATAATGACACTGTCAATCTTAATGATGACCAACCAGAGCTCATATTTGGTCCTAAGATTGAGGGTAGATATTAGGAAGGACCAGTTACTCCTTTTTATGTTAGTTTAAATGTTCATGAAAAGATTTTGCACAACGTTATGCATGATTCAGGGGCCTCTCACAATTTAATGCCCAAAGCTGTAATGGAGAGCCTAGGCCTTGAAATCACTAGACCTTACAAAGATCTTTACTCCTTTGACTCAAGCAGAGTGAAATGTTTAGGATTAATCAAAGACCTCTATGTTAACTTAGCACAAATTCCAGCCAAGTGTTTAGTCATGGATATTGTAGTGGCTGATGTACCCCCAAAGTATGGTATGTTGTTATCAAGATCTTGGGGAGATAATTTATAAGGAACTATGTAGATGGACATGAAATATGCAACCATCCTTATTTTTAATCAGACTAGAAGACTTTACAGGGAGTCCCCTATGCAATAGATGGTTACTAGCCAAGAGAGACCACAAAAATCCCCCTTCTATTCTGTAAACACAGGCCTTGACTCATTTATCCTTTTTAATGATGAAACATTCAGTGAACAAGTGACCTTAACTGAATTAATGGCATATAGAGAGGAGGAGAAAGACAACACAGAAGTATCAAAATAGTTTGCTAAATCCAAAAGCTACAGCAAACAAAACACAGGTCTAGAGCTACAAATAATTCATCCATTTCTTTTAAACCTTGAGAGTCAAGAAAGCAGTCCTCAACGCAATGAAAAACCTGAGGAATTAAAACAAATTCAACGAAGTGCTAATCTTCAAGAACAATCCAAAAGCACGCTAGTTGGAGAGCATAGTAACCAAAATAATGAACCTAAAACTAGTCCTCTTTGGAGTATGAACTTTGATGGGTCTTGCACTAGGAGTAATGCTGGTGTAGGCGTCTGGATACATAACACCGAAAATAATCACACAGAAGGCCATTCCTATAGATTAAATTTTCATTGTTCGAATAACATAGCAGAATACAAATCCCCTCTTTTAGGCTTGCACTTGTTGAAAAGATTAGGAGCCAAAATATTTAAAGTTCATGGGGATTCAGAGTTAATCATTAGGCAAGTAAATGGGGAATACAACGCTAAAAACCCCAAACTTAGAGCCTATAGGAACAATGTCATGGATTTATTGAAAATGTTTGAGGAATTGCAATTGATTTTTGTCCCAAGAGAAAAGAATATATGTGCCCATAGATTAGCTTTTGCTGCTAGAACATGTTTAACACCATTTGAAACCAAAAAATGCACAACTCAAATTAAATTCAGACCAGCTGTCCCTGATAACAAAAAATATTGGCAATTGTTTGATGGAGACAAACAAATAGAAGACTTCCTGCAGTCCAGAAATGGATTTGAACTACCAAGTTCGGATTCAGACTATGAAACAGACTATTCTAATGAAGAAAATCTACTTGATGATGAATAAAACTCTCCAAATATTGCTGATATAAATCTACTGTCTAGCAAACTTGAAAACACATCAGAAGTTAGTACAGACTTAGACAAAGAAGACTTAGAAACTCTGCAATCTAACAATCAAAGTTTGCAAAAGGTCTGGTCCCTTTAGAAGAGTTGTTTGATTTCAACGATGTGACCAAGAATCCAAAACTGGAGCTTGTTGAATCTGAAGTTGAAGAGTGTAATATAGGCAGTGAACTAAAACCAAAAATGATCAAATTGTCTAATACTTTACCAGCTCACATTAAACTGAAATACATAGAGTTGTTTAAAGAATTTTCTGATGTTTTTGCGTGGAGTTATGAGGATATGAAATCCTATGACACTAAAATAATTCAGCACAAGATACCTCTCAAGAAAACCAAAAGCCATTTAAACAAAAAATGTGTAGAATAAACCCTGTTCAGTTACCTTTTTTCGAGAAGGAGATCAAGAAAATGTATGAAGCTGGTATTATTGTCCCTATTAGATATTCAAAGTGGGTGTCTAATCTAGTGTCAGTTAGGGAGAAAACATGAGATAATAGGCTTTGTATTGACTTTAGAGACTTAAACAAAGCCTCGTTGAAAGAAAACTACCCTTTACCCAAGATGGATCACATTTTACAAAGGGTAGTTGGTTCTAAAAGAATTTCTTTGCTAGATGGCTACTTAGGATACAATCAGATTTTAGTACATCCTGATGATCAACTCAAGACAACTTTCACTACACCTTGGGGCACTTTCATGTATGTGAAAATTCCCTTTGGTTTAATGAATGCTGGTGCTACATTTCAGAGAGCCATGGACATTGCATTCTCGGAAGAATTGGGCTACTTCATCATTATTTACCTTGATGATGTCATTATATTTTCCAAGATAGATGAAGAGCACTTGGAACACTTGAGAAAAGTATTCGAGAAATGCATAAAGTTTGGGATATCTTTAAATCCAAAGAAAACACTATTTGATCCCCAAGAAGGTAAACTTCTTGGGCACATCATATCAGAAGAGGGAATAAAGATAGACCCAAAGAGGATTGAGGCTATATTGCAAATCACTCATCCTAGAAACATCAAGGAACTTCAATCTTTCATTGGAAAGATTAATTTCTTGAGAAGGTTCATACCGAACTTAGTTGAGCTCCTTAGAAACATTACAAACATGCTAAAAAAGGATCAAGGAGTTAAGAGGACCTTGGAAGCAAAGAAATATTTTGAGCTGGTAAAACAAGCATTAACCAAAACATCAGTCCTAATAAGTCCTGATTTTTCAAAAGATTTTTACATTTTTTCATTTGCATCAGAACATACAATAACTGTTGTCCTATTGCAGAAAAATCCACAGGGACAAGAGCAGCCCATTGCATTCTTTAGCAAGGTTTTGAGAGATGCTCCTCTAAAGTACAACATTATGGAGAAACGAGCCTTTGCCTTAGTCAAAGCCTTAAAAGACTTCAGAGTTTACATTTTGCACTCCCACATCATTGCCTTTGTGCCAAATTCAATTGTGAAAGAAATTCTAACACAGGACCCAGATGGCAAGAGAGGTAAGTGGATGGCTGTGATACTTGAATATGATTTAGAAATCAAGCCCACTAAACTCATTAAAGGCCAAGGTCTAGCTATATTAATGGCTGAATCAAATTTTGAAGTTCTTGATATAAATATGATAAATGCTTTAGATGAACAAGAGGAACTTTCAACTCCCATTGTTGAAAACCATTTTATGAATTCCTTTTGGTATGTTGATATTCTATATGTTTTTCTTAATTTGAATACACCTCCTGGTTTATCAAAAACAAAGGCAAGGTTTTTAAAGTTAAAAGCTGTAAACTACTGCATTATAGATAAATGTCTTTATTGGAAAAATGCAAGTGGGATATTTCTTAAATGTTTGCCTGAGAATGATGCAGAGAAGGTTAAGCACGAATTCCATGAAGGAGAATGTGGAGGCCACCTCTACTGGAAGACTACACCCAAAAAAATCCTTAGAGCTGGTTACTATTGGCCCACACTCTTTATAGATATCCATAAGATGATAATTGCCTATCATAAATGCAAAATTTTTGAAGGCAAAGGAAATTTGCTTCCCTTACCTCTGCATCCAATCACTGTTGAGGCTCCTTTTCAATAGTGGGGACTAGACTTCATAGGAGAAATCCCTCCACCCTCATATGCCCAACATAAATGGATTCTCACTGCAATAGACTACTTTACCAAATGGATAGAAGCCATCCCTTCTATGCAAGCCAATGACTCTATCATCATAAAATTTATTGAGACTCATATCCTCTCTAGATTTGGATATCCTAGGAAGATCATCACTGATAATGCAGCTGCATTTGGATCAAAGAAGATGGTTGAATTCTGTCACAAATATCAGATTACATTGGGACATTCTACTGCTTATTACCCTCAAGGTAATGGGCTGGCAGAATCCTCAAACAAGAGTTTGGTGAACATAATCAAGAAGTTGCTGGAGGACAACAAGAAGTCTTGGCACACAAAGCTAGTACATCCACTATGGGCTGACAGATTAAGACTTAAGAAATCTATTGGAATGTCTCCCTATCAACTTGTGTATGGAATAGATGCAATTTTTCCAACCAGCCTTGGTGTACTAGTTATGAAGTTGATTCAAGAGGTGCAGTCTGAAGACAATGACATGATCAGAAGGATTAATCAGACTATACATATTCAACAAACTAGGGAGGAGTTCTACAACAGAGCATTACAAAAGCAAGAGAACATCAAGAAGATTTTTGATAGAAAAACAAAGGCCAGCAATTTCAACATTGGAGACAAAGTGCTAAAGTGGGATTCGAGGAGAGAAGACAAGGGAAGCATGGGAAATTTGATAACTTATGGCTTGGCCCTTATCTCATTCATTCTGCTACTGGTAACAATGCTTATTTCTTGCAGGAGTTGAATGGAGCTGAATTATTTGGGGGTCCTATCAATGGCAGGATGCTCAAACATTACTTCTCTAGACCATACCATGTTTGAAAGCCTTTTTGTCTTTTTTCTCATTATGAACATTTCATCCATAATTGCATTCAAAGTTAGAAAAATAAAAAATACACAAACAAGAGAAAGAGAAAAGAGGGCAGATTGTAAAAAAAAGAAAGGTACATCCCCATACAAAAAAGAGAAACAAAATATGAAAGTGTGCAAGCTCAAATGCCACTCCTACAAACACACTTCTAGTTAGTCATACAGCCTAATCATGACTAATTAGTTTTCAATTTACTGCTGATAGCTTTGTGAAATAAATTTTCCAAACAGCTTAATCTTGTCTTATCAGTTAGGTAGATTAGGATAGAAAATAAAAGGTTCAAACAAGCTCAAAATCCGAACCTAAGATTCCAAAAGAAAGAATGGCTCTAACTAGTTCAAATTTTGAGTCAAAGATAGAAGTAAATTGGTTATAATAAGCCCAAAACTTGAACCAGAAAAGAATGTAAGACAGCTCAAAACAAAAGTAAAAAACAGAGCTGAAGAAAAGAGAAGGATGTTCTTAAAACTTTTAGATCTTAAGCCTTCACCATTTTGATTTAATTTTTTGCAAATAATAATCTATGTGCAGCTTGTTTTTATGCCATAGATTAGCAACAAGTTAGACTGTTCAATCCTGACTTGTATGCTTTTTAATTTTCGTTTTAGAAATTAGTGAATAAAAATATGTTAGACAGTCTAATCCTAACAGATAGTATTTAGGTAGAGAAGCTTTTGAACTCAACTGTTTAATCTGAGTTCATGGAGAAATAAGAAGTATATTTAGATTAGTTTTTTTCTTTTAAAAGAATAAAAGTATTTTTAAAAGAGTTTCCAATCCAAATGCACTCTGAAAGAAGAAAAAATGTTAGATCAGTAGGATTGGGTAGGTAGAAAGCTTGTTTGATAGAGTTCCATTGTTTTCCATGGCTGCTAACATTATCAGAATAGAAGAAGATCATCCAAGTGAATAAATTGCAGCCCAATGGATGAGGCATTGTTCAACCCCCCAAAGAATGCAAGTCTAAAGTTCTTGGCACCTTCAAGAAGGTGCCATCCCCATGTGGAGCCACTGTTAGCCACCTATAAAAATTTTCATATCAAATGGTGGATAAATCATTTTTGAAGCCTTCAAGAAACAAGTTTTATTGCCAAAATTGTTAGTTCTTGAAGTCTTGTGAAGATAACTTGTCCTTAAGTTAATCTTCACTGTTGTTTCCCTCTCAATTCTGAAAATCTGCTATTTTCCTGAAGAAAAGACTGCTGCAAAAACCCATTTTTCCCTTCATTTTTACCCCTTCTTCCACTCAAAATTAACCTCCTTTTTATCCCCTTTTACCTCATAAATTTCCTCTATTTTCCCTCATTTCCATTTTTCCCTTCATAAAAACCCCTTTGATAAGGTTTAAAAATCCTTTTTTTGCCTTATCAAAAGCTTTTAAAATCCTTAAAAACCTTGAAAAATCATAAAAAAACCTCATTTTTTCATTATAGGCCTAAGCCCCTTTGGGCTAAGCCCTAAACCACTTCCCCACCATGTGACTTGGCGCTGGAAGCAAGCGCTAAGGCCCATGGCACTTATCGCATCGGGGCATTCATGTGTAACACACTCCTTTTGTTGTGTTAAAACCCCTGATGCGATTGGCTCCTTTTTTGTATAAACCCCGACCCTTTGCTCCATTTGTAAAACAATGAGCCCCACAATCGGGCGCTAAACATATAAATAAACCCTCCCCGAAGCCATTTTCCCTTCGTATTTTATTAAAAGCCCCATTTTTCATATTATAAACGAAACCCGCTAGTTCATTGGTTGGGCAAACCTCCACCGTTGATATTAAACCAATCAACGATCTGCGGAATATCGCATCAGAGATTTCATTGGGTGCGTTTGAATATTTTATTTCCCCCTCTCGATTGGAAACCTCCCGATGGATTCTCAGTCGCTGATCTCCCCCGCCAAGCTTAGATCTGACGGCCCACATTGCCCTTTTTCATTAGTCCATCCCTTCGCCTTTGGACCTCCGATTCATTCCCTGCTGTCGATCTGGCCCTCAAATCAACGGTCCACATATAATCGCATTGGCGTCCTTTCCTCTCCCCCCCCTCAGATCCCAATCTTTCAATTGCATCTGGACCATCCATTGCATAAGATCCGACGGCCCGAATCAATCCTCGCAATCTTTGTTAAGTTCATGAACCCCACTGTATAAAGTTTTAAATAGATCTCCACCGTTGATCTCTACAGATCAATGACCCACATTGACCCATTCTCTGCCTAACCTTTTCCTCATATATCATTACATTAACCCCAAGAATTAATCTGGACCGTTCATTCCTTGATCCGACGGTCCATATTTAACATAATAGGCCCAAATCCTTTGGGTCCTACCTTTTCCTAGATTAAATGTCCGTCGTCCATCCCTAATCTAATGATCAAGAGCAATACCGCCTTGACCCTGCCCCACCTCTTTCCGCCCACGCATCTTGTCTTATCGCACTCTCTTCTCAACCATTCGATCTGACACCCCAGATCTGAGGGCCAGCGCATAGTTTCACGTAAATTTAAGCCCAAACGTTAATGATTTAAAATTACACGATGAGGGTGGTTTTGAAAAGCCACGTGTGAGGCTCTAACACATATCACATTCAAAAAGGCAATACTGCCTTTCTCCCTTTTTGCTGTGCGAAACCGACAGTTTCTCCAGCAGAAACCACCATTCCCATTCCCATTCCATTTTCTCAAAATTGATCTCCACCGTTGATCTCTATAGATCAATGACCCGCATTCAATCTGACCATTGAACTATCGCCCTCTGCCCATCCTCCAAGGGACTTCATAAGCGATCTCCACTGTTGATCTCCATGGACTAAACCAATCCAACGACCCAGGATCGTTTGGAAACCCTAATTTCATTTTTAAAAAATTTTCCTCCACCAAAGGTTTTTTCACCCATTTCTTCGCATTTTCATCCATTTCATTATAAAATAGCCCCTCCACATTATATATCTGCGATTGATCTCGACCGTTGATAAACATAGATCAATGGCCCAGGCTTAATCTCCTGCACCATTTATCCAACCGCCTCTCCGTTTAACCTCTGCAGGCAATCTCCGCCATTGAATGCTTTCATCTAATGGCTACGCTCTAAACCTAAACCTCTGAAGAAATTTTAACCTTCCCCACAGAATTTTTCTAATTTTTCTTGGTTTGTGCAGATTTTATGATTTTTTCAAAAGTTTTAAAAGAGAATTGAAGGTCAGGGATGATGATCCCCCAGGCCTTTATTCATCAAAGAGATCCTTCTACAGGGGTTTCCCGTCGAGGATTATCAGTGTCTCATGAGCACTTATGACATTATAAAAGCCCTCTGTGCACCTGCACATCAACAAGACACAACAAAGCTTAATCAAACAAAGAGTATCAGTTGGACAACATGAAATCAAAGCAGAAACATGTTTGAAGATGGTTTACATAGTTTTGAGGGATTATGGCCTAAATCGACTATCTAAAGCCTAATCCACTCATTTAAACACATTTTGAAGAACAAAAGACCAAATTTAGGCCTAATTAAGCCTAACACACAGAATCAAATCAAATTAACAGTGTTTAAAGAAAAAAAATAATATCTATATGTCCGAGAAAGCCTTTACTGCCACCTCATAGGCTATTTGAATCCTCTCAGCTGCCAAAAGACACCTGCAGCCTCAAAGCATTCAAAGGAGGCAGATTTATTGCCTCATTCAGTGATATTTGCCTCAATACAGCTAAACAATTAATTCAGCGAAAGGAACTTATTGTAAACTATCAGTAGAGTTATTACAAAGATGAGAAAGAGTTCTAAAGTCAACAAACTTTTCTAAGAAGCTCAAACACTTAATACAAACCCATTAATATAGAGGAAATATCTATAATATTCTCCATTGAGCCCCTCAAAGGCCAAGAAGCATTAAACTGTATTAATTGAACCTATAGATCTTTTCTCTCATCCACCTCCTCATTTTCCTATAAAATCTTCTTGAGGAGCTCATTGTGAAGGGGTTGGTTGCTGAAATTTGATATAATACTTGTTCTCGAAACTTTCTACATGTAAATAGTGTTAAGAGGCTCTTGAAGCTCTATTTGTAATCACATAAGTTAGGCTGAGAAGAGAAGATGATTGCTGTACTGAAACATTGGACTTGAAGAATGTAACTGGATTGACATCAATATACAAGCTGATTCTTGGGATCCTAGTCTATATCACTGGTGAAGTGATTTTTTCTGTGTTATTGTTTTCCTTTCATGTATGCCATTTTGTGCACTTATTCTCTGATAAATAAAAACAAGCATAGAGTTAGGATTTACTATTTATAGTACCCTTCTCTGACTAATAAGCTTTATCTCAATGTTTTCCTCCAAATTGTGTGTTTAAGAATGACTTAAGTTAAGTATAAACATTATCAAGGAAAGTTGTTTAGTACCTATCTTGATGTGCGAAGCTTGAAAGGAAGTTATTGAATGTTATTTTCATTATGTACTCAGTAGAGTTAGACTAGGAAAGTTTATGGGTTGCCCTGTCTTCTAGTTCTTTTTTCAAAGGTAGTTCTGAAATTTTCCCTAAGAGTATGTTGAAAGCAGTTTAGATTTAAAAGTATCTTATCTGATCTTAGGATGCACTTTGTTTTTCTTATCTGTTTTCATCCCTTCTGAAAGTAATTATGTGGATTACTGGATTGTCTGCCTGATGAGTTAGCTTTAATACAAAGCTTGTCCAAAGAAGTCTATGGTTAGCCCTGTCCTTTGGTTGGTTTTAAACAGTTACTTAAAAGGCTTTTCTTGTTTGGAAAGACTGATAAATCCTAGTTGAAATTATTGTCTTTTTCCACCCCTTCAACACTTTTATTGTTCCATTCCATCATTTTATCTAAGATATCTTGTGATATAGATGACTTGCCCCTTGTACCACTCTTGAAATTGTTGCACAATTAAAACATTTTATGACTCCTTAGCCCAATGGACTAAAAACCAGCGTTATATCTATCCTATCAGCCAAGTCTTTTTTTGATTGCTTGCAACTTCACACCTTTGAAACTCTTTCATTTTAGGACTTTCCACTCAATTAAAAATCATGCTCAACCATCCAAAACCAAACAAAAACCCTTGCTCTTAATAACTAGCCTAATATCACATATAAAAACCTTAAAGATAAATTAATCTTTGCACTTATAGAGAGATCCATCTCTGGATTCAAGAGGGCTAGATCCTAGAATCCCAAAATGGTTCAAGTGTTCTCTCTGAAGTTTCGGTCTTGCCAATCTGCTGAAATTATAGGGAGATAACAGAGCCCTGGAACAATTTGGATAGATATCAATCCATGATGGTTAGTGATGTCAGACTGAGGTGGAATAATTGATTTTCAGTTGAGACGGTTTGGTCTCTGGAGCCCTGTTTTTTATTTGATTGATGTGTTTGATAAAGTCCCACATTCATGCTTGGAATATGGAATGGGGGTGATTGGATGAAGTGAGACTTGGCTCAGCCAATCTATGGTTAGGTGGAATGTGGAAGTCCCATCTCTGGTTGGTTTTCACATTCTATAATGAAGAGATAATTCCTTTGGTATTTGGTATGCAAATGTACTGGAAATTATGATGATTCTATTGTTTTTATATCCATGGTATTTCTATTGTTATTATGTTGGTTATAAACATGTATTTTACTAGTGATGATGTATGCATCTATCCATGTTTTACCTGTCAATGAATACATGATGTATCTATGGTCAAATAGATTTTCTTGTAGATTATTATGTAGGGGAGAAATTCTTCTTAGTGATTCTCAGATAAGTAATAGACCCCCATGTTTAAATATTTTGTTTACAATTGTCCATGCAATGTTTGTGACATGTTTGATGAAATTATTGTCATGGCTAGGAGGGGTTCGAACAAGTTCCTGATGATGTGATTTATTTTGTACCTTTTTTTTAATGTTATTTATCCTCTCCTAAAGTTTCATGAAATTTTAGGTAATGTCCTAGGCTCTGGGGATAAAAAGGTGGCACAAATCTCCTAGTTGCAGGCACATAACCGAATTTTTGGGGCCCTGGCCAAAACCTTGCCTTGGCATGCCCATAGATATAGGATTCTATCAACTCATTCACCATTACATGCCTATGGATAAGGCTAAAAAAGATCAAAAATCAGTTCCCCCTCAGGGTTCAGGGGTCTGGGAGGTTGGGATACCTCTGGAGGTGTTGTTGATGTTTTGTAAGGTTTTTTTTATTAGATTTCCATCGGTTCCACTTCTTTAAGGTCATCTAAGAGGTTGAATCTTATATTAGTATCCTCTCGTCACATGTAAAACCCCGATTATACAGTTACTTAGGTAGATGTGGGAAGGGGGTGTTATAGAGTGGTATCAGAGCATGGTTCAACCATTGAATTGGATGGGAAGTGTGTTGGTCATGCGTTTCTATTGGTTGCATATGTGTTTCTCATATCTATGGTGTATGCGCTTGTTGCATCTGTGTTTTCTTGGCCATGGTGACAATGGTATCACCATGGAAGTGATGATGATGTTGTTGTCAACATGTTTTCATGAGTATATGATTGGTTATGTGTTGTTGATGCTTGTGTATTGTTCGTGCATGCTTTCTTACATATTGTTACATATTGTACACACAAATATTTCTTATTCTAGGGCTACATATTGGTCATGCTTCAGTGATATCTGTGTATGTTTTCTTGTGTGATGTCATATGTTGAACATGCATTGGTCATTCATGATTGGTCATACATGTAAAGTGGGTGCATATGGTCAAGTTTCATTGGTTTGATTATGGTTGTTATGTATAAGGTAACTGTATAAAGTTAGGTCATCATGATTATGTTGGTATGTTATGATGCTAATGTGTTGGCTAAGATAGAGCAGGAGATGAAGATCATTAAAGTGACGTTGCAACAATGGATTTTGGGGTAAGAGAAGATCGTCATACAAGTTTGTATGCTTGGCATGCATGTATGTGGTTCATGGTTGTTGTAAGAATTAGGGTCACTTATATGTTTTTCATTCCATTGTTATTTTGGTTACATGTATGATAAATGTTAGTTTATCAGCATAGTAGTATATATTATGGTTATGTGTATGCCTTTCATTCTATTGATTTTATGGTTACATACATGATAGATGTCAGTTATATAGTGTGATCATATGTACATGAGTTGGTTATTCAGGCATAATATTAACTTGATGACTATGTTATATGTCGTTGATGAATATGTTATATGTTAAGTTGTAGCTAGCTCAATGATTATGTTATATTTTGTTGATGAGCATGTTATATGTTATCTTGTTGTTGTTATATGTTAGTTAACTTGATGATTAGGGTTATAGCATTAATATATTGATGTTATATGTATCATGCTAAAGTGGATTGGTGTAGGCAAATGGTTAGAATTATGATACCTTTTGTACATGATCAATCTTCTATAAAATTTCATAAGCAATCAGGTTCTGAGCTTTCGGATTTTCCCCTTTTTAGCCTTGGAAAATCATTCTCATGATTATTATTATCATTTTCCGCCCCCAAAGTGCACTACCAAAGGCTGGAAATTCATATTTCGGAACATTTGAGCCATAGCTCCTTCAGCCCCAGCCCCCTCCGTCTCGTTTTCCATATAACCCAGGCAGCAGACCATGCACTAAGATGGAGAGGCGCTTATCGTATATATCAATCGGGCGTACCCCTAGCCGTCCGATCAAATCATAGATCGACGAACCGTAGCTTCCCTACCTTTGTGGTCCCCGTACCCGTGCTCACTGCTCAAAACCAGCTGTTTTATTCCGCACCACCTATCCCGGGCGGGCGGTATTCCCCCTCCGGCCAGCAATTCCATACGCTGCTTGACAAGTGCCCTGCTATACGATTTTCAAACCGCTCTATTTCGTGCGTTAAGGTTCGACCAAAGACACGCAGCGGAATTCGCCATGGCCGTCCTATTCAAAGAGCTCCATCCAACGTCGGTCACTTGATATAATTGCATGGATATTAATCTAGGCGTGCGGTGTCCTGGGCCCGCCACTCCATCGCTCTCCAACACATTTTGGACCGTTGATCCCATTTTTGATCGTATGGCCCAGAATGGTTTGCACACCCCGTTGGTTGACCGAGTCCACCTCCGCGTCACCCTTTCCGCCTGGTCTTTCGTACATCCCTGTCATCGCCCACGTGCCATTTGCGTTCGTCTCCACCCTTCATATACTCTGTTTACGTGTCATATTACAACGTTTAGGTTACATATCTCCGCCTTGTGCATTCATCATCATTCCACTGCATATCTCATCGCCACCCTTCATTTCTTCATCATTTATCCGTGTTTTCCACCACCCCGCATCGTATCACCATTGCACCAAGTCTGCTCCACCATTCCCGTTAACCCCGCCACATTCACCACCCTTGCGTCTGGTTTTCTTTAACCATTTTGTGGGTTTTGCAGGTTTATGGCGATGGAGAACCATCATAATTCACATCCACCATTACAGAAGCCGAGTACGCTCCAGGGGACCAATTATCAAATGCATAATCATGGAGCAGGGATCTAGGAAGATATGCTGACATGACATCCATTAAAAAGCCAGGGTTTAAATCTATTTAACCCTCCAGGGTCATTCAAATGCACAGGTTGATCGGATGAAGAATTAATGGCGCAGACAGAAAATATCAGTAAAGAGCAAGGGATTAAAGAAACACATTTAAGGATTTTGGGGCTGTTACATACCCTTTTGGAGGAAAAGTACCAGATTGAAGACCTTGCAGATCACTAGAAAGATCTTTTCATAGAAAATCATGCCCTCAAGGTTTACTTCAGCCAAATTCTCTTCAGGAAAGTACATAATGTTACATATTTTATTCTTCATGTCTTATCCCTGGAGAAATTTTCACCTACAACATTTACTTCATGGAGCCAGCCTCAGAGTACCTATAGCTCAGCATATTAATTAAGCAACAAGGGCGCGAATTTTTCCACCATTTTGTTCAAGTTAAGCAAATTAAATGTTTCACCTACTTCTTTTATTAGTTTCTCTTCTCCTTCCTCTATAAAAAGGGAGGAAAAAGACATTGAAAAGGTTCCAGATTTTCATCAGAAAATTGTGCTGTGAAAGGCATTTTTGTATACATTTTGTAAAGCTTTTGTATCGAGGCTCAGAGCCCGTAGGGTCTCAATGAGGAGGAGTTTTGTCTGTTTTAGAGGATTCTGGTCTTTGATATCTCACAGTAGGTAAACTTCTCTTATGTGTTTAATACAATAGTTCATTTCATACATCTTCTTGTATCATGTTACTGGAATGCGAGTGGCTCACTGGCTTTAGGTAAGGATTCATCCTAGTTGATGCCTATACTTGAATCAGTCAAGCACTTTAAATATGGCTCAGGCGTGATATATTGTTCCACATTCATCTCAACCATCTCTCTACTATATTAGTTACTTTGGGAGGGTGCTTTTAAAACGCCATTGTCATGTATGGATTCTTAGATTGATAAGCCCATATATGGTTTAGTTGTGTATCTGGGTATCAGCCCAATGTTGACTAATATCTTCTTAACTTTTCTTTCACCGCATTCACTTTCTGATATTTGATTTCTGTGGCATATTACTTGAACCGGCCCTCTTTGCAGTAAATTGTCTCTTAACTGTCTGATGATTTTATATTGGAGCTTTGAATTGTGCCTCTGCAACATTACTTTCCCTGTGACAGTTTTCGTGATTGCTGGTCCCATTTTAAATCAATTTCTTTGCTTTACAAGAGATAGCAAGAGAGTTTTGGATTGACACCCCAGCTTTATCATATGCCTCCTACTATGCTAATATGTCCTAGGCACTGGTCTATGGCAGCTCTAGACTGTCTCTAGGAGAGACAATAATTTTCGACAACATCTTTCTGGCGTCGTTGCCGGGGACGAATTTAAGAATATCAGTTTCCCTGGGCCTCGACAAACCATATTCACTCTCTAATCAGGTGAGCACAGAGAGTAGAAGAGTTGCATATCTCTCACCTTGGCGACTCCACTGTTATTCATTTGATAAATCTATTTGTAGTCCTGGCTCCTCGAAAGCCGCATTTGAGGTCAGATACGTCCAAATCGAAGATACCCTATGTGTCTGACCCAGAGAAGATTATACACAGAAGAGGTTGGAAAGAAAATAAATCAGCCTGTGCTGAAATCCCTGAGTTTTTCGAAGAATATTGTCCATCTTCTTCTTCTCAAGAAGTTCCAACAGAGAATCCCTACTTCACTGAAGAAAATCCTGAATATTACTCAGATAGCCCACCCAGGGGAAGTTATAGAACCAAAGAGAACCTTTGTCCTATCCCTGAGGCCGAAGAAGTTAAAGAAGTTACAGAAGTAGCCCCTGTTAACCGTGAATTGTTCCCATCTACGCCTCAGGATGTTGTACAGTATATTCCTATTGTTATTCATACTCCACTTCCGCCTCCTCCTCTTCCTCCATTCGTACATCAGATTGTTGCACAACCCCCACCTCCTCCAATGGAAAATGTCCCAGCCTTTTTGTTTAACAAATATGCTCCCATGGCATTACCTCAAGTGTTGAATGATATGCCACAGGATTATTTAAAGGTATTGCCCAGATTCACTGGGGAAAATGAGATTGATGCTCAGAAGCATCTTGAGACTTTCTGCTTTTTTGCAGAGAACTTTAATGTTGAACATATGGATGTAGTCTTAAGATTATTTGTGCAATCTCTGGATGGTGAAGCCAGAAAATGGTTCAAGACATTGGGAAACCATTCAGTAACCACCTGGGATGATATGGAAAATACTTTTCTCAGAAAATGGGGAGAAAATAAATATCATGGATAGTGTCTTACTGAGTTTAATACACTCAAGAAGAAACATAATGAAGGGGTGTCAGAATTTATCAAGAGATTCAATAAGTTATATCTAAACCTCCCTGCAGATATGAAGCCTCATCAGAATGCTGCCAAAGTTGTTTTTATAGCAGCCTTTGACTTAGATTTTGGTTTCTCCCTTAGGGAAAGAAAGCCTGCCACCGTAGATGATGCTCAGTCAGATGCTCTTGAATTGGAAGCAAACTTTGCTTCCACTGGAAAATTAAAAGGAAAAGTTGAACAGGATACCAGAAGAAGAGGTAAAGAGGAAGTATCTACTTCTAATCAGGATAAAGATTCAGATAAAATGGAGGAAATAAGCCCCCAAGAATTTTTATAAAGCTCCAAATAGAGGTTACAATCCTCAGTATAGAAAGCCACCTCTACAGATATTGCCAAGGGAAGCGAAGGAGCAACAAGATCAAGTACCACACCCATTGTACCTGGAAGGCCCAGTAGATGACTCCACTGATGATGTTGCCTATGGACTGCAAGATGCAAATCTTGCCTTTTCAAACAGTGATGAAATAGAATGCCCATTGCAAGAAGAAGAAGAAGAGATCAGAGGCACAGAAGATGCAGAAATTGATCATTACTGCAAACAGTTTAATGATTTCATGCAAGCACATTTCAACAGGAGATATGATCTCAGATCCTCCAGAAAGAGAACTCAGACTCAAGATCATGAAGAAGAGCCTCCCCAGAAGGAAGCTCCTACTCAAAAGGAGTCAACAATGAAGAAAGTCACAGATAAAGGTAAGAGTCCTCTGAAAAAAACTTTGCAGTCTGTTGATCAAGCTCCTTCTTCTTCAAAAATAGTCACTCCTCCTAATGCTAAGTCTGTATCAAAAGAGGTTAAACCTTCAGCTGAAAATAAATAGTCAAAGGAAGTTGTAATAGAAAAGCCCCCTCCTGCTTTTAATTTTCAAAAAGAACTTGAGAAATTCAAAATCTCAGTCCCTTTGACTGAACTGCTGAAACAACCTGCATATCAATCTCAAGTTACCTCTTTTATGTTCGCTCCTGAAGCACCAATTATTCCAGATAGTTTAAATCTTCAAGAAGAAATACCCATGGTAGTTTTTGGCCCACATGTCGAGGAGATAGAACCTTCTACTCCTCCTTTCTATGTGTCCCTAGTTATCCATGACCTGCTGTTACACAATTGTATGTTAGATTCTAGAGCTTCCCATAATATTATGCATTTTGCAGTCATGGAGCAACTAGGTTTGCAAATCACACGTCCATATAAAGATCTATATTCATTTGATTCCAAGAGAGTTAAATGCTTGGGGATGATTAATGATTTAGTGGTCAATTTGGCCCAAATTCCAGCAAAAAGTGTAGTAATGGACATTGTGGTGGCTGATATCCCAACTCGCTTTGGCATGCTATTGTCAAGGTCCTGGGGAACAAAAGTTGGTGGGTCAATCAAGATGGATTTAACCTACACCACTATCCCTGTTTTTGGTGGCCAGGAGAGGAGGTTATACAGAGAAACCAGATTTGTCAAGATGGTTACAAAAGCTGACAACTCAGAGAATTCACCAGTCTATAGTAAGGAGGGGGATTTTTCATGTTTTATGCTTGAAGAAGATCAAAAATTTGCTTAGGAACCATCATTCTGTCAAATCAAGTCTGAGTAGCCTTTAGAAGACCGTGAAGCAGGAGTATGGACTCTACATTTTGATGGAGCAAATTCAAGAGAAGGTAATGGGGCCGGAGTATTATTGATATCTCCTACAGGCAAATGGGTCCCTCTGTCTTTCAAATTAGAATATGAGGCTACTAATAATGTGGCTGAATATGAAGCACTATTGCTAGGATTGCAGACAGCCAAGAGCATGGGTATACAAAGCTTAAAAGCTCTGGGAGACTCTGAGATGGTGGTCAGACAGATCAGAAATCAATGTCAAACCAAGCATCCTCGGTTGAGAGCATATAGAAATGAAGTATGGGACATGGTGGAGAACTTCTTCTTGGCATTCAACATCCAGTTCATGCCCCGGGAGCAGAATATAATGGCAGATTCACTTGCTGTAGCTGCCAGTACATTTCGTCCACCTCAGAACCCCCTCTTGAGGTATGAAATCGAGGTGCGTTATAGGCCATCAATCCCAGATAATATTAAGCACTGGCAGGTATTCGAAGATGATGAACAGATGAAGAAATTCCTGGAGACAGTGGGATAATTCTCCAATATGGATATTAATGATTGTGAAGAAGATGAGGCTGAAATCATTTCAGAAAATGAATGGGAAGAGAAAATGGCAGGTAATAAAGTGCTGCAGTTGAAAGGGAATGCTATACCTAGAGGGCTGGTGCCTCTAGAAATATTATTTGACAAGAATGATGTTCCATTGCAGCATAATAAAGTATTAGAAGAAAATCAAATGGAAGATCTGAATCTGGGTATCGAGGCTGATCCTAAAATTGTAAAATTATCCAAGAAGGTCCCAGAGGAGTATAAAGAAAGATACTTGAAATTATTTCAATATTATAAAGATGTATTTTCATGGTCCTATTAGGACCTGAAAACTTTTGATGTCAACATAATGCATCATAAAATTCCTTTGAGGGAAGATGCAAAACCTTATAAGCAGAAGCTCAGGCAAATAAATCCTCTGCTGCTTCCCTCTATTGAGAAGGAAATTAAGAAGTTATTGAAGGCCAAAATAATTGTGCCATTAAGGTACTCAGAATGGGTTGCAAACTTGGTCCCTGTCAGAAAGAAAAATGGGGAAATAAGGCTATGTGTGGATTTTAGGAATTTAAATAGAGCATCTTTAAAGGATAATTATCCACTACCTAAGATGGACCACATCCTGCAGAAAGTGGTGGGAGCCTCTAGAATGTCAATGATGGATGGTTTTTCTGGTTATAATCAGGTAGCTGTGTTTCTAGAAGATCAAAATAAGACTGCTTTCACCACACCATGGGGAACATTCATGTATGCCAGGATGCCTTTCGGGCTGATTAACACAGGAGCTACCTTTCAGAGGGCGATGGACATTGCCTTTGTAGGTGAGCAGGATAAATTTTTGGTAGTATACCTTGATGATATTACATTGTTTTCAAAAAATGATGCTGAACACATTGAGCATTTGCGAAGAAATTTTGAAAAATGCATAAGGTATGGCCTTTCTCTTAACCCACAAAATTCTTTATTTGCATTAGAGGAAGGCAAGCTTTTAGGGCACATTGTGACTAAGGATGGGGTAAGGATAGATCCCAAAAGAGTGGAGGTTATAAATAGTATTCCTCTCCCCAGGAATAAGAAAGAAGTGCAAGTATTTTTGGGACATATCAATTTTCTGAGAAGATTTATCCCTAACTATGCTGAGATAGTTAGGCACATAACTGACATGCTGAAAAAGAATAATGAGGTGAAATGGTCACAAGAATCACGAGAGGCCTTTGCTAGAATTAAAGCTGCATTTGTTGAAGCCCCTGTGCTAGCTGGACCTGATTATACTAGACCATTTATGATCTTTTCTTTTGCATCACCTCATACAGTAGCTGGAGTGTTATTATGGAAGAATGAAGAAGGATATGAACAGCCTATTTCCTTTTTCAGCCAAGTTCTCCATGATGCAGAATTGAAATATAACATATTAGAGAAGCAGGCATATGCCCTAGTAAAGTCCCTCAAAGCCTTTAGAATGTATGTTTTTCAGTCTCATATTACTGCATATGTCCCCACAGCAGTTGTTAAAGACATTCTGATTCAGGGAGATAGTGAAGGGAAAAGAGGGAGATGGATTGCAAAAATACAGGAATATGATCTGGACATCAGACCTACTAAGCTAATTAAAGGACAAGGGCTAGCAAGGATCTTATCAGAATCTAACTATCAAGCTCTGGGAATAAATCTGTCTATGCTTTCAAATGAAGAATCTGAAAATGAAAGAGAGCAGCAAGGAGTGAAGGATGCCACTCAGAAGGTTCATATAAAATACCTCACAAGCCCATGGTATAAAGAAATAGTTGAATATCTTTTGACACTCAGCTGTCCCCTCAGTTGTGACAAAGCAAAATACAGGGCTTTGAGATTAAAATCACAAAAGTACATAGTCGCTAATGGCCAATTGTATTGGATAGATCCTTCAGGCATACTACTATTATGCCTCACAGAGGATGAAGTAGAAGGTATAAAGATGGAATTTCATGAAGGAATTTGTGGAGGCCATTACAGCTGGAGGGCCACAGCTCATAAAATACTGAAAGCTGGTTTCTACTGGCCAAAATTATTTGGAAATGTTTTTACTTGGGTCAGAGCATGTGATAAGTGCCAAAAATTTGCTAAGAGACAAAAGTTGGCAGCTCTGCCCTTGATTCCAGTTCATGTGAATGAGCCATTTCAACAATGGGGAATATATTTTATTGGAGAAATACATCCCCCATCAAGTGGACAACATAAATGGATATTAACAGCCACAGATTATTTTACAAAATGGGTGGAAGCCATACCTGCAAGGAATTCTACTGACATTGTCATCATAAAATTCATGGAAGAGAACATCATATCCAGGTTTGGTTGTCCTGCTAAAATAGTGACTAATAATGCACATGCCTTCAAATCTGCAAAATTTGTAAATTTTTGTCAACATTACAATAATGCCCTTAAGCACTCCACAGCTTACTATCCACAGGGAAATGGCTTGGCCGAATCCTCCAGCAAAACCCTAGTGAGGGCCCTGAAAAAGACTATAAATGAAAATCAGAAGAATTGGGATTCCCAATTGAAGTTTGCTCTATGGGCCAATAGAATTACTTGTAAGAAATCAACTGGGAAATCTCCATATGAGTTGGTATATAGATGAGCAGCAGTGTTTCCTGTGCATCTGGCCCTACCAGTGGCACGTTTCATGTAGGAAAGTCAGGAAGAACCAGATGATATGGTCAGGAGAATTAATCAATTGGTGGAGTTAGAGGAAACACAGGGCCAAGTAAATCAGAGATTAGCTGAATATCAGGAAAGAATGAAAAACATATTTGATCAGCATGCAAAAGACAGGAAATTTCAAGTTGGTGATCTGGTTCTCAGGTGGGATGTCTGAAGGGTTGAAAAAGGAAAGCATGGAAAATTCGACCCCCTCTGGTTTGGTCCCTTCAAAATTGTGGAATAGGGAGGAAATAACATGTTTATATTGGAGAATTTACAGGGCGACTCACTGGATGCCCCTGTAAACGGACAATTTTTAAAACCCTACTTCCAATTCTGATTCAGGTCAAGGTGGCCTGATTGTATCATATTATATATTATTTTTTCTCTGTTACGGACCGAATGATGGAGGTGTCACAATCAATTATCAAGAGAAAGGGTTTTGAAGGGCAGAGTCCACAGGGTTTACATAAGATTATGATCAGGAGGTCTGCAGGTTCTCGACGCGTCCAAGTATGAACGCACCGTCCCCAGATGGAGCCGATGTTGTACATGATCAATCTTATATAAAATTTCATAAGCAATCGGGTTCTGAGCTTTCGGATTTTCCCCTTTTCAGCCTTGGAAAATCATTCGCATGATTATTATTATCATTTCCGCCCCCAAAGTGCACTATCAAAGGCTAGAAATTCATATTTCGAAACATTTGAGCCATAGCTCCTTTGGCCCCAGCCCCCTCCGTCTCGTTTTCCATATAACCTAGGCAGCAGACCATGCACTAAGACGGAGAGGTGCTTATCGTACATATCAATCAGGCGTACCCCTAGCGGTCCGATCAAATCATAGATCGACGAACCGCAACTTCCCCACCTTTGTGGTCCCCACACCCGCGCTCACTACTAAAAACCAGTTGTTTTATTCCGCACCACCTATCCCGGGCGGGCGGTATTCCTCCTCCGGCTAGCGATTCCATACGCTACTTGCCAAGTGTCTCGGTGTACGATTTTAAAACCTCTCTATTTCACGCGTTAAGGTTCGACCAAAGACACGCAGCGGAATTCGCCATGGCCATTTGATTCAAAGAGCTCCATCCAACGGCGGTCACTTGATATAATTGCATGGATATTAATCTAGGCGTGCGGTGTCCCGGGCCCGCCACTCCATCGCTCTCCAACGCATTTTGGACCGTTGATCCCGTTTTTGATCGTATGGCCCAGAATGGTTCACACACCCCGTTGGTTGACCGAGTCCACCTCCACGTCACCCTTTCCGCCTGGTCTTTCGTACATCCCTGTCATCACCCACGTGCCATTTGCGTTCGCCTCCACCCTTTATATACTCCGTTTACGTGTGATATTATAGCGTTTAGGTTACGTATCTCTGCCTCGTGCATTCATCGTCGTTCCACTGCATATCTCATCACCACCCTTCATTTCTTCGTCATTTATCTGTGTTTTCCACCACCCCGCATCGTATCACCATTGCACCAAGTCTGCTCCACCATTCCCATTAACCCCGCCACATTCACCACCCCTGCGTCTGGTTTTCTTTAACCATTTTGTGGGTTTTGCAGGTTTATGGCGATGGAGAACCATCAGAATTCACGTCCACCATTACAGAAGTCGAGTACACTCCAGGGGACCAATTATCAAATGCAGAATCATGGAGCAGGGATCCGGGAAGATATGCTGACATGACATCCATTAAAAAGCCAGGGTTTAAATCTATTTAACCCTCCAGGGTCATTCAAATGCACAGGTTGAGCGGATGAAGAATTAATGGTGCAGACAAAAAATATCAGTAAAGAGCAAGGGATTAAAGAAACACATTTAAGGATTTTGGGGCTGTTACATACCCTTTTGGAGGCAAAGTACCAGATCGAAGACCTTGCAGATCACTAGAAAGATCTTTTCACAGAAAATCATGCCCTCAAGGTTTACTTCAGCCAAATTCTCTTCAGGAAAGTACATAATGTTACATATTTTATTCTTCATGTCTTATCCCTTGAGAAATTTGCACCTACAACATTTACTTCATGAGGCTGCCTCAGAGTACCTATAGATCAGCATATTAATTAAGAAACAAGGGCGCAAATGTTTCCACCATTTTGTTCAAGTTAAGCAAATTAAATGTTTCACCTACTTCTTTTGTTAGTTTCTCTTCTCCTTCCTCTATAAAAAGGGAGGAAAAAGACATTGAAAAGGTTCCAGAATTTTATCAAAAAATTGTGCTGTGAAAGGCATTTTTGTATACATTTTGTAAAGCTTTTGTATCGAGGCTAAGAGCCCGTAGGGTCTCAGTGAGGAGGAGTTCTGTCTATTTTAGAGGATTCTGGTCTTTGATATCTCACAGTATGTAAACTTCTCTTATGTGTTTAATATAATAGTTCATTTCATACATCTTCTTGTATCATGTTACTGGAATGCGAGTGGCTCACTAGCTTTAGGTAATGATTCATCCTAGTTGATGCCCATACTTGAATCAATCAAGAACTTTAAATATGGCTCAGGCGTGATATATTGTTCCATATTCATCTTAACCATCTCTCTGCTATATTAGTTACTTTGGGAGGGTGCTTTTAAAATGCCATTGTCATGTATGGATTCTTAGATTGATAAGCCCATATATGGTTCTGTTGTGTATCTGGGTATCAGCCCAATGTTGACTAATATCTTCTTAACTTTTCTTTCACCGCATTCACTTTCTGATATTTGATTTCTGTGGCATATTACTTGAACTGGCCCTCTTTGCAGTAAATTGTCTGTTAACTGTCTGATGCTTTTACATTGGAGCTTTGCATTGTGCCTTTGCAACATTACTTTCCCTGTGACAGTTTCTGTGATTGATGGTCCCATTTTAAATCAATTTCTTTGCTTTACAAGAGATAGCAGGAGAGTTTTGGATTGAGACCCCAGCTTTATCATATGCCTCCTGCTATGCTAATATTTCCTAGGCACTGGTCTATGGCAGCTCTAGACTGTCTCTAGGAGAGACAATAATTGTCGACAACAATACCCATGCATGAGTCGACCTAATTATGATAATTTCTAGACTGACTGTACATATGTGTTTGTTATGCATGAATGAAATTTGTTTATGAGTTTATGATGTGAACATGTTAGCTAGTTACTGTTATGGATATCATGACCTTACTTATGATTGGGTTGATATGAAGTTATATCGTGCTAATCTAGATTGATTTTGCAGACAAGATAGCCTCCCCTGAGATACATTAGTGTATGAGTTTGCTTATGTCATGTACTTGGTGTCTAACTGTTTGACTATGTCATCTATCTGGCATTGTGTGTTTGGTGTCTATTATGTCATACAATTTATTTGTTTAACATGGTATGTGTGCAATTTCTTGGAATGTTTGATTAGTTTCTTGATATGAGTATGCATTGTTAATATTGCATGAAGGAATGATATTACTTTAAGATGGTTGTGCTAACACATAAGTGTTGAGATATCTGGTATATACTTGAGTATAATTAGGTGATCGTTGTAGCATTATGTATTATGATTGATGAATGTGATTTTATTTTTTATTATAAAATGGTTGTTAGTCTTGGTAAAAGTTTATTTCGAATTGATAGATATGTTTTCTTGATGTTTGATACATATGTCTGACACGTGTGCATGCTTGGCACAACAAGGTAAAGGTAACTAGCTTGTTGTTATGTTTATTTATGCACTGACAGTTATGTGTTTATGGCAGTATGATGTAGGGATTACATGGCAAGAGACTGCCATGAAATCTTGAAGAAGGTTTAGGTTGAGGTTTCCATTGGAAGCTCTAGGAACCATTGGGATTGAGTCATGGTGTTTGTTTTCAGTCTTGTGCTTTTGGTCTTTTGTGCTTTTTGTGCTTGATTTGTGGCATTGTTTATGTCTAGTGTATGGCCATACCATTTTATTGCGGTGTCGTATTGAATTTGGTTTTTCATGGTCTTCCTCTTGATTTTTCTTGTTCTTTCCTTTTGTTTGAGAATTTTGGAATTGGATGGGAAAGAGGAAAGTTAATGGAGCTCGAGGAGAGCTATGTGGTACCCAACATGTAATGTAAGACATGGGTGAATCTCAGTGCATGAGTAAGCATAGGGGAAGGTAAGACTATGACAATCAGTTGGACTAGTTGGGTCCATTATGGTAAATGGATGGTGGCAGTACAGAAATGAGAAAGGGAATAAAGTAGGGTAAAGTGAATAGACTTATGGTGTTATATGTCTTGGCTATGTTTGGAACTGTTGTTCTCAACGTTGTGCATGTTGTGGGAGAATAAAGGAAGTTCCTTTAACCTAAACCTTATGATATTTGGTAATTATGTTGTGATCATGATTATTCTAATGTTTATTGTGTATACATGTATGTATGTATGTATGCCATGTATGACAGGGTCGACATGGATCATGGTTTTTTGATGCTAAATATTCATATGTATATATGTGTGTATGTATTTCGTTGTAGGAAATGATCATGATTGTTTTATAATAATTACATATGTATGTATCTATGTATCTAGGGCAATGTATGACAGAGTTGTCAGGGATAATTCTCATGGAGGAATGATTGCTTATGCAGATGAATATTATGAGGAGTCAAGTGGTTGAGTAGCCTTGACAGATCTATGGGGTTAGTATCATGTGGACATGAATTGATATTATATGCTTGTAATATGCCTATGTTTATGTTATGGGCAGGTAATGTTGAGGGGTACAGCAGCAAAGTGAAAGCAATGCGATCTGCATCATGTTAGGATAAACATGGATAGTGGAAAGACACTAGAAGCAAGGTTTCTTTCCGGGTCAGTGTGTGGTCTACGGATGTGTAGTACTATTGTTATGTATATGTTGTGCATGTTGTATATTCAGTGAGTGTACTTATGGCTATGTGTACATGTAACATAGATATTATTGTGTGTGTATGATGTTTTATGCATATTGTATATATGGTGTTGTGTGTATATTGCATATGCAGTGCTAGGTATAGATGGTGCTATATACATGTGAGATATGTAGTGTTGTGTACATATTGTACTATGTGCATGTTGGATGTGTGGTGTTATGTGCATATTATGTTGTGTGCACATTGTATATGTGATGTTGTGTACATATGGTGCTATGTGCATGTTGAATATGCAGTACTATAATGTACATATGGTGTTCTGTGCGTGATGTACATATGGTGTTATGTACATTTGGTGTTGTGTGTATGATTGTACATATGGTGTTGTATGCATGTTATGCTATGTACATGTTGTGCTATGTGTAGGTTGTGTTGCGTCCATGTCGTGCATCTGATGTTGTGTACATGTGGTTTCATGTACATGTCGTGCATGTGGTGTTTTGTACATGTGGTATTGTGTACACATTGTACAGGTGATGTGGTGTAGATTTGGCATTCTGTACACATTATGCAAGTGGTGTCATGTACAAGGGATGTTGTGCAAACGTTGTGCAAGTAGTGTTGTGTATAGGTGTTACTGTGTACATGATGTGCATATGTTACTTGTATACATGTGGTATTGTGTGTATGTCGTACATTTTGTGTTGCGGGCATGTGGTACTATGTATGTGCAGGGTCTAGTCGTGGTATCGTGACATGTGTATTCATTCTGTTATACTTTTTATATGTATAGGTATTGTGTTGTATTGTACAAAGGGTGCACGTGTATGTTTTGTATGCTGGTGTAGGCATATGTATTGTGTTGTATTGTACACTAGGTGTGAGTGCATGTGTTGTATGCTAGTGTGGGTGCGTGCATTGTATGTGTTGTATGTCGCATGTGGGTGTACCTATTGTGATGTACATTATTTGTATGTGTATGTGATTGAATAGAAGCAAAGGAAATGGGTGCTTTCTGAGTGTGGAAACCAATCTAGTGTGTGTACATAAAGAACACAAGTAGAAGTTAGGACCAGTTAAAGGATAAGTATCAATGTTTTTTTAAGTTCTATTATGCATGTGATCTATGATTCTTACTTATGATGGTTAAATGTGATTTATGATTATGATTATGGTGATTCCATGTGATTCATGATTTTAATTTATGATGGTTGTGTTTTGAGCTAACCATATGTGATATGTTTATACATGATGATTTGATCAAACAACTAGTTTGACCTGTTGTGACAGGAAGTAAATAGGATTGCAAGTGTACCTCATTGACGAGCTACCAATGAGTTATGATTTGAAGTTATTTAAATTTATTTATAATCTAATGCAAACTATGTTCTTGGTATAGGAAATAATTCAATGCCCGGTTGGGTGGTTGAAACTGATTGTAGGCAATAGGATCAACAAAAAAAGGAATTGAAACAAGTAGCAGTATACTGGTAAAGCACTTCAGAAGCAGGGCCATTGTAGGAAAATAGTACCCAATAGTGTCCATTGATTTCCATGACCATGATATGACAGGAATGACAGTTTTTAGGCAGGTATATTCCTTGGTTGTTTGATCTTCTGATATGAGGAAGCCTTGCTAAGGGATGGACTTCCCAAGATGGGGGTGCTAGCGGAACTTGGAAGGTGTGTGACTGCAAGAAAGGGGGTGACTGGATTGCCGAAGGGACTGTGTAGCAGAGAAGGGAAGGGTGAGGATGGATTTGGTTTGGTCATTAACATTGCCAGATGGAACCATATGCACATTGGGAGTGTGCCCTAGAACAATGAGCTGGTAACTGTTCACTGAGAGGACATCAGTGTGGGATTGTAGCGTTGGAAATTGGATGCAAATTTGACATTGGTAGTGGATTCTGGACTTCTTGGGAAGGAGGTGAATCCTAGTGCTACCTTGAGGGTGGAGGTATGACCCTATAGATTTCCCTTGTTGATTGATTCGGGTATCATATAATTTTATTTGTTCATTGAGAAAATTTGTATATATGTATATTATTGTAAATAGTGTATCGATCTGGTTTATAAATCTCGATAGACAATATGATTATCTTATGGTTGAAGAAAATGTGGTTTCTATTGTAAATACCGTAATGCGCTATGTTATAAAGCTCCAGTAAACAATATGTTTGTCATGTTTCAACAGTGGTCATTGTAATTACTACAACGAGCTGTGTTATAAAGCTCCATAGGCAGTTTTTTTTAAGCAATTTTCCAATTTATAGGTGTGATCGAACAACGAGGACGATGTTCCCCCAAGGGGGAGGGTTTTGTAACAACCCTGGTAAAATTCCATGTAAAAAATATATAAGACCACAGTTGATGGGACACATATTCCAAGATGAATGTAGGGAAAAATATCCTAGCAGGTGTTCATTTTTTTTATTATGGCTAAAGGAAATTGGTAAAGGAAAAGGTAAAAGATTTGGAAAGGCACGAGACATTAATCGACATTTATTTATGAAAATAATGGAAAATAGGAGGAAAAGAAGGTGAAAGGTGACTGGTTGCATGTGAGGAGGAAAATTAAGGAAAATAATGGAAATCGAAGAAAATGGAGACCTCATTAATAAAAAGGCTTCTCAGGATTAGTTGGGAAGCTTTTGTTCAGTACAATTTTGGAGCTCTCATTATTCTCTATCTCTCTCATACTCTTGGACAAAGATTTTTCTTGGAGTGATATGAATCTAAATGTTAGTTTTGCTATGCTAATTTCATCTTCAGATCTATAATTAAATTGTTGATCACTTGCTTTATGTGCATAGGTTTCCTTGGTGTTTGTGAGTTTTAAACAGGTAAATGAACTGAATTTTATGTTAATTCATGAGCATAAAAACATTAAAACCAAATTTTGAACAACAACAATAACATGTACATCAAACAATCATAATGATCCTTTAACTCAATGTTTTGATGAAGGAGTTCACCCCTCCTGGGCTACATCTCCTTGGTCCAACTTCCATGGCTTGGGCCTCTGTATTAGCTCAAGTGTGCAAAAAGTGTTGTTTAAATTCATTTGATGCTCCTAAAAGCAACTTCAATGTGTTTAGAATGTCTCAATCATTCAAAAATGACTTATTTTCTCACAATTTCGTTGAATTTTGCAAAATTTATAGCCAAAATAGTTTGTCCTAGAAAATATCCACTAAATCTGGAGATGACTCCAGTTAACGCTACCAAATTTGGAGTTGACGTCGAATTTGGGGGCTCTGCCAAATTTTCCGCCATCTTAAACTCTAGTTTAATTAATATAAGTGGGATTAATCTTGGATATTAGCGCTAAACTCACTTTAACAAATTGTGCATTTAACATTTTATTAGCGCTTTGTTAACACGGTGATTATGGGTAATTAAACTCGTATTACACTTAAACCTTCGCACGTAAAAAAACTTCGCCGCTCTTGGTCATAGAAAATGGTTGTGTGGGCCCCCTCCATTCCCCTGCCAGTTGAAACCACTGAATAGAAATATACATGGGGCACATAGACTATTAATTATTAATGTTGTGGTCTAGCGATAAGGGAGGCACTGTTGTTTGGGGGAGGTCACGGGGTCGAGCCGCGACCTCCGCCTAGCCTGTACATAATATTTTGCCACACGCTATATAATGTATATAACCCACATATAATCCGAACATTTGGAATTAATTAAAATTAGGACTTTGATAATTCATAGTTTGGATGTTGATTCAGACTTTGTATAGTTGATAATTCACCAAACTTTGAATATAATGAAAACTTGACCATATAAAATGCAATTTTGGCTTTCCACCTTGGTCCACTAGAGGGGGCACGCGGCGACCTCTGGTTGCACCATGTGTCTGCCTCTAGTTGGACTATCCCAACCTTGATATATAAAAAAATTCAAATTCGACCTTAGGATACACATAAAAATATTTCACCTTCCAAACTCTCTTGCGACTCCTGCAGTGACACTTGTCATAATGTCATTGGGAAAAAATGACAAAATTTTCCCAAAATATCCCTTTTTCGTTGACTAGGCTACCATGTCACCATTCTGTCATGTTCAACAATTATTTTATATGTTTAGGAAAATGAACATAAGGCTTATTTTCTTCATCCAGACTTTGTTTTCGACGAAATGAATTGCGCTGAATTCCTGGCAACAAGCTCTTCTCTGTCATTCAGTTTCCATTCGATTTCGAGCACTTAAATTTTAGAGCTTTTACACTAAGCATCTGATCATTCCTCCCCACTAGAATCCTTTTGGACCCCAAAATATGTTTGATTAAAGACCATGTGGATGAGGTTACAGTTCCCTCACCCTTCCAGTATCAATCCACTGAATTTTTCCCATTTTCATCAACTTGAGCTTGTCACAAAAAATAAGTTTTTCCTTGGCTCTTGCCACCCTCCCTTGCTGCCTTTGACACTGTCATGCTGCAATTTCCCTAAATTTTCAAATCAGCAAGCTATTCTTGAAGAAATAAACTTGTTCCTAACTTGGTCATTAATCAAAGGAAACTTAAAAACTGTCTCACCTCGTACACTATCATGATGGCGATTCTTAGTTGATCTTGCTTTGTACTTGCGTCGAATCTTGATCAAGTATCTTCGCCATTTCCATGTACCCTTTGGAAACCAAAAATAAGCACCTGTGGAACCCATGCCTTCTTTATCAAATTTCTTTGTTGCTTTCTCTTTGACCTTTGCACTCTCTTGCGCTGTCATCTTGTTTCCAACAATACTCAACATTGATGTTGACTGTTGCAAATATTTTACATCATGTTTACCTCCTTTCAAAGGCAACCTGTTAGAGTCTTGAAACATCTCATTACAAGCATAATCAAGTTCAATTAAATCAACTTTTTCATTCAATGCATATTTTTGAAAGGTTTGATTCAAAGCATCTCTATGTTTGATCATTAACAATGTCAAATTCTGACTTGCATTCACTATCCTCTTAATTTCTTATGCGATCTAAATATGTACTCAATTCCATATTTAATGAAGTGATACTTATTCTCATGGAGATGAAATAATTCTTTCCTATCATAAATATATGGAATTCCTAAAACAATACCTAATATTTCAAGTGGCACCACATCAAGTTCAACATCATGAAGAAAGTTTGAATTGATGGCGAATCTTAGTATGCACTTCCTTGTTACCAACAAGTTTACATTATTGCATATCCACCCTAAAGGATTTTCTCTTGGATGTCTAACAGTTTCAAGGTTTATCTTCTTAACTAAGTCTTCTGAAATAAAATTAGCTTGAGACCCACTATCAAAAAGTGTGTCTATCTTGGTATGTTTAGAAACGACTCTAATATGAAAGAGTTCAATTCTTGTATTTTCATCTTGAGTGACATTCGAACAATTTGAAGAACTAGTGCTTGTTATCTTCTTACCTTTCAAACCCATTGTTGTAATCTTTGTTTGATCTATTGAATCTGAACCTAAGTCATGTTCAATGATAGCAACAATTTTCCCCTTTTCTTTGGCTTTCATTTTGTTTGGTTTCAAATCTGGATGAAGTTTCCAAAAATGGTCTTCATCATGGCCATTCTTCGAACAATGTTCACATATGATTTTATCCTTCTCTCTTTTGATATATCTATTTCTCTTTCTTCTTCCATAAAACTTGCTCTTTCCTTTACCCTCACTGTCACTTTTCTCATTTATATTTTGTTTCCCAATTGCTTCTAAATGTGTGGCTTGAACGCAAACCTCATCTAAGTTTGTGGGACTGAACATGAGAATAGTGTGCTTAAGGTAACTGTGCAAACCCCCAATATACTTTAAATTTTTTTCTTGAGAATACAAATTAATACCCAAAATAGGAGCTTTTCTCCTAAATTCATGAGTATAATCATGCACACTTTTCCCTTTCAATTGTCTAAAATTCTGCCAGTCCATAATGGATTTTTGAATTTAAGCTAGAGGATAAAATGTCCTTTTAATGGAAAAAATAAAACTTGACCAAGACATTGAGATCTTACCATGGTTTTTAATCTCTTCTTAAGTCCTTGTTTCCCACCATACAAGTTTTGATCCTTCCATCATCAAGGAAACCAATTAAATATTTACATCATCTTCATGAAGGTTCTGAATTCTGCAATACACCTCCAATTGACATATCAAATTGTCCAATTTCTCTACATTTACCTCGCCATTATACATTGGAAGCTCAAATTTGACATCAAGTTTGAGTAAGGGAGTTTTTCCTTTTGTGGTTTTTGAATGAGTATAGGTAGTTTTGGTTGTGGAAGTGGAAGATGATGCTGACGGTGATGATGAGGATGATGATGAAGATGGTGGAGATGGAGGAGGCTTTCCTCCACTTACCTTTGAGTTCCTCTCTTCATCCTTTTTTTCCCTCTCTTAAAAGAGGATCCTAACCCTTTCAGTCAGTTCATAGAAAGCCTTCTTGTATGCTTCCTCTTCTGAAAGGTCTTCAATATCTCCAACACCTGACATGATAGATATGGATTCAAGCTCAACTTATGGTGCAACTTGTACCTCTTCAATCTCAGCTAGAGAAACTTGAGGTTCTTAAAATACAACTGTGGGTGAAACTTTGGGTGGATATGGTGCCCTTATGGCTCTCCTTCCTCTAGTCCTAATCTCAGGACTTGCAACCAACAATTTCCATTCTCCTCTCTGCAAATTTAACCTTGTAAGCATCACAAATTTGAAACCATTAAAACCCTACTTGCACAAAACTCAAGAAAAAAAAAACCTTTGAACCTTGGGCTCTAATACCAACTTGATATGAATCTGAATGTTACTATTGTTGTGATAATTTGATCTTCATATTTATAATTATCTTGCTATTCACTTGCTTTATGTGCATAGGTTTCCTTGGTGTTTGTGAGTGTTAAAGGGGCATATGAACTAAATTTAATGTTAATTCATGAGCATAAAAACATTAAAAACAAATGTTGAACAACAATAATAACATGTACAACAAACCATCATAATGATCCATTACCACAATGTTTTGATGAAGGAGTTCACCCCTCCTAGGCTACATCTCCTTGGTTCAGCTTCCATGGCTTAGGCCTTTGTATTAGCTCAAATGTGAAAAAAGTGTTGTTTACATTCATCTACTTCTCTTGAAACTTGCTTCAATGTGTTCAAGATGTCCCAATCATTCAGAAATTACTCTTCTTTTCTCCCAATTTGGTCGAATTTTGCAAAAGTTATGGCCAAAAACATTTGGCCTAGAAAATCCCCACTAAATCTGGAGATGACTCCAATTAAGGCTACCAAATTTGGATTTGGCCCCGAATTTGGGGTCTTCGCCGAATTTACTGCCATCTTAAACTCTAGTTTAATTAATATAAGTGAGATTAATCGCGGAGATTAGTGCTAAATGCACTTAAACAAACTGTGCATTTAGAATTTGATTAGCGCTTTGTTAACACGGTGATTATGGGTAATTAAACCCATATTACACTTAAACCTTCGCGCTTAACAAAAATTTGCCGCTCCTAGTCATAGAAAATGGTCATGTGGGGAGGGGGTTGGCCCCCTCCATTCCCCTGCCAGTTGAAACCATTGAATAGAAATATACATGGGGCGCATAGATTGTTAATTCTTAATGTTGTGGTCTAATAGTAACGGAGGCGTTGTTGTGTGGGGGAGGGCGCAGGGTCGAGCCCCAACCTCTGCCCAACCTAGACATAATGTTTCTCCACCCACTATATAATGTATATAACCCACATATAATCCGAACCTTTGGAATTAATTAAAATTTGGACTTCGATAATTCGGATTTTCGATGTTGATTCAAACTTTGTATGGTTGATAATTCACCAATCTTGGAATATAATGCGGACTTGACCATATAAAATGTAATTTAGGCATTCCAACTTGGTCCACCAGAGGGGGCATGTGGCGGCCCCTAGCTGCACCACATGTCCACCTCTAGTTGGACTATCCCAACCTTAATATAAAAAAAAAAATCAAATTCGACCTTAGGAGACACATAAAAAAATTTCACCTTCCAAACTCTCTGGAAGATCCTACAGTGACACTTGTCACAGTATCATTATGCAAAAATGATAGAATATTCCCAGAATATCCCTTTTTTTTTCTGAATGGGATGCCATGTCACCATTCTGTCTTGTTCTGCAATTTTTTTAGTTGTTTAGGAAAACAAACAACATGCTCTATCTTCTTCATCCGGACTCTGTTTTCGAAGAAACAAATTGTGCTAGATTCCTGATGAGGAGCTCTTTGTTTTCATTTAGTTTCCATTCGATTTTGAGCACTTTCATTTTTTAGCTCTTACACTGAGCACTGGATCATGGAGCAATCTTGGAGAGTGTGGATACTTGGTGATTTGGAGCAAGAAGGAAAAGGAAGAGCAGAAAAGCACAAGAGGACATCTAGATCATCATCTACAACAATTTCTGAGTGCAGGTACTGAGTTGCATGTATCACTTTTCCTCGCTACTTTTTTCATGCATGGTGTATGCATGCGAATTTTCTTAGCCTTGCCATTTCTTGGACAACCATGCTATCATGGGTTTATTTCCATTGATTGTTTTCTGGTTGGTTCTCATGATTCCTTTAACTATGGGTTGAGTTATTAGCTCCTGGAAGCCTTGGTTGGACAAACGCTCTAGAAGCTCGGTGGACAACTGTGGATTGAGTTACTAGTCCTAGAAGCCTTAGCTAGACAAATGATATAGAAGCCCTAGGTGGGTTGAGTTACTAGTCCTGGAAGCCCTAGTTGGACAAACTCTCTTGAAACCCTATAACATTTGGGGTTGAGTTACTAGTCCTAGAAGCCCTAGTTGGAACAAATACTCTAGAGCCATGGGCACAGTTTGGATAGAGATTAACCTGTGATGGTTAGTGATTTCCGACCGTGAGGTGGAATCATTTTTTTTGGGTTGAGATGGTTTGGTCTCTAGAGCCATAGTTTGGTTTTTATTGATGTGTTTGATGAATTCCCACATTCATGCTTGGAATATGTCATGGGGGTGATTGGCTAAAGTGAGACTTGGCTCAGCCAATCTATGGTCGGGTGGAACATGGAAGTACCATCTCTGGTTCATTTTAAAATTTAGTAATGAAGAGCTCATTCCTTTGGTATTTGGTATGAAAATGTATTGGTTATTATATGGATTCTATTTATGTTATATCCATGGTATTTTTGTTGTTATTATGTTGGTTATAAGAATGTATTTTATCTGTGATGATGTATGGCTCTATCCATGTTTTTACCTGTAAATGAAGACACAATGTATCTATGGTCAAATAGATTTTCTTGTAGCTTATGATGTAGGGGAGAAATGTTTCTTATTGATTCTCAAATTAGTGATAAACCCCCATGTTTAAATCTGTTGTTTTATACTTGTAGATGTAATGTTTGTGACATGCTTGATGAAATTCCTGTCATGGCTAGGAGGGGTCAGGATGAGTTCCTGATGATGTGATTGCTTTTTTAACTCTTTTTTTAATCTTATTTATCCTCTCCTAAAGTTTGATGAAGTTCAGGGCAGTGACGTGGGCTTTGGGGCTAAAAAGGTGGCAAAAATCCTAGAGTTGTAGGCACAGAACCGACTTTTTGGGGCCCTTGCCATGACCTGGCATTGGCATGACTATGGATGTATGTTTCTAGCCACTCCCTTTCCATTACATGCCCGTGAATAATTCTAAAAATGGTCAAAAATTAGTTTCCCCTTGGGGTTCAGGGGTCTAGGAGGTTGGGTTACCTTGTGGAGGTGTTTTTGATGTTGTGTAAGGTTTTTTTTCTAGGTTTCCATCGGTTCCACTTCCTTAAGGTTATCTAGGACGTTGAATCTCATATTAGTATCCTCTTGGTCATTTTTTCCCCGATTGGCTGGTTACTTAGGTAGATGTGGGAAGAGAGTGTTACAAATAGCCCCTTCAATCCAGAGAGGGATCTCTCTGACAACCTAATCACTAATCTTAGTAACTGGTCATGTCTTCAAAAAATGGATACTTCTTTAGTGGGCTTGTGTTGAAAATAGGGTTTGGTTGGGATGACACATTTAATTCATTGGGAAATGGGGTCAACAAATTATTTTGCAGATATAGATACCAATATCTTGACTATATGAATCAAGATGAACAGAGGCAGGGTACATGGCATACTAGATACATGTCAAAAATCATTTGGACGGTAGTAGAAGGAGATAAAAATATAGTATAGTAGAGCATGGAACATGAATCCTGCAAAATTTAGAAGAAAAAGTGCAAATGTATAAACCATATAAACCGGAGCATTAAACTAATGATTTTTTTCACACAACCTCATTTAAACATCAAAAGATAAAATATAAACTGGCATCACGTAGAAAGGAAACTATCACAAAAGATAATAGACCGAGTACACCATCACAAGAATCTCTTTATCATTGATCATAATATTCTAGTCTTCTTAGAACTTGACAAGATGAATAATTTGATCACACACAAAATAAAATATTAATTTGTTTCAAAGTCCAACCTTTTTCCTTCTTTATGCTAACATATTATATAGTAAAAATACATAAAATTCCAATATCCAAAATTTTGGAAATATAACAGTAAACTATTTAGAACATCTACTAATTTAATTTGAAAAACATAATTAAACTATTATCCTTCTAGCTATTCGAATTTCTATTTGACATGTAAGCATTGGTCAAATCATTTTGAAATTGTTGTATGCATCCTCTATTATTCTTCTGGGAAAAGGAAGAGTGATAGTTGTGGTGTAGCATTTGGAAAATTTCACACCTTTGTAGGCTTCATATCTGGAACTATAACTCACACTCCTCTCTTGTAGCAAAATTGATACATGAACCTGTGAAATATGTTGAAATTGTGCAATTGTATTGTGTAACTGTTTACACTCTTTAAGGAAATTATCTCTTGAGTTGAATCATATTTCATACTCTTCTTCATTCAAAAAAAATTATGACATGTTACAATAATATACTGAAAATAAACCAATTATTGAAGAGATAAACTAGATCATGTCAAAACATTGAGGTAAAACTAGGTTTTTTTTTAAAGCAAAACTAGGGTTTCATTCTTGTCATTGACAACGAGGTAAGATGATCATTGTTCTATAGATTTTGTAGCCTAAGAAAGGATACTTAACTTGTCTTGGATTCTTGTATGGTTCTTCTAGCTCTTAGAGCTGCTTTCCCTTTTCTGCCTACATACTCCGGTTTCCCCTATCCTGTAGAATTTTTATTTCCCTTTTAATTTCCACTCTCCTCCTCATCAATTATCACTAGTTCTTTCAGTTTAGGTTCAATATTTTCCTTTAAATTTAACCTCAATTTATTAGTGGGTCGAGTATGAGGTTTTCTACTATAAACCCTAGTTTCTATCTCCTAGTCTACATCTTTTATTTTCATGTGTTGTTTACCTTTTTCTCCCTTTTCTGCTCTATTTTTTGCCTCTCACTTTCTTTCCATTTTATTCTATTTTCCTCTTATTTTCATTTCATAAAATATAATCTTTGGTTCATCTACAAAATTTTCTCAATAGGCACATGACTGGATTCATCTGCTATTTCAAGAGTTGGGGTTTCAACAAGATTTTTAGCCATTCCCTTTTTTGTCTTCTGGATGCAGGGTCTCTCCATGTCCTCTATCTCAAGGTTTGTACTTGATTTTTTACTTCATGTATATACAATATCTTAATCAGGCCATGGTAACATATGTAACGAGGTAACATTTCTGCTCTGGTTCTGGCCTTATTGGATATTTTAAGCAGATTTTGATGTAAGAAATAAGGTAAGATGATTTTTTGAAAACCAAATAAGTGACAAAGAAATCTCATATGATATAAATAAACCTTAGTATACCTTAATTCACACGTGAAGAAGAGTTTCACAGTCCTTAAATCTTTATACCATTCAAGCTTCAACATGTTTTGAGGAATTCCCACACTCCAGTTAGGGTTTTGGAAATATTCCTTCAAAAAAAAATTTAAATCCACATTCTGAATTTGTTGTTTTTTGAACCACTTTTCTCCTTCCATAGGAAAGCATGTGGCCTCATAAATTGATTCTTCAATGACTGCAAACATGTAATCCCTTATCCCTTTTGTGATACCATCAAAAGATTTAATGAAGTCTTGGCACCAACTTAGGTTATAGCCATTAAAGAGATAAAAAACTAATTCCTAGCCTTCATTTTGGTACAATGACAGTGTCTTTGGATAATATTTGAACCATAATCCATCCAACTAAAATATTTTGACATGACCGGATCTTCCCATATTCAATTGTTCTCATTGTTTCAAAACCTTAAATCTCCTGGTCACATGCCTGAACCCTTTCTCTTACGACCTTTCTGCACATTATAGCACAATTTTTGGAAACACTAAAAACTGAAAAACTATGGAATTAGGGTTTTATTTAAAACAAATTTGTTGAGTTTATAAACCCCACCAAATTTCACTTTAGGGTTAACTAGGGTTTGTAATTGTTAAAACATGGTTTTTAAACCTAAATTATGAAACAAGTGATTAGAAATTTTATATTTCATTTCACTCCGAAATATTTTTGTAGCATGACGCTACAAAATATTGTCATAACGCAAGTTGTAGGTGCTACTGAAATATTTCGTAGCACTATATATCAGCACCTGATAAGCTTATATTCACCGCAAAAACTTAGGAGAAACTTAAATAAAACTTAAACAAATACCTTTGACAAGTATGTAAGTTTATATCACCCTTCAGCAAATTTTTTTATAAGACAATACATAACCCTTCACTGCTTTATCAACTAAAATTATAATTTGATGATCAAAACCATTTTTAACCCTTTGGAAAAGTACAAACCTAGTTCTAACAACTCCAGTACCCAAAATCCCGGGAATATTACATACCAATGACAAAATCGCCAAAGTCTTGAATAAGAAAGATATTAAAACATGTTTCGGACCTCATATCACCATAAAAAAAATGACAAAATAAGTAAAAGATGATATTGACCACTTCCAGTTAACAGATGTTTATAAGATATTAGTGTGAACTTGTGGTAAATATTATATTAGAGAAACTAGGCGATCTTTGAAAGAAAGAATCAAGGAACATGGTGCGGGCCTAAGACATGAAAAGACAAAGAACTCAACTACTATTGAGCATGTTAAGAGCATTAAACATCATGTTAACTTAGAAAATACCAAAATCCTTGCTAAATAAAGCCACTATTACAAACGATGAATAAGGGAGGCCCTTGAGATCAAAAAACACCTTAATAATATTAATAAAGACAATGGTATTAAGAACAATAAAAACTAATGGCCCCTGCTAAACAAGAATAATGTGTATAAATGACCCCATTCATGACTTTCCTCTTTTGAACCCTCCCTTTATGCCTCACCATTTCCCTTCTTTCCTACCTCCATCCTCTTCCCTAATTTATACCACTTCCCTACCTCCCCACCCCCCTTTGGTTTATTATTTTTCATGCATCCATCTTTAGGAACTATGATCTAATTAGTTTTAGTAATCTAAGATATACTGAACATTAATAAGCTAACATAATATTAGTCTCCTATTATATATTATTATTTAGTTATAATAATATATAATATATAGTATAAACACTATATATTTACACACACATTCTTTATTATTATGTTAAATATCAACTAACATGATAAGTAATAATTATACTATTATATATATATATATAATTAGTTTATTTTAAATTTTCTAGGTTATCTAAATCCTTATAATTACTATAGTATTAATAATTCATTTATTTATTCAAAAATTATTATTCATTTAGTGTAAGTTTTTATATTCTACTTGTACTATTTATATCCTTATCTAGTATTCACTTTTTCATATGTCTTGAAGATGGACCTTACTAGTTGTTTCCAAACGTCTAATTTTTATTTTTATTTTTATTTTTTAATTTGTGGATGTTTCTCCAATAATCAACCATCCTAACCACAAATTCCTAAACACTATAAAAATTACCAATATTACTTGTAGTTGGACATGAACACTTCAAATCTATAGAACAATGATTGGGCCTAGAGGCACTCAAAAGTTAGATATAGAATAGATGTGTATATGTAAATATTTTTTAAAATTAAAATTTTTATATTAAAATTTTGTTTTTATTAATAAATTTACAAACATTATTTTAGATAAATGAAAATCATAATATACATATCACATTAAAATATATAACATACAAATAGTACTTATTAACCTCTCTTTTCTTTTACCATTCTAAATAGATACAAGACTTTTGTGATCCATAATTTAGATAAACATTCGGATGGTGAAAAAAATTGATTGATCTTACTGAATAAATAGTTAGGATGCATCATTGCTAGGAGATAGTTGTTGAGACTAGTTAATTAGTTCAAAAAATTAATTAATATATGATTATTATTAATTAAAATCTTTATACACTTATTATAATAAGGTTAATAGTTAATTTTTGAAATGTAGAGACTAATTTCATAAAAATATAAAAGCTAATACCTAATTTAATAAAAATATTAATTAAATTAGGTTTTTAATAGAATAATAATAATATATTAATTAATTAGTTTAAAAAAATTAATTAAAAATATGCATACATTTATTATAATAGGGTTAGTAGTTAATTGTTTTATTTTATCTTATGATTTTTATTCTCATGGTTTGTTATAAGCTTTTATAATTATATATTATGAATTATCTATTATAATAATCTATATTAACATATTGATGATGATGATGATGGTGGTGGTTAACGTCTCCAATATTTGGTCTATCTGACCTAAAGAAAAGAGTTATTTAGTTTGATTTAAGATTTTATTCCTATGCTCAAAAAGTTTGGAGAGAAGCCTCCCGAGCTCACTATAATTTTGACATATTAAAAGGCTAGGAAGGTCAGTTTTGCAACAAGGATTATGAAATTGAGCTCTAATGTGGTTGTACGCGGGGCACTCTAAAAGGAAGTGATTTTCATCCTTGATGTTCATATTCTCACAGAGATGGAAGATCCTTTCCATCCATGGTGTTTTAGGAACTGTCCAACGACCTGTTTCACTATGGAGCTCATGAGAATTCATTCTAATCTTCGCTATATTAATTTTCTTCTTTGAGCTGGTTAAAACAAATAGATACTTTTGATCTTCTAGGGTGGGGTTGATGACCTCCTTATAATATTTAAAAAACTTACTATATTTAATTTTTTATTAAATTAGGTTTTAGCTTTTATATTTTCTTATGAAATTGGTTTTTACATTTCACAAAAATTAACTATTACCCCTATTATAATAAGTGTATAAATATTTTTAATTAATAATAATCCTATATTAATTAATTTTTTGAATTAATTAATGACTAGTTTTTAAGGGCTATCTCCTAGCAATGATGCATCCTAACTATTTATTCAATCATTTTTTTCATCTTGTATTTTTTGAATTAATTAACGACTAGTTTTTAAGGGCTATCTCCTAGCAATGATGCATCCTAACTATTTATTCAATCATTTTTTTCATCTTGTTCAGAGGATGAACCACAGTATTAGATGGTTAGAAACTTCGACCAAATCCTAATGATGTGATTAATCCAAAAAACATTTATCTAAACTTCCAAATAAGTTTTTTTTACAATAGCATGGGCCAATACCATGGATTATCAATACCACATACACAAAAACCATAACTCAATAAAAAAATTATAAATATTTTATTTTATAAAAAAAAAAAAATTTAAACTTAATACTTACAATAAACATACAATATAACAAGATTTTTAGCAATTGATATTGACCCCAATTTTACCATGAATACTATTAACTTGTAAATATGTTTTGTTACAATACCATCTGCTAATACCATGGCTTGTCAATACCACTTAAAAACAATAACTCACTTCAAAACTAAAATATTTCATAAATATTTTATTGCCCCTTCCAACCCAGTATGATTGAGATATTGTAATGAAATGTTTAACATTTTGACTAAGTCAAATTACATGAAGATAAAAATAAAATAAAAATTTAAAAATAAAATTAAATAAAAGTATTAACTTAATCTAATGTAAACCTTTTAACTTTTTTTCAAAATAAACAAAAATTAAAAAGAATGAAATAAAGATAATCCTATAAAAATAAAAGAGAAATGGTCCATGGTATTGAGAATTCATGGTATTCATGTGAAATAGAGCCTATTTGAAAGGGAAATTAAAGTGGGTTATATCCATCTTTACTCTAGATATGCAAATCTCTTTTAGAATGAAAATAGATTTAAGAATAAAAAAAGATTTAATGACTCTTGATACTTGATAGATCCAAAATAAAAATAAATATAAACTAGTATAGTAAAAAATTCATATTAATTTAAAATAATAATAATAATCTATTTTTTTAATATAAATAAATAAAATAATATTTGAAATTTAAATAACGCAAAACTAACCATAAATATATAAATAAATGAATTGCTATAATAGTAATTTTGAGCGAATACTTCAAAATAACAATTTGTAAATGTAATTGTTTAAAAATAAACCATTAGTAATATTACAAAAGATGAAAATGGAGAAGATATAATATGACAACAATTGATTGAATAAAATAAGGAAAGAAAAAACTCGATAGTACAGAAGAAAATTGTTGATAAATATGATGGTTATAATTTTGGATTGTTTTCATGAGTTTTGAAAAGGTTTGTTACCTGCTATGCTATTAAAAGTTGTAATATAATCTTGCAAAAAAAATTGTAAAGGCCCAACAAAAATATTAATATTACTATTATTTATAAAGTTGTAATATAATATTGCAAAATAAATTGTAAAGGCCTAACAAAAATATTAATATTTCTATATAGGTGGGAGGAACACTTCAAATTTCTAGAATAATGATATGGTAGAAAAATTACATTTAATAAATTATTTTTTTAATATAATTAAATAAATGCAAAAAATTATATCCAAAATTTAAATAATGTAAAATTAATCATATATATAGATAAATAAATTGTTATAATCTTGAATATTTAAAAAAATAACTATTTATGTCTGTGGGGTTTTGGTTAAACGGTGATAAGGCGGCCTGTTATAGCATTCATCATAGGTTCAATTCCCTTTCACGATTGGGGTGATGTATTTGGACATGTTGATGAAAATGGAGTTAAAAAAAAAAGTGAAAAATGAAAGGAACTACCAAGCTTACCAAAAAAAAAAAAAAACTATTTATAAATATGATGGTTTAAAAAGAAACAATTAATAATATATATATATATTAAATTGAAACATTTTTATTTTATAAGAAAAACAAGGTTCCAGAGCTTTTGTTACAAATCTTATTCAACAATACATATCCAAAAATTGAAACGTCCCATAAACCTAAGTAAGTCAAAGTCACAAAGCATAATGTTTAATCTAGTTTATTAAGGCATAATAATATTGACAATTTCCACAATAGATATAAACAACACAATATGAAAACGAACCCACAATTACATTTATTTGATCCCAAATCTCTAACCCATAGAGATAAAAGGCCACCGAGCTCATCATAAAAATAAAATTCTAGCCAAGCCCCAATATCAGTGAACCAAAGTAAAATGCACCTCCAAGAGCATATATCATTGTCGTCTATAATTATCCAAGAATTGAATGCATCATAATAAATAATAATTCCAGACAAGGCCCAATATCATCACAACAAAACAAAACATGCCTCTAAGAGTATATAACATCACAACCCAGATTCAAAACCCAAAGAATAATAGGAACAAAGATCCTCGTAATGGGTAAAACCAATAAGAAATCCCCATTATACACACAAAGTCATATATGATACGAACCACCAAACATATATACACCTTGCCAATTGAGGACCCATATAAACCAACAGGAACAGAGTGCCATCTAGAAAAATGTTGAGGCACCCATAAGGACATTGGTCCATATATAATACCATCGAAAACACAACCATATCAAATAAGAATAACAGAGAGCCATAACCTCACCATCCAACTTTAGAATCCAAAGAAAAAACAGGAACAAAGAGCCATCCATAAAACACAGATCTATCCAAATTATATATGGCCATAAATAATACCAGTCATTCCATAGTTGCATCAAAATCATAAAAGAGAAACAACTTTTCACATAAACAATCAACATGCCAACCAAAAATATGTTCTTTAACAACTTCTTCTTGATCCAAAACATAATTAGGAACTCATTCGGGAAGCCATACCTTACTAATCACATTGGATACTGACCAAAATTGAAAACAAAAAAGACATGATAGTCTAACATCTCTAGTCATGTATGAAGAGGAGATTGTAGCCAGCACCTAGGAACTAGAACCTTTAGGATTTGTGAGGTAACTAGAGGAAGAGTAGTTCATAAAAAAACCCTCTACAAATAAAAATTATGATTTCAAAGCATGTGTTTAATTCCCTCCAGAGCGGAGAATACATTGTAATTTTCCATCTACCTGTCTTTGAATACCAACTACAGTAGGGTTGGATTTTTTTGATGTAAAGTGAGATAATTCATAAAATGAAGCTTCCCACTGCCATATTTTCCAAGATCAAGAATATATTTCACGTCTTCTCCAATAAATTCATAATAAGAATGGGCGATCTCCTCCATCTTGACTTCCCAATACTTGAATTTATTTCCTCAATTCTAGAGGAACAAAATTAAAGAGAGTATCCACTAAATCATAAGCAAAAGGATGAACCCTCTTCTGCCCCAAAATATAATTTCCTCCTCCACCCCTCTTGTTACTCAATCTTTGCCTAAGAGGAATCAACAAGGTAGAGAGGAAACACTTGGGACAAATACGAATTGACACAGCACAGCACCCTGAACCCCAGACCTAAAAACCACTACATCATTGGGATCAATTTCCAAACTAATGGTTCAAAATTCACTAATTTAATAAAATCCTCACAACCTAGTACCATACCCAACAAGGATCTAAAAAGCTTTGGAGAAAAAAAATACTTCTCTATACAATGAATTAACAAAGAAATATAGATACGAAGAATTGTCAGCGTAGTGCCATTAACTAGAAAAATACCCAACAAAATTTGATAGAAACTCAACAGGAGAAAATTTCTCCTAAGACAAGAAATTTTCCCCTTAAAATTCAGGACTAGACCATGGTTAGGACTCAGAGATACCCACCAAGGAGACGGGACAATTAACCATGAAAAAATGAATGAACAGAGAAGATGGGTGGACCAATTAAACCAATGATGTAAGACTAGAAACTAGGAAATTATGTAAGAAAAAGACAAGAGATTTCTCACTAGCACAGAAAAATGACTGAGGCTGCACTCTTGGAAGTAGAGACTATTGCCAACATAATTATTCAACAACATTACTGTGTACTAGGAAAGGTTACCAAAAATCAAATTGACAAAAAACCAACAACTGGAGGTGGAGGGCCTACCTTCTCCTCCACTCACACTTGCCTCTACAGACTCCAAAACCCACCCAAAAAATGTCATTTAAAGAAATTTACTCTACCTATAACCCTGCATACATCCGTAAGTTGGCGCTTACAATGACCTTATCTTCTTACATGAATTGGTACACTTGGGATGAGGGAAAAACCTCCAACAAATCCATCACATCAATAGTAACACCCCCATAAGGGATAGAATCATAATTTATAAGAAAATAGAGAAGGAATAATGAAATTATGCTGATAAATATGACAATTATAATGCTGCCTTATTTTCGTGTATTTAAAAAAAATTAGTTACATGTCATTAAATTGTTATACAGAGTTATATAATATTTTGAAAACTACCCATTAGAAAATATTGTATTAAATTGTTGTATAAAGCTGAAAATAAGAGCCCCTGGGGTTAGCTCAGTTGGTTGAGTTCTTGTTGCTTTAAGTATTTGACCATTTGGGAGTTCACAGGATCAAATCTCCTTGATGCCCTTGGGGTTAGGCCCTGCTTGTTTGGCCAGCCGGTAGATTCCTTCGAGTTGATTTGCCTGGATTTTCCCGTGGATGTAGCAGTCAACTAGTGTCTGTGAACCACCTTAAAAAAAAACTGAAAAAATAAGTAATTGTATTCAAAATTCAATGTGCCTTTTTAGTTCTATTCCTTTTCTATGCATTTTACCATCAAAGTGAATACATATTTCAATACCTTTTGTGGTTCACATTGGCCTCTATATTTAAAAAACATAGAAAGGTTACTGTTATTATGAATCTTTCGTCGTAAAAGATCACTTTAGCTACGCATAAAAAATAGCCCTAACATCGATTATGGCTACCAAATATCTTTAAATCTGTAATTAGGTGATCCAAATAATGCTGCAAAAATCCAGATCTAAGCATAAAAGACATTAAGCAGATAAAATAAAATGTGGCTCCATGCATGCAATAGACAAGACAAGAACAATGTATTTGAAAGAATTTTTATATTATATTAAAAAGGGGGCACCTGAGAGGAAAACAAGAAAGGTGTTTTCTGGTTCTCCTCAATGGGATGGGTTCTTGAAATTCCTCAGTATTTCAGATCTAAAATTCCTCTTTCTTGTTGTTGTAGAAAACCCAGACAAACATAGAACTCAATGGGAGCTCACAAGGCAAAAATGGAGAATGTGACCTAGTATAGATCCAGAGTGATCTAATGCAATGGAGGTGACTAATGAATGGGGAAAACCCTTCTATTTATAACAAAATATTAGGGTTATCTAGAACTTGGTGCATGGATAAAATATTATTAATCAAATTCTAGAACCACCCTTTAGGAATATTTTATTATATTTGTTGGAGGGAAAAGGTCTTTTGACTTGGGTCAATTCCTTTATTTATAAACAATAAATAAATTATTTATTTATTATTTTAGGGAGATGGTGGGAATATAATTAAATAAATAATGATTTATTTAATTATTTAAAAATGATTTAGTCAAATTTAACTAGGAATATTATTTAAATAATGATTTAAATAACTTATTCCTAGGAAATAATCAAATAAATAATGATTTATTTAATTAATTTCCTTGTTTTGGGTTAAATATGACAAGGAAATATAGACAAATGTTATTTCACATGGTGAAAGCAATTTTACTTAGGGTAAAATTGGTCCTACATGGTGTACTTGGGTTCATCTAATGATAATAGGTTAGATGACCAAAAAATGGTGTAACAGTTACACTAATGTATCTTAGATGAACATAACATTTGAATAATTTTATGTTTCGAAGGTGGACAAAATCTCTATAAAAGGGAAATAAGTAAGGTGATGAAAACTAATATTCAACTCAATACAATGGAGAGACAAAGAATGCTATCGGTGAATGTTGCAGTTTTGAAATTTTACACAATACTTTTGAAATGTATCTTTAAAATAGATCACTTTTGTATATTCGTCCCCAGTATAACAAATTTTCTTGGGATTATTCATAATAAAAAAGTGGAATGTATAATGAATATTGTACACTCTTCTTACAACTTTTCCAAATACAAGTTAAATGTATAGCGAACACAAATTACTTTTTATCATATTGCACTGAATTTTGATATTCCTTACATTGTAAGAAATGGATTACAAAGATAAATTTTTCCAACTTTAGCAAAATCTTAAAGTCTATGTTGTCAACATGAAATTGTATGAGATGATTTGAGAGATAAAAAGGTTGTTGTTGCTTTGAATGAAATTTAGTTCATTATTGCAATGGAGAAACTATTTCCCTGCAAAATGAAACAAGTTTTCATTAAAAAAATATCAATATACAATTAATTCATCTATTTTGACATTTGGAAAAATATTGGGTTCCTAGCTTATAGGGACTAATTTAGGGCTAAGTCTTGCTTGAGGATTTCAAATCTATATTCTTACAAAACCACTTTGAAGCCTTAAATGAATTTTTTTGGGGTCAAAAAATTGTGGTCAAAGTTCATAAAAGTTGTTCTAGACAATAAGATATTTCTAATGGTGTAAAAATCACATAGGTTAGAGTTCATATGCCTAAGTTATACTTCCCATAAGTTTACCTATCCTATTGACCACCATGGTATCGAGAGAATGCCACATCAAATCTCCTTACTCACTTACATGGAGGTAGTCACATGTGGACTTTCAAGAAGATTTTAGAGGGTCAAAATCCTTGTCTTAACCAATAGTTGAGGCATGAAAAATATCTAACCAAGTAATCACAAACTATTTCAATACTATGTTAAATATTGGGTTTCTAGTAAGGTTATTGTTGAGCTCTGGTATTGCACCAAGAATGTTGCAACTCCCAGGGGCTGCCCTACTTTACTTTATCAACCCAGGGTTCGTACAAAATTTGAGGTGATAGTGCTATATACACAACAAATGCATTATGTTCATGTCATCCTCTTCTGATTCATGAAAGGGTGCTATTTCTTAAATTATGTGAACAACTGGAAAGTAAATTGTTGGAAGGAAATGACAGAAAGGAAACTGAACTAGATTGTTGGAAATAAATGAGAAGAATGAAGCTAATTGAATTTTTAGAAAACAAATAGTAGAAAGGAAGCTAATCCTACACCACACTTAACTTGGACAAACGGATAAATGCACTCTACTTATCCTATGATCTATCTACCATGCTTCTATCCATGCAACTAAGATATCCATGACTTAATTCTAACTAAAAAGAGTTAACTTGTAGCTTGGAGGATGAAAAAGGGCTAAAAGAGGCTAATGGGAGGTTTAACACATGAAACGATGTTTGGAAGCGGAAAGAGGGGGTTAAACCCTTAGAAAAATTGATTATACCGTGAGAAATGACTTTGGCGTGGAAAGAATTGAAAAAGTCTTAGAAGCGGAAAGAGGGGGTTGAAAACCTTATAAAACCTTATTATAGCACAAGAAATGGATTTGGAGTGGAAAGAATTGAAAAATGAAATGGCGGAGACGCAATGGAGGTAAAAGTTATGATATGCGATGTTGCAATCCCAACTTCGCAAGTTTAAGTGGATAGCAGTAAGGACTTAACAGAATAAACTAAATTGTGTGAAGTGCGAACTACGAAGGTTGATATGGCGGGTCGTGAATCGCAATATCACAAGTTTGAATGAATAGCGGTAAGGACTTAATGGAATGAACTAAATTGTGCAAAATGTGATTTGCGATGTGGTAAAGGTTGTGAGCTGCAATTTGCGATATGGTAAGTTCGGCGGGATGCGATTTGCGATAGGATAAGATCTGTGGGATGCGATTTGCGATGGGGATGACATGGCAATGAAAATAAAAATGGAAAAGTTGAGATTTGTGGCATGATAAGATCTAGGGGACGTGATTTACGATGGGGATGATGTGGCGATGAAAAGAAAAAGGGAATAGTTGAGATTTGTGATATGCGATGTCACAATATCGCAATCGCAAGAACGACTGGTAAGCATTAAGGGTAAAATCTAAAGGATGTGAAGTGCGATTTGTGATGGCGACGTGGTGGTGGGACCAACAACGGGGCAAGATCACACTATCGCAATTGGCCAGAATAGTGGTAAGTGTTAAGGGAGAAAGGATAAACGATGTGATTTTCGATTTCGCAATCGCAAGGAACGAGCGGTAAGTGTTGAAGGTAAAAGCTAAACATTGCGATTTGCAAAGTGCGACGTACGGTAGTGGTAATTTTGAGGAGGAAGGCAGAGGTTAGGTTTTCGATGGTTTTCAAGTGTTTTTGCATCGAAACGAGTCTGCCAACAGTGACTGATAGAATGAAGGAATACGGTAGGAAATTGGCGAAGGAGAGTGGTAAGTATTCAAGGAAAAAGGTAAGAGCGGCGAAGTGCGATTGCGATGTATGGTGGTGGGAGTCTCGAGGAGAAAAGGTGGAGGTCGAGTTTTCGGTTGTTTGGAATGGTTTTTCATGTGTTTTGCATAAAAAGGGTAGGCAAATGTGAACGGAGGAAACAAAGAAATAAGGCCGAAGGGTTTGATTGTGTTTGAAAAAAATGGTAAGTGCAGCATTAAGGTGAGAAAGAAAGGAGGGAAATGGAAGCATAAGAGTAGTGTTCAAAAGTGAAGCACACCTGCAGATTCATGTATGAGAAATAGACAGAAATGCGGGATGAAATAGTGAAGGAAAGGCTTGGACTTGGTAATACAATTTTTTCCCTGAACTCGAATAGAATGCAATTTTTTCTTGTGGGAAGGTCTGCCCATACTCAAACTCTATTGACAGATATGTGAGGGGGGAGACTTGACCATAGTTTTGGAGTTTTTCCTCTATTTCACTATGCATAAGCAATTAAAACTTCTACAACACAAAGACTAAATAGCAATGAAACTTATCAGAAGTAGGTCTAACTTAAATGACAAAAGAAAAAGTAGCTAAATGATAGAAAGGAAAATATAATAACAACAGAGAAGCTGAGACACATGGATTGGGCCCTAACCCATGAGCCTAGCCCTCTGAACTTAAATCAATCAAATGAAATCAGCCTTCTCATTTCATAAAATAATAACTGCATACATCTCTGAAAGTTTCGATCCCTGAATAGAACAAGAGGCTTCAATAGTTCACAACAATAATTTTGAATGGAATCGAGACTAGGATAGACTAACTCTTCCTAGCTCTAGCTCTGCTCTATTTATTCTACAGGGAAACTACCAACAACTCCCTAGAAAATGGTGATTGAGTCCACTGAACTCAAATTAAACCAAGATTGAGTGCTCTCCTCTTTGAGTTGCTCGGTTGCCTCTGGAATTCGAATTGCTGGAGAGAATCCTTGGGGATCCTTTGGCTACTTGTGGAATTCGAAATGATGGAGAGAGTCTTTGGGATAATTCTGCTGCCTTTGAGGGTGGAAAATCCTCCTATAATTCCTCCTTGTTGTCTCCTCCAAGCCTTTGTGATAAAATATTTATCAAAATTCTTAATAAATCATGATTTTCTACATTCAACCTTATATTAGGCACTCAGAGTATGTTAGCCTTAATCACCACCTATACTAGCATCATAACCCCAAATAATAATAAAAATGCAAGAAAGAGAGATTTAAGGAGCCAAAATGGTGACTATTAACCCCTCCAAATATGTCTAATGATGGAGCTCACCATCACCCCCCTACTGAATGGTTTCTCATCCTCTGAGAAACTGATCCTCCTCCTCCATTTTCTTCAAAGCTTTGACAACCCCCTGATTTCGTGAGGAAGAAGCGTGGGAGTTTCCCTAAGGGGGTAAATCCATCATTCTTTTTTGTATTCTCCCATTCTCTATCTTGTGCATCTGTGTCCTCTTCATCCGTCAGCCCCAGCAGCAAAGGTGGGCTGAGCTTCAGTCCCAACCATTGGATCTTTTTGGCCTACATGGCCCTCTTGTATAATGGTGCCCTTTCCAATGCACCCCTCAGTCTTTTTGGAGTATGATATTCCCTGTTCTTGAGGTTATGTGGGAAGTTTTTACATCTCCTCTGGTTGGCCATAATGCACTCCTCTTATATCTGCCTAGAAACATCATCAAAGTGGCCTATCACCTGGTTTTGAGTCTGAAGGTAGCTTTCAACTAGTGCAGGGTCCTTTTCAATCTCTCGGTGGTTAAGGATGACCCTACTTGGGTTGAACACTTTTGGTCTGAGATATAAGGGTTCTCTATTTCTTCTTCCCATGATCTTACATATCTCCTTGGCTCTATTGTCCTCATTCACCATCCAATATGCTAGAGGCATTAACTGCATATCCCCCATTGTAGGATTGGGTTCCCACATCTCTAGATTTGTTAGCACAAAGTTATGCATATAAAAATCTGTCATCTTTTCCTGATCAGCTATGTTGGCTTTCTTGTAGAAATTCATGAATTGCCTACATGTAATATTCCAAAATTATCATGCAGCTAATTGGAATATTAAATTTTGTTTTTATCACCTAGTAGCTGAATAAATGGGTAAGGAATCCCATGCATATTAAATATATGAATAAAATCCCTCATAATGTGAAAGGGGATAGTCATAAGAGCTGGATTTCACACCCTCATGTGTGAAAGAGGACATTTGCTTGTAGACAAGGTCAAGTTTGACCAAGTCAACAGCGCTGGGATAGGAGGTGGAGAACACTTTTAGAGACAGCGCAGTGGGAATGGAAGGAATATTCCTTGGTGGAGGAAACCCTAATGAGTGGTACCCATGGTGAGAGGGATTTCACTTGTTTAAAAGGAGGGCAAGGCAGCCATTGTTATTCATGTTATGTATTATTGATTTCTTGCTCTCTTTATACTTTGTGCATTCTCCTGCTATTTAGCAGAGTTGCAGTGCTACTTAGCACAAGGAATTCCTATTGATTTCTCTTTATTTCTCCACATTCAAGCTTGAGGCCAAGCATCCTCCTTCAGCTACAACTCATTTTCTGTTTAGAGTTGGGTTGTGTTGCAAGGTGTTGCAGTGGAGGTTACTGAACACCACTTATGGAGCTTATTTTTCAGAGGAGGAAGCCTTCTTCCCTTTGGAGGATCAATGAGGAATTATCTGGGTTGATTTCACCATATTTTGCACCACGCCAACCATTATCCATCATCTACAGTGCATTTGCTCTCCTTGAATGCGTTATTTTCACAGAGCATCTGCAGTGAGGGTTGCGGTGTTTGTTTAGAGGGTGAAGATCTTCAGTGTTAGGATCAGCCTTTCACTTGGAAGATCCATTGGAGGAGGTTTGAACATATTGTGCATCATATTCAACCATCTCCATCTAGTTCCAGTTCTTGAGTTGCAGCTACTACTGCAACTCCGACATTTCTGCATTTTTTCATATTTCAGCCAATCCTTCCAGGGTTGACTTGAATAAGTATTTGGGAGCTTAGATCTTCACTCCCAACATTGCATGAGCTATATCATTCCATATCCATGTATTGAAATACTACAACAATAGTTACTCTTAATAAAACTGCACTATCCTAGCCTTGTATACCTTTCTATGTAGCAGTGGGCTTGTATTTTATGTGCATGTTTCTTGAGGCTGATTTTGCCTACCTTGAGTAACTCTTTCTTCAAGATCCTGTATATATTTGATGCTATAAGGCTAATAATATGGCTATATGTTCTTCTTACATTTTCTAAGTTGATGTAACACTGCTCTTTCATTATTATGTTCATGGATTGCTGTATCTCCACCTTTGGAATATCTTAAGATATTCCCAATAGGGTAGATTTTCCTTATTTTGGGATATTACAGTGGTATCAGAGCATAGTCTTGGCTCATCCTGTGGAACTCATCCAATATGCTATCAAGAGAAAAAAAGATGAAGAATCCATTCTTTGAAGGAACTAAGGAGGAGAGGCTCTCAAAGCTTCTTCCTAAATCTGTACAGAGCATTCAAGGAGATCTCAAGAAGAATAGAAGGGAGAAGTGCATAGAATCTCCAAGAGGGTTTGAATCTGAATCAAACTCTAGAATTTTGAATCATGAGTGTGAGCATGTAGCCACACACAATTATGCACAGCGCAGTCACATGCCCATAATTTCCATGAGAGAGATGGAAGAAGAGGGAATGGCTAGGAGGGAAACTCTTAGTGACTTTTTGCAAGAGTATGAATCTCAAATTCAGAAGTTTAGAGATCATATTACTTTTCCAGATTTTTGCAAGATCAAGGTGAAGAGAAGCAAGTAGCATGATAGGGGTAGATTCCTTCTATCTACTTTTGATGGTTCACCTACATGTTCAGCCGGAGCTTGGGTGGAAGAACTAGACACCTTTTTGCAACACCACCAAATTTCTGAAGATGAAGCCATGAGAGTTGCAGCATTGCATTTTGGAGGTAAGGCCTATGCATGGTGGATATTTGAGTCATTTTCCTTAAAGAATGCAAATAATTCCTCTTATGCTAGGTTCAATAATACATTAATGGAAATATTTAATGAAAAAAATTCTGAAACACATGTGGTGGAAACAAATAAACCCAAGCAAACAAAAACCTTGCATGTGATGGAGGAAACTATAAACTCAGATCCACTTCAGAAAACCATGGAGGAGGCTGAAATCTTGCATCATACCTTGTAATAGGTAAGACCTCTATCTCATATTCCTGAAAAAGAGGGCATGGGGATCTCTTTTTCAAAAGAGGATCCAATTCTTGGGAGGTTGCCCATACATGCTGATGAGGAGGAGGGGCAACAACGCTGTCATGTCTAGAGTTTATCTAGCACCTCATGCAGAGGAAGAGGGAGCTCTTGCTCCAACTAGAGGGATTCTTGTATCATTGCAAGGAATTACCTGGGATATCACATGTGGAGATCAAGGCACAACTCATGGTTTACTTGTGCCATTGATGATAGGGTGTGAAACTATGGAGTTAAAAGGAGGAGATAGGGAGGATGACCAGCATCATGTGATGAGGATCACACACCCCTATCTATTTCAGGAGGTTGATTCACCTAAGAGGGAGACTAGATTGCACAGTGAAGGCATGTACAAGTTTTTCCATCCATATATGCAGTCTACTCTTGATGATGATGTCTCATTGCATGGAGACATTTCACCAAGGAGACCACCATATCAGCAGATGATGAGAGATGCTTCACATTGGGAGCCACCATTCATTGATTTCAGAGGAGTGGAGACCTTGGGAGGTCACTGTACAGTGCTGAGAGTCTTGGGTAGACTCAAGGAGGAGGGAGATATTCTCCCAACATCATCATTACCCACTCTCATTTCAGATTCTGCGCTGTGGCAGAAGCAGCATGGGAAGGATAGCAACCTTCCAACTTGAATATTTGGCATGGGAGATGTCAAAGAAGAGGATGACCATATGACAAATGCTCTTCATGAGAGATCATCAATGCTATCACTATGGAGGATAGATCCATATTGGAACTCCCAGCTGTTGGTGGAGTATTCCAAGGATCTTTTCACTTGTATGATATTGGATGGCCAGCTACATGAGGAGGGATATTCAGTTAAAGATGGGGTCATCTACTACCATGGTAGGATTTTCTTATCTGGAGCTTCCAAGCTCAAGGAGAAGTTGTTACAAGTAGCTCATGGAGATTTCCCTTTCAGCCACACTTATTCTATGAGAGCATACCACACCATTATGGAGGGGCATTTTTGGGAAGGCTTTGAGGAGGATATATATCAGCATTTGAGGAGATGCATGGATCATGTGGAGATGGAGGAGATACATAACTCTCTGGAAGAGTTAGCGCAACCACCTATTTTCTATTTGAGGATGAGAGGAGACTCATCTATGAGCCACTGCATTTGATGAGAAAAGTATGTGGGAAGGATATTTTTTGGTTGTATAATGATTTATATAATGAATATGTGCATTCCCTAACCATATATGTGCAGGATATAGCTCAAGGAAGGAGCATTCTTCCTTCTAGATTTCATGGTCTACTTGAGGCCATAAGCAGTCTTGGTGATGGTCACTCCCTAGGAGGACTTGGGGAGGCTCTATCTTTTGCAAAGCATGCTCACTTTGCACCATACACCATACACTTTCTCCAAAATCTTGAGGAGATTGGGGCAACAAGAAAGTGGTGGGGAGGTCGCCCATCATTTCATTTTTTATTATAGTTGAGAGTCAAACTGTGTTGGATACATTTGAGGGACCATTGTCCTTCTCCCTTGTTTCATATGGAAGCTAGCATGATTCTCATTGTAGTTCCTTATGTTGTTGTTGTTCTTATTTTTATTAGGAGCATGAGTGGGGAAGTGTCACATTGGTTGGATGTGTCCCCTTGGGGAGAGATTTCCCACATTTTTTTCATTACATGTTCTAATGGGAGCATGAGAGGTGATATGGCCACCACAACAAAAAATTGGTTTCTTCATGAGGTGAGCCATGGGATTTATTGGATGCCATATGATGGTGATTTCCAACTCATCACATATGAGATGATTTGGACCAGCATGATTCACAACGTTGGAGGGAAGGTCCTTGAGGATCTAGTCTTCTCCTTGCCACTTGAGGGAAACATTATTGCAACCCAAGATCAACATATACTCTACACTTATCCTAAGTGGAGAGGAGGACAACGTGGGGTAGGCTATTTTGTCTACCAAGATCAGATTTTCAGCCCGCCTACATTGCAGGAGCCAAAGGTGGAAGATGATTTTCAGGAGTTGCCATGTTGGGGGGTAACTCACCTTATATGGATGATTTCTTGGGGATGGAGGATCCGCATGGGAATGATGATTCCCAATAAAATTTAGATCCCATGCCTCAAGGGGACCTCTGGACAGTACCTTATTGCCTTTTTGAGTACTCTACTTGTTCATGATGATAGCTATTTAGCTAGCTTGCATGCTTGGGAGGGGCAATATGGAGATTTATTGATGAGACAACATCTCATTCTTGGGAGGATCATATCATATATGGATGCTATAGCAGGAGGAGGGGAAGCTTCTCAGTTCTATCCTTACATTTGCTTGAGGACAAGCAACATTTGGGAGGGGAGGACTGTAATATTCCAAAATTAGCATGTAGCTAATTGGAATATTAAATTTTGTTTTTATAACCTAGCAGCTGAATAAATGGATAAGGAAGCCCATGCATATTAAATATATGAATAAAATCCATCATAATGTGAAAGGGGATAGTCATAAGAGCTGGATTTCATAGCCTCATGTGTGAAAGAGGACATTTTCATGTAGACAAGGTCAATTTTGACCAAGTCAACAACGTCGGGATATGAGGTGGAGAACGCTTTGAGAGATAGCGTAGTGTGAATGGGAGGAAGATTCATTGGTGGAGGAAACCCTAATGAGTGGGACCCATGGTGAGAGGTCTTTCACTTTTTTAAAAGGAGGGCAAGATAGCCATTTTTATTCATGTTATGTATTATTGATTTCTTGGTTTGTTTAGACTTTGTGCATTCTCCTGCTGTTTAGCAGAGTTGTAGTGCTACTTAGCACAAGGAATTATTGTTTAGGAATTCCTTCTCCTTCCAAGAGTGGATTCTTGAAGGATATTTCTCTTCATTTCTCCACAATCAGGCTTGAGGCCAAGCATCCTTGTTCATCTACAACGCAGTTTCTGTTTAGAGCTAGGTTGTGTTGCAGGGTGTTGCAGTGGAGGTTACTGAACACCACTTCCGGAGCTTATTTTTTAGAGGAGGTAGCCTTCTTCCATTTGGAGGATTAGTGAGGAAGTATATAAAATTATTTCACCATATTTAGCACCAGGCCAACCATTATCCATCATCTACAGTGCATTCCCTCTCCTTGACTGTGTTATTTTCAGGGAGCATCTGCAGTGAGGGTTGCAGTGTTTCTTTGGAGGGTGAAGATATTAAGTGTTAGGATCAGCCTTTCACTTGGAAGATCTATTGGAGGAGGTTTGGATATATTGTGCATCATATTCAGCCATCTCCATCCAGTTCCAGTTCTTGAGTTGCAACTACTACTGCAATTCCAACATTTCCGCATTTTTGCATATTTCAGCCAAGATTGTCTTTAAATAGTATTTGGGAGCTTATATCTTCACTCCCAACATTGTATGAGCTATATCATTCCATATCCATATATTGACATAATATAGAAGCAATTATTCTTAATAAAACTGCATTATCCTAGCCTTGTCTACTTTTCTGTGTAGCAGTGGGCTTGTATTTTATGTACATGTTTCTTGAGGTTGATTTTGCCTATCTTGAGTAACTCTTTCTTCAAGATATTGTATCTATTTTCTGCTATAAGACTAATAATATGGCTAGATGTTCTTCTTACATTTTCTAAGTTGATGTAACACTACTCTTTCATTATTATGTTCATGGATTGTTGTAGCTCCACATTTGGAATATCTTAAGATATTCCCAATAGTGTATATTTTCCCTGTTTTGGGATATCACACTACAATCTTGGAAAGGGAGTGATCCATGGAAGGATAGAGTGTTTATTTGAAATAGAAGCCATTGTTCTTTGAGGTACACAATATATGAGTCAGAGGGGAATCTGTTCTGAAGGGCTTCTATGCATAAGTCTGCCATGGTGGCTACTTGCTCCTCTTTTTGCTGCAATTGCTCTTTTAGCGCTATATTCTCTAGCTGTGCCTTCTGCAAATACTCATTCAGAAATATTTCTTTGATTATTTAATCCCTCGTTGGTGATTCTTCAATGATGATCGGGCTTATGGGAGAAGTTTCTCGCTTTCTTTGATTCTTGTCAACTTTGGAATACCTAGAGGTCTGCCTTTTTCTTTTTGCGCTCAGAGGAGCCATGGTGGCAGTTATCTTTTTGTAGTGAGGGGATGTGACGTTGGGTTGTGAGTTTGTGTCTCACCCAAATTCTTCTATCTCTATGAATTCTATGGCCATCTCTTTTGTTTTTCTTTGGCCCTTTGTCTCTCTCTCTTCTTCTTCTGGTTCTTCTTGTTTCTGTTGGTTCTTCCTCCTCGTCTTCTAGTTCTTCTTGTTTCTTCTAGTTCTTCCTCTTCTTCTTTCTGATTCTTCTTCTTCTTCTTTAAGCACTACATGCTTCCATCGGTCCTCTCCTTATAAAAAATTTCAATTCACTAGTTTGGATGAGATGACATCTCCTTTTATTAGATGTTGCAGCTCAATTTGGAGTGCCAATATAGCTCTACTCAACTGCAGTGATGTCGTAGACAATTGGTTCCTCCTCCCTGTTAATTCAGGATGGACTACACATTTTCCTCCTCTCGTTCTCCTCTACTCCACTGATTTAAAATTTTTCTTCTGCATGCCCAAGTGGCATGTACTCCCATTTTTATTCCAGCCATACTTCACAGTGGTGGCCGAGTTAACTGGCCACCTTTCTGCCCCTTAAAATCTAAGTCTGCAAATTAATTATTTTTGGCTATTATGAATGTGTAGCAAGGGGTGAGAGCTTATACCTGAGTTTACTTGCTATTTCCAAGGTGGTTGCTGGAGCTGGAAGTTTGAGACTAGCCTTTTTAGATGATGTGTCCTTCATCAGATTCCTGTTCTCTGAGTGAGCGACTTGTTGAAGGAGCAACTTCCTGAATGAGATGCTATTCTTTGTATGTTGTTTATCTCTGATGTGGATGTCATGTGGGGTGCTTGATATGCCATGGGTGGCATTATCATTCTCCTGCAGTCTGTTATGCTGCTACCCTTGTTGTTCTTATTGGAAGTCCATGAACAAATTTTTTTTTGAAGTAACTTCCTGATGTTTGTAGCAGTATGTTTGTGCATTGCTTGTCCTGCTACATTGTGCTCAGGAATGGAGAAGTGTGGTGTATGGAGGTGATGGAGGAAGTTATGAAGATGATTAGAGTGAATTATGGGATGGACGGAAAGATAGAAGAAGGGAAAATAATATGAATGCTTCCCTGTGTTTTCCAGAGACCATTAACAACCTGAAAAACAAAAAATTCAGAAAAACACAGTGATGCAGATGCATTTTTTTGGTTTTGTTCTTTTTCACTTTTTTTTATTTTTTTTCGAAAGAAAGTGGGCTGCCTCCATGGAGGTTTTCAACCCAAAAACTTGCCTTGGGTACCTTAGAGAGTTTTTCACCCATGGATCTTTATTCTTTTTTTCCTTTTTTTTTTGAGCAAGTGAGCTGCCTCCATCAAGGTGTTCAACCCATAAGCTTATTATTTTCTTTTTATTTTTCTTTTTTTCTTTCAGGAGGTGTGGGAAACTATGGATTTTCCCATCACATACACCTCTCTACTTATTGAATTGATGAATTCTTCCCTTGAAAAATGCTTCTTGTAAATTTTAAGTCTGTGACCATTGACAAGCAAGGGAATCCCTTCCTCATCTATGGTCCCGATTTGAACTGTGCCATTATCAAAGTGTTTCTCCACTGTGTAAGGCCCCAAACATCTTTTCATCAGCTTGCCTTTGAATTATTTAAACCTTGAATCATACAACAGTGCTCAATATCCTTCTTGGTATGTCTTTTCTTTGATGTTTTTGTCATGCCATACCTTCCTTTGCGGCTGAACTACCTTTGTGTGAAGAAATGCTTGCATTCTGAACTCTTCCAATCCATTTAGTTGCAACAACCTCTCTTTTTTTCCATTTCTTAGATCTAGATTTAATATAGCTTCCATTATTAAAGTATTGAATTCAAACTCAACTAAAAGTAGAGCTTTCTTACAATAGGCTAATTCATAAGAAGTGAATCATGTTGTTGTCTTCCAAGTAGTGTTGTAGGCCAAGTTGCTTCTACCAATCTATCTGCCCAATATTTTCTGCTGATGCTCACAAAATTGGTGAGGATTCTCTCTAAAGCTCTGTTAGTTACTTTTACTTGGCCATTCACCTAAGGGTGATAGGCAGTATAAGTTCTATGCTCAATCTTGTGCTTCCTCAAAATATTCTCAATGAGGTGAGAGGTGAATTATGATCCTTGATCAATGACTATTTATTTGGGATATCAAAATTTGTAAAATACATTCTCCCTCAAAAATTCTGCTACTTTCTCCTTGGTTGCTACCTTCACTGCTTTTGCTTCAACCCACTTTGTTAGGTAATCAGAGCATACTATGATATACTTCTTTTGTCCAGATGGTGGATCGATGGGTCCAACAAAGTCCATTCCCAACTTGTCAAATGACTCAAGAGAAACCTGAGGGTGTAAAGGTATTTCATCCCTTTATGTGGGTTTCCCCATCCTTTGGCACTGGTCACACCTGCTGGTGTATCTTCTGGAATCTTGGTGAAGGGTAGGCCAATAATAACCCTCGTGCAAAAATTTGTAAGCAGTTCTCTTTGCAGCAAAGTGGCCTCCACATGGGTTGTCATGAAATTCAGAGAGGATATCAAAAACTTCTTCCTCCCTCACACATCTTCTTAGGATTTTATCAGGGCCTAGCTTGAAGAGATTCCCCCCAATCTGTTAGCTCCCCGTAATTCTAGCAAATTGGCAAGACTAAAGTTGCAGAGAGAACATTTGAACCACTTTGGGATTCTAGGATCTAGCCCTCCTGAATCCAGAGAGGGATCTCTCTATAAGTGCAAAGATTGATTTATATTTAAGGTTTTTATATGTGATATTAGGCTAGTTATTAATAACAAGGGTTTTTGTTTGGTTTTGGATGGTTGTGCATGATTTTTATTTGAGTGGAAAGTCCTAAAATGAAAGAGTTTCAAAGGGGTGAAGGTATAAGAAATCAGAGCAATATTTGGCTGATAAGATAGATATGACGCTAGTTTTTAGTCCATTGGGCTATGGAGTCATAAAAGGGTTTAATTGTGCAACAATTTCAAGAGTGGTCCAAGGGGAAATTCATCTATATCACAATATATCTTCGATAAAATGATGGAATGGAACAATAAAAGTGTTGAATTAGGTGGAAAAAGGAAATAATTTCAACTAGGATTTATCAGTCTTTCCAAACAAGAAAAACATTTTAAGTAACTATTTAAAACCAACCAAAGGACAGGGCTAACCATAAACTTATTTGGACAAGTTTGTATTAAAGCTAACTCATCAGACAAACAATCCAGTAATCCACATAATTACTTTCAGAAGGGATGAAAATAGATAAGAAAACAAAGTGCAGCCTAAGATCAGATAAGATACTTTTAAATCTAAACTGCTTTCAACATACTCTTAGGGAAACTTTCAGAACTACCTTTGGAGAAAGAAACTAGAAGACAGGGCAAACCATAAACTTTTCTAGTCTAACTTTATTGAGTATATAATGAAAATATCATTCAAGAACTTCTTTTCAAGCTTTGCACATCAAGACAAGGGCAAACCAACATTCCTTGATAATGTTTACACTTAACTTAAGACCTTCTCAAACACACAATTTGGAGGAAGACATAAAGATAAAGCTTATCAGTCAGAGAAGGGTACTGTAAACAGTAAATCCTAACTCTATGCTTGTTGTTCTTTATCAAAGAATAAATGGAAAAAATGGCATACATGAAAGGAAAACAATAACACAGAAAGAAGCACTTCACCAGTGATATAGACCAGGATCCCAAGAAACAACTTGTATATTGATGTCAATCCAGTTACATTCTTCAATTCCAATGTTTCAGTTCAGCAATCATCTTCTCTTCTCAGCCTAACTTATTTGATCACAAACAAAGCTTCAAGAGCCTCTGAACACTATTTACATGTAGAAAGTTTCAAGCACAAGTATTATATCAAAGTTTAGCAACCAACCCTTTACAATGTGCTCCTCAAGAATATTTTATAGGAAAATGAGGAGGTGGAATGAGAGAAAAGATCTATAGGCTAAATTCATACAGTTTTAATGCTTCTCAGCCTTTGAGGGGCTGAATGAAGAAGATTTCAGATATTTCCTCTGTATTAATGGGTTTGTATTAAGTGTTCGATCTTCTTAGCAGATTTTTTTGACTTTAGAACTCTTTCTCATCTTTGTAATAACTCTGCTGACAGTTTAAATTAGTTCCTTTGATTCAAAGTAACTGTTCAGCTATTTTTGAGGCGAATATCTTCTATTCTGGAAATAACTAGGCCTCTTTTGAATGCTTTGAGGCTGCAGGTGGCTTTTGGTAGCTGGAGAGGATTCAATTAGCCTCTGATGTAGCAGTGGAGGCTTTCTCGGACTGATAGATATTATTGTTTTTCTTTAAACATTGTTAATTTGTTTTAATTCTATGTATTAGGCTTAATTTATGTCTTATGTTCTTAAAAATGTCTTCAATTTAGTGGATTAGGCTTTTGATAGTCGATTTATTGCCGTAATCCCTCAAAAATGTGTTTAAAAATCTTTAAACACGTTTCTTCTTTGATTTCATGTTGTCCAACTGATACTCTTTGCTTGATTAAGTTTTGCTGTGTCTTGTTGATGTGCAGGCGTTACAGAGGTTTTATAAGGGCATCAGTGCTCATGAGGGACTCATAAAAAAAAATGGGAGAACCCTGCAGAATGACCTCTTTGATGAATAATGGCCTAAGGGATTGTCATCCCCAGCCTTAAATTTTCCTTTAAAACAATCGAAAAACCATTAAAACCTGCACAAACAAAGAAAAATTAAGAAAATCCTGAGGGGTGAGGCTTAAACTGCTTTGGAGGTTTTAGGTTAGATCGTGACCGTTGGATGAAAGCATCTAACGATGAGGATTGCTCGATGGGGTTATATGGGAGGCAGTTGCAAAAAAGGCAGGGATATTAAGTCAGAACCGTTGATCTGCAAAGATCAATGGTTGAGATCAATCATGAATATATAATGCGGAGGGGCCACTTTATAATGAAACGGAAGAAATTATAAAGAAAAATGGTCGAAAACCTTTAGCGAAAGGAAAAAGCGTTAAAATGAAATTTGGGGTTTCCAAACGATCCTAGGCCGTTGGATTGGATTAGTCCACAGAGATCAACGGTGGAGGTTAATCGATGAAGTTCTGTGGAGAAAAGAGAAGAGGGCGATGAACTGAGGGCGAGGTTAAACATGAGCCGTTAGATCTCAGAGATCAATGACGGAGATTACACATGGGATAATGCAATGGAAACGGGGAAAAGTGATTTCGGCGATAAAAACCACTGGTGTCGTGCGATGAAAAGGAGGAAAGGTGATTTTTCCTTTTTTAACGCGATATGCGTTGTAATGCTCCTACTTAGCCTTAGCTAAGAGGAGACATTAAATTTTGATTTAATTTATGTTTTATGAATAAATGAATAAAGGAGGACATGTAAAACTCCTAATAAATCAATGCCCATGTGAACAAAGACAAATGCGGGCTATGTAAATAATCACTTGTAGGTGTGAAAGAGGTTTGAGCCAAAGATTGGGTCCACCTTGACCAAATCAACTGCGCTGTCTAGGTTCAATGCATCTCCAAGAGGGACTACACAGTTCTAGAAGGGAGCCTCTAATGTGAAGAGGAGTGACTCATCAAAGTGGTTTAGGTTTTGCAAGGGCTTTCTCATGTTATAAAAGAAGGAGGAGAGAAACATGAGGAGGTTGTTGATAGATCATATTTCTGAAGTATTTTTCTGCTTATACAAATACCATTCTCTATTGCTTAGTGGAGGATTGTGATTGGAATTCCTGTTTAGGAGTTTCATCTCTTCCCTTGAGGATCATTGGAGGAGTTATTTGCTGAAGAAGGCCACTATGTGGTTTGAGACCAAGCTCTATTATTCATGAGAAGCGCTAGCCCATTGAGGGTTTTGCAGCTGTTGTCATTTGCAGCAAGTGGTGTTCTAGATCTGCTTAGATCTAGCTTGTATTGAGGGCCTCTGTTCTTGGAGTGTGTTCTTTAACCTCCAAGGAGAGTGTTTCTCCACTTTTTGTTTCAGATCTGCATGTCCTTGTATTTTATTCAATGTTTCTAAGCCACAGCGCAGTTTCCAGCTCCATACTACGTTATTTTGAAGAGGGTTCTTGTTCTATAGTTTGATATCAGATTGGAGAAAGATATCTTGGTGTTGGGATTGCCTTTCCCTTGGTGATCCATGGATTAGATTGCTGATATATGTCTCTATAGATCTGATCATTTCATTAATAAATTTTATCTTCAGAAAGTTCTAGGTTTTCTGCAGCACTGTAATTTGTAATTCAGATCTACAGCTATTCATGCAATATTTTGATGTAATTCCAAAGGGATATTGTTCTTAAAGTATTATAGATTCTAGATCTAATGTTTTACCTATGTATTTTGAATAGATATGAATTATAATGTACAGCATATGAATCATCTGACAAATAACGCTGTACCTTCTTGTTGCAGTTCAATACATTCTTGCAGCCCCTTTTTCTAAGGGATTTCTTCATTAAATTCTCTGTCTTTTCATGTAAATTATATGGGAAATTTATTTGATCTGATTCATCAATTTTCATACCCTAAATTAGCTTAAATATTCATCCAAGTACACTCTCATGCTTCAATAAAATTCTGCAGTAAGAAAGTCATGGGGAATCAGGGTTTTTAAGCCTAGTTTCAGAAGGAGAAACTATTTAACTGAGATAGGATTATTTTTTTGAGCCAAAATTCGGAGAATAGGTCCCTCTTGACCTAATATAACATTTAAAATTGTCCCCTTCCTCTTTTTTTATGCAGATCTATAAATTTATGCGTTTTGGGGTCAAAATCACTGCTTCTCCCCCATCCTTGTGAAGAGAATTAACCTTATTTCTCGTTGTTGTATATATATTTGTTGCTGAAGTGTTTTCAGATCCATATCAGAGCTCTTAGTTTGATGCTACTCCAATACAGTGTTTAAGTTACTGCATCCCTTTCCGTTGGATGGTTTTTTACTAGTCTTGACTGTGGGAGACCTGTATAAGGCCTTAGAACTTATTTTTTTCTGCTAAAATTCATTGTATAAGTCCCTCATAGCCCAAAAAATGGAAACTCAGCTCTGACCTTCCTTATTTTTGCAAATTTTAGCTTATACAGCATCCCTCTTGATTCCATTGCTGCATTTCCTGAGTTGGAATTTTTGGCCACTCCTCATCTACTTGGTTTTTGCTCCTCTTTGGTTCCTCATATTAGATATTCTGATCTAAGAACCCAAAGGGCAGAGAACTCCTAAGGAGTGTGTTAGCATCCCTTTTGATGTGTTATCCCTGTACTCTATAGAAATAGTCTAGATCGGGCCAGGTAGCCTTCGGATCTCACCCTCTCTTTAGAGGTGAAATATCCGGTAAAAGCACCTCTAGTCCATCTCTGGTTTAGAATTTTCAGGTGTGTTTCCGATACTGCTATGAATCCATAGAGGAATATCTTAAGATATTCCCTAATGTGCCTATGTTTCCCATTTGGAACATTACATGCGTTACAGGCCGACACATGGCCTTTTAAAACCACCCATATCGCGTGATTTTAAAACGTTAACCATCGGACTCAAAATTACGCGAAAAAATGCACTGGCTGTCAAATCCAGGGCGTCAGATCGGACGGTCGTGAGGAGAGCGCAATGGCGATGAGATGCACGGGCGAAAAGAGGTGGGGCAGGGTCAAGGCGGTTTTAATTTGGACCGTCAGATTAGGGAATGGACGGTCAAGATTAATTAATGGGGGTGGTAGGTCCTGTAGGAATTTGAATAACTGATATATTATTCGCCGATATTATCTTGATCACACACTATTTTAGCTTCATGCAAAATACAGAATCTCTTCTACCATTGATCATCACATGCAGAAATAAAATCAATTTCATGCATACATTAAAACCACAAATAATCACACATATGAACACAGTATTTAATGGGAAAACTTAAAGCTGAAAACCCCAACTATCTTTATATTATATGTCATGGAGATCATGTAACAATCATAGTACAAATCTCCTCACAAGCTCTCATGCACACCCTCAATTGCTACACACTATCAAGCTAGATCTAGCAAAACACATGCTCCAATCCTTAGCCACTTGATAACCAGCCTCTATTGCATTTTCAATGCTATGGGATGGCTTCATTAAATAGATAAACCACCTGGCTTGTACTACGCAATCCTCATGGGCTTCTCCACCTATATGTGTGGTGCAAATAGCAACAGTATAGTCACAACTGATAGTTAACCTACTCTTTCACCTATTTCTACACTACTCCACTGAAACTGTCCATGCACTGAAGTTAACTGATGCATTATTTAGTTGATTAATGAGTTTATAATTAGTGAATTAATTAATAATTAATTCACACCACTTTCACTAATTGTATCAATTAGTTAAACTAAATACAAATAGCTCAACTATGTTTAGATTAGTTAAACTGAATACAACTCCACTAACTTCCTCAATCAACTCCACCAAACTCTGTCACATGAGTTCTAACTGAAGTATCCATGCAATAGCTCCACTTAACCTTAGGAATAGCGTAATTCCTTCTGTCAGCTCCTGTGCCACATCTGTGCACTTAACTGAAGTGCTCCAAGAGAATAAGATAATGTTTAGAGTCCAAATATTATTAAGAGCTAATAATATTCGACATATCTATTTTTAGACTAGAAATCTAAAAATAGATTCCGCCCAATATGTCTAAAAATAGAAGTCCATATATTTTTTCCAACTTGACCAACCATCCACAAATAGCATCCTGCAACTCATAGAACATGATCCATATGTCTAAAAATAGACATAGTATAAAAATAGACTTTGCGCCAAAAATAGCCTACGAGCCCACTTAGTGAAGGCAACTTCTTTCCACTAAGCTCATCATCTTGTTGCAATCTCAACACTCCCTCTCAACAAGATAAGGATTATCTGCCACCCCTATCCTGCCTCTGTGGTATTCGAATTTGCTCCTGGTGAGCGCCTTCGTCAAGATATCAGCATCCCGATCCTCCGTGGGAATGTATGAAAGTAACATGATCTTCCGCTGCACACAATCTCTAATATGATGATACCGATCCGTGAAGCCATGCCGCCTCAACTCATCCTCCTGTCTGTACCATGATCCATATCCCAATGTGCCTCTGAGATATCTCAATACATGCTTGCCTGCCTTCCAGTAGAGCTTGGTAGGCTTAACCATAGCTTGTGAAAGCTGGTTAACAGCATAGCATATGTCGGGTCGTGTATTGACCAGATACATAAGCGACCCCACCAATTGTCGATAAATAGTGGCATCCACTACCTCCGCTGAAGTAGCATCCTCCTTCCTCCAACCTCCAGGAAGAGGAGTATCAACAGGCTTGCAGCCATGCATGTTGAACTTCTCCAGTATCTCCCGGGCATACTTACCCTGAGAAACAAACAGTCCATCACTGCGTTGCCAAATTTCCAATCCCAGGAAATAATGAAGGAGGCCCAAGTCCTTCATCTCAAACTCCTTTGCAAGATCAGCCTTGCATGAGTGTATCAACAGTTCATCACCTGTCAAAATCAAATCATCTACATAAAGTACAATGATCAACAAATTACCCTCCACCACAATCTGGTATAGGTTAGGATCCTCCTCACTCTTGGAGAATCCAAGTCCGGTGAAATAACTGTCTATCCGTGTGTACCAAGCACGAGGTGCTTGTTTCAACCCATACAACGCTCTCTTGAGCCTGCACACATGCGACTCGCTGCTGAAGATATCGAAACCTTCGAGCTGCTCTATGTACACCTCCTCCTCAATGAATCCGTTGAAGAACACAGTCTTCACATCCATTTGATGAATGTGCCACCCCATCTGCGCTGAGAGAGCAAGAATCGTCCTTATGGAAGAATACCTTGCGACAAGTGCAAAGGTCTCCTCATAATCAATCCCCTCAATTTGTGAAAAGCCTCGGGCAACAAATCTTGCCTTGTACTTCTCCACACTCCCGTCAGCTGCCTGCTTCACTTTGTAGATCCATCTAGAACCCACCACTGATTTCCCCTCCGGTCTCGAGACAATCTCCCATGCACTATTTCTGACAATTGAATCATACTCTTCCACCATGGCATCTACCCATGTGGGGTCCTCCACGGCTTCCTCGAAAGAGGATGGCTTTGTCACGATACACTTTCTCATAAGAGCCATGTATCTAGTATACCAGTCAGGTGACTGTATCTGTCTGCGCTGTGATGTAGGTTCTCCTACAACCTTCTCTGCATCTTGAGCCAGTCGCTCAGATTTTGTAGTGTGCTTCTACCCTCTGATGGTTGGCGCTACCTGAGTGGTCTCTTCCACTCCATGAACCTCATATTGTGGCTGATCCACATCCTGAGACTCATCCTTAGGAACTAATAGCTCCTCATCTGCATGCAAGTGTGGCTCCCTCTCAAGCGAACACTTCATGGCTTTCTCCTCATGAAATTTGATATCCCGTCGCACAACAGTCTTGCGACTATCTGGAAAATACACACTATAGTTGTGGGGTGTATCAGTGTACCCCACAAATATCCCAACCTCTGCATTCGGCTCTAGCTTCTTCCTGGCATCCTTCGTCACATGAATGTAAACAGGTGAACCAAAAATCTTCAAATGGGAAATATCAGGCCTCTTACCAGAGAACGCCTCCTCGGGTGTACTCATGCCAAGTATCCTGTGAGGACAACGGTTCTACACATATACTGCAGTATTGCATGCCTCATCCCACAAGTGTATGGGTAGGCCATAATCATGCAACATCGCACGTGCAAAACCCACGATCATTCTGTTCTTCCGCTCAGCAACCCTGTTCTGTTGTGGGTTATGAGGTGCTATGAGCTCTCTTCGAATTCCTTCTGCGCTGCAAAATTCATTGAATTCACCAGAGATGAATTCACCACCATTGTCACTCCTAAGAGCCTTCACCTGCTTCCCCGATTCTTTCTCAACCAGTGCCTTGAACTCACAGAACTTTGAGTATGTCTCGCTCTTCTTCTGCATGAAGAAGATCTAGCACTTATGAGAAAAATCATCAACAAATATCACATAATACCTGTGCTTTGCTGTCGAAGCTACTGAGAAAGGTCCACACACGTCTGTGTGAATTCTCTCAAGGATCGTCGTGGCGCGACTATCCTTCTTGTGAAAGGTGGCTTTCACAAATTTTCCCAAGGTACATCCCTTGCACTGATCTGACTGCGCAAGAGTACCCTTAGGAAGCCCAGTAGAAATCTGCTGCAGTATCTTCAAAGCTCCATGGTGAAGGTGGCCCAATCTCCGGTGCCACAACTTGCCATCATCCCGGCTCACCACTCCTTCTGCCTTGCCTGCCATTGCTGCGTAGCCATCTACCTGCAATTGATAAAGGTTCTTAACTCGAACCCCTATCCTTCGGGTCTCACCAGTTGCCTTAATATGCAGGAAAGCCTTTCCCTCGCTAAAGAAAACATCATATCCCTTGTCTTCTAACATCACCACAGAGATAAGATTCTTCTTCAATCCTGGAACATGCATCACTTCCTTCAATACGAAGGGTTTACCAGACTCCCTCTCAAATGAAATGGTACCGATACCAGTCGCACTGTATCTACCATCATCGCCCATCTCGATGTGCACTCCAAGATCTTTCTCCTCCAGATCTGAAAACAAATCCCGATCTCCGGTCATGTGAAATGACGCACCACTGTCCAAGAACCATACTGATCCCATCACACTTGAGACCAAGCATGCGATCAGTGAAAAATCTAGCTCGAACTGGGAGGCCAATGCCTCTCCCACTGCAGATCCAGCAGCATGCTTATTTTTCTTCTTCTGCGGACAATTTGTGGCATAATGTCCGTGTTGGTGACAGTGAAAGCACTTCACCTTGGACATGTCTTGCTTCTTGCCTTTCACACCGGAATGAGAAGCTTTCTTGCTCTTCCCTTTCTTTGCTTTGGCAGCCAAAGCGCAATTCTCATCATCAGAGTTCCTTGATGAAGATCCATCCCTGGTACTTCACCTTATCTCCTCTTGCACAAGATCCGACCAAAGTCGCTCCCATCCTGGAAATTTCTCCCGACCATTGACAGAGTCCTGATAGGAATGCCAACTCTTCGGAAGCCCAAGGAGAGCCAAGCTCACCAAGTACTCATCATCTACAGTCACCCCCACACTTCCCAGCTCATCCTTGCATTGAGTGAACTTCGTGAGGTACTTGGGCATACTGTTGCCTTTCTCCATCTTTATGTTTCTGAGTTTATCCTTGAGCGCCAACTTCCTCTGGTCACTCTTGCTTTGGAATAAATCTGTCAAGGCTTTCCACATCAAGAATGGAGAAGCCTTACCATGAAGGTTGGATACTATGTGATCCTTCACGCCCTCCAACAGAATCCTTCGACACTTTGCTGTCTTCTTTTGCCATGTGTCAAGTACGACAACATCACTAGAAGTAGGCTTTGGAATTTCTGCATCTATGAACTCCTTCAACCCATTGTCATCCAGCACCGCCTCCATCCTGTCCTTCCATGCAATATAATTCGAGCTGCCCTCAAGGGCATACTCCAATCACAATCTGTTGAAAGACATCTCAACTTCGACACCAAGAAAACACTGCTGCAAATTCGAATTCCACCAGCACAAAACTCAACCGCTTCAATGTTTTGCAATTGCTCCAATGATCAATATCCCTCTAATACCATGTAGAAATTTGAATAACTGATATATTATTCACCGAGATTCTCCTGATCACACACTATTTTAGCTTCATGCATAATACAAAATCTCTTCTACCATTGATCATCACATGCGTAAATAAAATCAATTGCATGCATACATTAAAACCACAAACAATCACACATATGAACACAGTATTTAATGGGAAAGCTTAAAGCTGAAAACCCCAACTATCCGTATATTATATGTCATGGAGATCATGTAACAATCATAGTACAAAAGCTCCTCACAAGCTCTCATGCACACCCTCAATTGCTACACACTATCAAGCTATATCTAGCAAAACACATGCTCCAATCTTTTGCCACTTGATAGCCAGCCTCTATTGTGTTTTCAATGCTATGGGATGGCTTCATTAAATAGATAAACCACCTGGCTTGTACTGCGCAATCCTCATGGGCTTCTCCACCTATCTGTGTGTTGCAAATAGCAACAGTATAGTCACAACTGATAGTTAACCCGCTCTTTCACCTATTTCTGCACTGGTCTCCACTGAAACTATCCATGCACTGAAGTTAACTGATGCATTCTTTAGTTGATTAATGAGTTTATAATTAGTGAATTAATTAATAATTAATTCACACCACTCTCACTAATTGTATCAATTAGTTAAACTGGATACAAATAGCTCAACTATGTTTAGATTATTTAAACTGAATACAACTCCACTAACTTCCTCAATCAACTCCACCAAACTCTGTCACATGAGTTCTAACTGAAGTATCCATGCAATAACTCCACTTAACCCTCAGGAATAGCGTAATTCCTTCTGTCAGCTCCTGTGCCACATCTGTGCACTTAACTGAAGTGCTCCAAGAGAATAAGATAATGTTTAGAGTCCAAATATTATTAAGAGCCAATAATATTCGACATATCTATTTTTAGACTGGCAATCTAAAAATAGATTCCGCCCAATATGTCTAAAAATAGAAGTCCATCTATTTTTCCAACTTGACCAACCATCCACAAATAGCATCCCGCAACTCATAGAACATGATCCATATGTCTAAAAATAGACATAGTCTAAAAATAGACTTTGCGCCAAAAATAGCCTGCGGGCCCACTTAGTGAAGGTGACTTCTTTCCACTAAGCTCATCATCTTGTTGCAATCTCAATAGGTCCCAAATGAGTTGGGCCTATCGGACTAAATATGGACCGTTGGATGAAACAGATCAACGGCTGAGATTTAATCTCAGGGTTAATGGAATAAAATATGAAGCAAGGGGTCGGGCGGAGAATGGGTCATTGTGAGCCATTGATTTGTAGAGATCAACGGTGGATATTCACCTAGAGACTTTACACAATGGGTTTTTATGATTAAACAAAGGAAGTCAAGTTTTGAATCTGGACCTTTGAATCTATGAAATGGACGGCCCAGATCCAATCGCGGGATCGCCAATCGGCAGGGGAGAGAGGAAAGGTGTAAAGAAAACTTGCGATGCGATTAGATTGGAGCCATTGATCTTAGAGAGATCAACGATCGGGAATGAACTGTGGGTTTCAATTTCAAAGAGCTGGGTGGAGTTTTGATTAATCTGGGTCGTCGGTTCTTGTGGATTCGAAGGTCCAGATTGAATCGCAAGTTTTGCAATCGGAGGAGGAGAGAGGAATGGTATAAGTGATTTTCACGATGAAATTGAATAAGGACCGTTGATCTTAGAACCAGATCAACGGCGGAGATTAAGTTACGGGTGCCAAAGGCGGATATGTGGGCTTATGAGCAGAACGATGTGGGTCGTCAGATCTAGGCCTGGTAGGGAATATCAACAGCTAGGAAGCCATCACAAGGTGGCCAATCGGAGGGGGGCAATAACTATTAAAATATGTTCAATGAAAAAACTCCTATGTGATTAGCACTTAGGACTTAATCGCTTGGTCCTGGGTGTAGCTTATATGGTGGGGAAGTGTTTTGGGGTTTAGCAGAAAAGGGCTTAAGCCCTAATCACATCGGAAGATTTGAGGGGAACAAACAAAGGATTTTTTTGTTTAACTCCGATGCGAGATTCCGACGGTCATCGATCGGGGAGTAGATCAACGGTTGATAATTCACCAAACAATAAACTGTCGGGTCTCATTGAAACATAAGAAAATAGGATTTTTTATAAAATACAAAGGAAAATTGTTTCAGGGAGGGGTTTTTTATGGTGTTTAGCGCCCAATTGTGGGGCTCGGGGTTATATGTAAAGACAAAGGAATCGGGAATTAGAAGAAAATGGGCCAATTGCATCGGAAACCTTTTTAAAGGAAAAAGGTAACAAGAGGAAAAGAAAACCCTAATTACGATTGCGCGAAAGGGGCTTAACCATCGGTCATCGCTCCAGGTCTTATGCAGAAAAAAGGAGCTGGGGGCTAAGGCCAAATGGGCTTAGGTCCTTAGTTAAGAAATGGGTTTTTAAAGCCAAAATAACATATTTTCAAGGCTTTTTTGGCTTTCGGTAGAAGGGGAAAAATGGTTTTTTAAGCCTTCAAAGGGAATTTTCAAAGGTTTAAAAGGAATTTCGAAGTAATGAAAGGTAAATGAATATTTTTATGAATGAAATGGCGAAGGGAAAAGGAGAAGGTAAAATGAGGGAAAATGGAACTTTTGAGCAGTCTTGTCCTTTGGTAAACAACAGAATTTTCAGAATTTTAAGAGGGAAATAGCAGTGAAGATTAACTCAAGGATAAGTCATCTTCATAAGACTTCAAGAACTAACAATTTGGCAACAAAATTGTTTCTTTAAGGCTTCAAAAAATGATTTAGCTACCATTTGATATGACAAATTTTATAGGTGGCTAATATTGGCTCCACATGGGGATGGCACCTTCTTGAAGGTGTCAAGAACTTCAGACTTGTATTCTATGGGGGGTTGATTAATGCCTCATCCATTGGGCTACAACTTTCTTTACTTGGATGATCTTCTTATGTTCTGATAATGTTAGCAGCCATGAAAAACAATGGAACTCTATCAAACAAGCTTTCTACCTACCCAATCCTACTGATCTAACATTTTTTCTTCTTTGAGAGTGCATTTGGATTGGAAAACTCTTTTACAGACATTTTTATTCTTTTGAAAATATAAAACTAATCTAAGTATACTTCTTATTTCTCCATGAGCTCAGATTAAACAGTTGATTTCATAAGCTTCTCTACCTAACTACTATTTGTTAGGATTAGACTGTCTAACAGAATTTTATTCTCTAACTTCTAAAACAAGAAATTTAAAAAGCAGTCAAGTCAGGATTGAACAGTCTAACTTGTTGCTGATCTATGGCATAAAAATAAGCTGCACATAGATTGTTATTTGCACATCCTTCTCTTTTCTTCAGCTCTGTTTTTGAGTTTGTTTGAGCTATTTTTCTTTGTTATCTATTTCAAATTTTGGGCTTATTAGAACCAGTTTACTTCTATCTTTGACTCGAAATTTCAATAGATTAGAGTCATTCTTCTTTTGAAAACTCATAAGTTCATATTTTTAGCTTGTTTGAACCTATATTTTCTATCCTAATCTACCTAACTGATAAGCCAAGATTAAACGGTTTGGCAAATTTATTTCACTAACCTATCAGCAGTAAATTTAAAACTAATTAGTCATGATTAGGCTGTATGACTAACTAGGAGTGAGGTTCTTAGGAGTGGCATTTGAGCTTGCACACTTTCAGATTTTGTTTCTCTTTTTTGGTATGGGGTTGTACCTTTCTTGTTTTTACAATCTGCCCTCTTTTCTCTTTTTATTTTTTTTGTATTTTTTATTTTTCTAATTTTGAATGCAATGATGGGTGAAATATTTATAATGAGAAAAAAGATAGAAAGGCTTTCAAACTTATATGGTCAACAGAAATAATGTTTGATCATCCTGCCATTGACAGGACCCCCAAACAGTTCATCTCCATTCAATTCCTGCAAGAAATAAGCATTGTTACTAGAAGTAGAATGAATGATATAAGGGCCAAGCCATAAGTTATCAAATTTCCCATGATTTCCCTTGTCTTCTCTCCTTGAATCCCACTTTAACACTTTGTCACCAATGTTAAAATTACTGGATTTTGTCCTTCTGTCAAAAAGCTTCTTGATTCCCTCTTGCTTTTGTAGTTCTCTGTTATAAACTTCCTCTCTAGTTTGCTGAAGATGTATAGTCTGATTAATCCTTCTGATCATGTCATTGTCTTCAAACTGCACTTCTTGAATCAACTTCATAACTGGTACACCAAGGCTGGTTGGAAAAATTGCATCTATTCCATACACAAGTTGATAGGGTGACATTCCAATAGATTTCTTAAGTGTTAATATGTCAACCGATAGTGCATGTACTAGCTTTGTGTGCCAAGACTTCTTGTTGTCCTCCAGCAACTTCTTGATTATGTTTACCAAAATTTTTTTTGAGGATTATTCTAACCCATTACCTTGAGGGTAATAATTAGTAGAATGACCCAATGTTATCTGATATTTGTGATAGAATTCAACCATTTTCTTGGATCCAAATGTTGTTGCATTATCAGTGATGATCTTCCTAGGACAGCCAAATCTAGAGAGGATATGAGTCTCAATGAATTTTATGATGACAGAGTCATTAGCTTGTCTAGAAGGGATGGCTTCTATCCATTTGGTAAAGTAGTCTGTTGCAGTGAGAATCCATCTATGCTGGGTAGATGAGGCTAGATGGATTTCTCCTATGAAGTCAAGTCCCCACTGTTGAAAAGGAGCTTCAACAGTGATTGGATGGAAGGGTAAAGGAATCAATTTTCTTTTTCCTTCAAAGAGTTGGCATTTATGACAGGAAATTATCATTTTATGTACATCTTGAAAGAGGGTGGGCCAAAAATAACCAGCTCTAAGGATTTTTTTGGCTTTAGTCTTCCAGTAAAGGTGGCCTCCACATTCTCCTTCATGGAACTCGTGCTTAACCTTCTCTGCATCATTCTCAGGAAAGCATTTAAGCAATAACCCACTAGAATTTTTCCAATAAAAGCATTTATCTACAATGCAGTAGTTTACAACTTTTAACTTTAAAAAACTTTCCTTTGTTTTGATAAACCAGGAGGTGTATTCAAATTAAGCAAAACATATAGAATATCAGCATACCAAGAGGAATTCATAAAATGGTCTTCAATAATGGCAGTTGAAAATTCCTCTTGTTCATCTAAAATATTTATCATGTTTATATCCAAAGCTTCAAAATTTGATTCAGCCATTAATATAGCTAGACCTTGGCCTTTAATGAGTTTAGTGGGCTTGATTTCTAAATCATATTCAAGTATCACAGCTATCCACTTACCTCTCTTACCATCTAGGACCTGTGTTAGGATGTCTTTTACAACTGAGTTTGGGACAAAGGCAATGATGTGGGAGTGCAGAATGTAAACTCTGAAGTCTTTTAAGGCTTTGACTAAGGCAAAGGCTTTTTTTTCCATAACATTGTACTTCAGAGGAGCATCTATCAATGCCTTGCTAAAGAATGCAATGGGCTTCTCTTGTCCCTGCGGATTTTTCTGCAATAGGACAACAGCCATTGTATGTTTTGATGCAAATGAAAAATGTAAAAATATTTTGAAAAATAAGGATTTATTAGAACTGGTGTTTTGGTTAATGCTTGTTTAACCAGTTCAAAAGATTTCTTTTCTTCCAAGGTCCATTTAACTCCTTGTTCCTTTTTCAGCATGTTTGTAATGTTTCTAAGGAGCTCAACTAAGTTGAGTATGAACCTTCTCAAGAAATTAATCTTTCCAATGAAAGATTGAAGTTCCTTGATGTTTCTAGGATGAGTGATTTGTAATATAGCCTCAATCCTCTTTGGGTCTATCTTTATCCCCTCTTCTGATATGATGTGCCCATGAATTTTACCTTCTTGGAGACCAAACGGTGTTTTCTTTGGATTTAAAGATATCCCAAACTTTCTGCATTTCTCGAATACTTTTATCAAGTGTTCTAAGTGCTCTTCATCTGTCTTGGAAAAAACAGTGACATCATCAAGGTAAATAATGATGAAGTAGCCCAATTCTTCTGAGAATTCAATATCCATGGCTCTCTGGAATGTAGCACCAACATTCGTTAAACCAAAGGGCATTTTCACATACATGAAAGTGCCCTAAGGTGTATTCAAGGCTGTCTTTAATTGATCATCAGGATGTACTAAAATCTAATTGTACCTTGAGAAGCCATCAAGCAAAGAATTCTCTTAGAACCAACCACCCTTTGTAAAATGTGGTCCATCTTGGGTAAAGGGTAGTTGTCTTTTAACGAGGCTTTGTTTAAGTTTCTAAAGTTTATACAAAGCCTTATCTCTCCTGTTTTCTTCCTAACTGACACTAGATTAGATACCCATTCTGAATATCTAATATGGACAATAATACCAGCTTCATACATTTTCTTGATTTCCTTCTCAACCAAAGGTAACTAAACATGGTTTATTCTGCGCAGTTTTTGTTTAAACAACTTTTGGTTTTCCTTGAGAGGTATCTTGTGTTGAATTATTTTAGTGTCATAGGACTTCAGATCCTCATAACTCCACGCAAAAACATCAAAAAATTCTTTAAACAACTCTATGTATTTCAGTTTGATGTGAGCTGGTAAAGTTTTAGATAGTTTGATCATCTTTGGTTCTAGTTTACTGCCTATATTACACTCTTCAACTTTAGTTTCCACAGGCTCTAGCTTTGGTCTCTTGGCCACATCATTGAAATCAAACAATTCTTCTAAAGGGACTAGACCTTTTGGCAAACTTTGATTGTTAGACTGCAGAGTTTTTAAGTCTTCTTTTCCTAACTCTGAACTAATTTCTGTTGTGTTTTCAAGTTTTTTAGACAACAGATTTACATCAACCATCTCTGGAGACTCTTCTTCTTCATCAAGTATATTTTCTTCACTAGGACAGTCTGTTTCATAGTATAAATCTAAACTTGGTAGTTCAAATTCATTTCTGGACTGCAGGAAGTCTTCTATTTGTTTGTCTCCATCAAACACTTGCCAATATTTCTCATTATCAGGGACAACTGGTTTGAATTTAATTTGAGTTGTGCATTGTTTGGTTTCAAATGGTGTTAAACATGTTCCAGCAGCTAATGTTAAACTGTGGGCGAGGATATTCTTTTCTCTTGGGACAAAAATAAGTTGGGCTTCCTCAAAATTTTTCAATAAATCCATGACATCATTCCTGTAGGCTCTAATTCTGGGGTGTTTGGTGTTGTATTCCCCATTTACTTTCCTAGTGATTAACTATGAATCCCCATGCACTTTAACTCTATTGGCTCCTAATTTATTCAACAAGTGTAAACCTAAAAGAAGGGATTCATATTCATCTATGTTATTAGAACACTGAAAATTTAATTTGTAGGAATGGCCTTCAGTGTGGTTGTTCTCAGTGTTATGTATCCAGATGCCTACACCTGCGTTGGTCTTGGTCCAAGACCCATCAAAGTTCATACTCCAAAGAGGACTAGTTTTAGATTCACTAGCTTGACTACTATCCTCTTCATCTAGCGTGCTTTTGGATTATTCTTGTAGATCAGCACTATGTTGAGTTTGTTTTATTTCCTCATGTTTTTCGTTGTGTTCAGGATTTGTTTCTTGACTCTCAAGGTTGAAAAGCAATGGATGATTGATTTGCAGCTCTAGACCTGTGATTTTTTTGCTATGATTTTATGATTTAGCAAACTGTTTTGACACTTCTGTATTGTCTTCTTCTTTTTCTATATCTGCCACTAATTCAGTTAAAGTTTCTTGTTCACTGAATGTTTCATCATTGAACAAGATAAATGAATCTAGGCCTGTATGCACAGAATAAAGAGGATATTTTTGTGGTCTCTCTTGGCTGGTAACCATGTATTGCATATGAGACTCCCTATTAAGTCTTCTAGTCTGATTGAAAACAGGGATGGTTCTGTATGTCATGTACATCTACATTGTTCCTTGTAACTTAGCTCCCCACGATCTTGATAACAACATACCATACTTGGGGGGCACATCAGCCACTACAATATCCATCACTAAACACTTGGCTGGAATTTGTGCTAAGTTTACGCAAAGGTCTTTAATAAAACCTAAAAATTTCACTTTGCTTGAGTCAAAGGAGTAAATATCTTTGTAAGGTCGAGTGATCTCAAGGCCTAGGCTCTCCATTACAGCTTTGGGCATTAATTTATGAGAGGCCCCGGAATCATGCATAACATTATGTAAAATTTTGTCATGAATATTTAAACTAACATAAAAAGGAGGAACTGGTCCCTCTTGATATCTACCGTCAATATTAGGACCAAATATGAGCTCTAGCTGGTCATCATTAAGATTGACTGTGTCATTATTCTCTTCTATATTAAAAGCCTTCAAAATCTGTGATCTATATATATCTTGGGCAACTAATTTAGTGAGAGGAACAAAGATTTTGATTCTGGAAATTTCCTGCTCCAAACTAAAAGGCATCTGATTTCTTAAATTGCATGTTTCAGCCTTATTAACTACCACTCTATCAGCAAAATCAGTTTGCTGATTTCCTCTATTTACATTGGTAAAAAATGTTTTAACAGGAGCACTAGCTGAACTACTAGCGCTGCTAAGATCTACACTGTGTTTTTCATTGTTTTGAGTGCCTTTCTCTTTGTTTTTATCAGAATTTCCAGCCACTATTTTATCCTTATGTTTCACGATTTTGGGTTTATTTAAAGGGCTGTTTTGTGCAGATTTGTCAGAGGTTTTAGTTTTGGGAATTTCCTGATTCTTTTTACTCCTAAGGTCATATTATTTTGGAGTTTCTATGATGAAATTTTCCAGCTCTTGATAGTAATATTCATCCTCTGGTCTCTTATCATCATAAGGTGAGTAAAGACCTTCTTTTCTATTATAATGAACATCAAAAGTATCATTGTTTATTCCCAACATGTTTATGTCATTTTCCTCTGTTTGATCTATTGTTTCTTCAACCTCACTCACATAGTTTTGATGAAAAGGAGGGGTAATCTATTGATCATCCTCCCTTGGTCTATTATGAGGTTTGTTTCTCCTAAAATTCTGATTTTGGTTTTGATTTCTATTTTGAGGAGCTGATTGGTTTTGACTAGCTTGTGCTCTCTCAAGGATGCTCATATTTTTCATCATCTCCTCCATCATTCTTTCCATCTTAGAGCTAGATGTGGAAGGTGCATATTTCTCCCTAAAGGATACTTTCTTCTCATTTCTCATTCTAGCCCTTTTCTCCATTAGATTAACTTCCACAGCTAAGACTCCTTTTTTCATATCTTCTAGAGTCAGAGGATCTCTCTCTCTCAGCTGATAGGCCATTTTAGGATCAAATCCATCAGGATTTTTTTTTAAATCTGAGCCTTGTGGAGGTTTTCATTCTGGGGGTAAAGAATTATATAGTGCAGTAAGCTTGTACACTCTCCCCGGTGTTTCATTTAAGGCTGTTATAATCTGAGAGAATCTAGAGTGAGTTTTTCTTGACTTTCCACTTGTTTAGGAATAATTGATGAAGGGCTTGAAGGTCATTGATACTGTTAGGGGTTAAGAATTTGAACCATTTTCTTACTTCTCCCCCTAAACTCTAATCTAATAATCTAAGTTTGACAGTTTCATCGTCAATTTCCTTTCTGTAAAAGTAGTCATTCATCTTATCCACATGTTGTGAAGCAGTAGTGGCACCACTGGCATCATACAATTGTATTTTGGAGTGATAGTCCTGTGGAAGATTGACTAATGGTAAAGGAAGGACTAGAGGGGCATACCATGTTGCCATGATAGGAGGTGGAGGTGGATTAACAAGAGGGAAAGTGGGCTGAAGTGGAGTGTTTTGGACAATGGGTGTATGGGTAGTAGAAGTGGATGGGCCAGCAACAGATTTTTGAGATGATATAGGATGAGAGAAACCAAAATTATGTAGAAAATGTAAATTTGGTGGTGTATTTTCTCTACTACCAAGATGTTCACTTATTTATGGGGATGAAAGTGAAGACTCTGAATCTAGCTGATCTAAATCATCAAGTGACCTAGTCCTAAATGGATTTCTTAAGTAAACTTGTGATTGTTGTAGAGCTGCAAGGTTTTTAGGAACATAATTAGCTCTAAGGGGTGATCTGAAAACAGTTGAAGATTTAACCTTAGGAGACTTCCTAAGGATTCTTTCAGGGTTATCAACTATCTCCGGAGGGTTTGGGTCAGGGTAGGCTCTAGTATGAATCTTTCTAGGAGCCACTATGTTGTGTATTTTAGACCCAACTAAACAAGAAAATTTTAACCAAATATGACAATCTTTAAGAGGCTAACTGATCCTTTAAACAAGAAAACTTTAATCCTAAAGTCCTCTTAACTGAGTTTATATGATGTTATGATGATAATGGGTCTTCCCAATGGAGTCTTAAGGTTTTTTTAGGATTGTGGAGTCACCAAGTGGAAATATTTAGCTCTTATGGAGGTAAAGTGTTTTATGGTCCACCACCATGCTTATTTGAGTACCAATCTTGAAATATTTTTGGGTTTTTTATGAGTTTTTTCAGTCCTATGGGTTCTAAGAGTATCCTAAATGTGTTTCAACACTTAGCTACGGTGATGAGACAAATAAATTATACTCTTATGGGTAAGCTAGCTGATCCTTAAGGGATTGATAAGCTCTTATGAGAATCCTAAGGTATCCTTAGTTTGTCACTGATTCAAAATATCTTCTATCATGATTACCATTTGCTGTGGTAGTGCTTGAAGATGGCTACTTGTACTTACAGGTTTTTTATGAGATCTTAAGGGTACCTAAGATGAAATTTGACTCATATTCCCCAGTGGAGTCGCCAGAAATGTTATGTCTGGTGGCTCAACTAGCTAATATACCAAATGTTCTTGAATCAAGTGCTTTCCTGAGGTCCTTAAGAATGAATAGGTGCAATTTCACTCAGAACTCCCCAATGGAGTCGCCAAAAATGTTAGCTCCCCGTAATTCTAGAAGATTGGCAAGACTAAAGCTGCGGAGAGAACATTTGAACCACTTTGGGATTCTAGGATCTATCCCTTCTGAATCCAGAGAGGGATCTCTCTATAAGTGCAAATATTGACTTATCTTTAAGGTTTCTATGTGTGATATTAGGCTAGTTATTAAGAACAAGGGTTTTTGTTTGGTTTTGGATGGTTGAGAATGATTTTTAGTTGAGTGGAAAGTCCTAAAATGAAAGAGTTCCAAAGGGGTGAAGGTATAAGCAATCAGAGCAAGATTTGGCTGATAGGATAGATATGACGCTGGTTTTTAGTCCATTGGGCTATGGAGTCATAAAAGGGTTTAATTGTGCAGCAATTTCAAGAGTGGTCCAAGGGGCAAGTCATCTATATCACAAGATCTCTTAGATAAAATGATGGAATGGAACAATAAAAGTGTTGAAGGGGGTGGAAAAAGACAATAATTTCAACTAGGATTTATCAGTATTTCCAAACAAGAAAAACCTTTTAAGTAACTTTTTAAAACCAACCAAAGGATAGGGCTAACCATAGACTTCTTTGGACAAGTTTGTATTAAAGCTAACTCATCAGACAAACAATATAGTAATCCACATAATTACTTTCAGAAGGGATGAAAACATATAAGAAAACAAAGTGCAGCCTAAGATCAGATAAGATACTTTTAAATCTAAACTGCTTTCAGCATACTCTTAGGGAAACTTTCAGAACTACCTTTGGAGAAAGAAACTAGAAGACAGGGCAAACCATAAACTTTTCTAGTCTAACTTTACAGAGAAGATAATGAAAATATCATTCAAGAACTTCTTTTCAAGCTTTTCACATCAAGACAAGGGCAAACCAACATTCCTTGATAATGTTTACACTTAACTTAAGACCTTCTCAAACACACAATTTGGAGGAAAACATAAAAATAAAGCTTATCAGTTAGAGAAGGGTACTCTAAATAGTAAATCCTAACTCTATGCTTGTTTTTCTTTATCATAGAATAAATGGAAAAAATGGCATACATGAAAGGAAAACAATAACACAGAAAGAAGCACTTCACCAGTGATATAGACCAGGATCCCAAGAAACAGCTTGTATATTGATGTCAATCCAGTTACATTCTTCAAGTCCAATGTTTCAGTTCAACAATCATCTTCTCTTCTCAGCCTAACTTATTTGATCACAAACAGAGCTTCAAGAGCCTCTGAACACTATTTACATGTAGAAAGTTTTGAGCACAAGTATTATATCAAATTTCAGCAACAAACCCTTTACAATGTGCTCCTCAAGAAGATTTTATAGGAAAATGAGGAGGTGGAATGAGAGAAAAGATCTATAGGCTCAATTGATATAGTTTTAATGCTTCTCGACCTTTGAGGGGCTCAACGAAGAAGATTTCAGATATTTCCTCTGTATTAATGGGTTTGTATTAAGTGTTCTATCTTCTTATCAGAGTTTGTTGACTTTAGAACTCTTTCTCATCTTTGTAATAACTTTGTTGACAGTTTAAATTAGTTTCTTTGATTCGAAGTAATTGATCAGTTGTTTTTGAGGTGAATATCTTTTGTTCTAGCAATAACTAGGCCTCTTTTGAATGCTTTGAGGCTGTAGGTAGCTTTTGGTAGCTGGAGAGGATTCAATTAGCCTCTGATGTGGCAGTGGAGGCTTTCTTGGACTGATAGATATTATTGTTTTTCTTTAAACACCATTAATTTGTTTTAATTATGTGTGTTAGGCTTAATTTCTGTCTTCTGTTCTTCAAAATGTCTTCAATTGAGTGGATTAGGATTTTGATAGTCAATTTATTGCCGTAATCCCTCAAAAATATGTTTAACAATCTTCAAACATGTTTCTGCTTTGATTTCATGTTGTCCAATTGATACTCTTTTCTTGATTAAGTTTTGTTGTGTCTTGTTGATGTGCAGGTGTTACAGAGGTTTTATAAGAGCATCAGTGCTCATGAGGGACTGATAAAACATAATGGGAGAACCCTGTAGAATGATCTCTTTGATGAATAATGGCCTGAGGGATCGTCATCCCCGAACTTCAATTTTCCTTTAAAACAATCGAAAAACCATTAAAACTTGCACAAAAAAAGAACAATGAAGAAAACCCTGCGGAGTAAGGCTTAAACTACTTTGGAGGTTTTAGGTTAGATCGTGACCATTGGATGAAAGCATCCAATGGTGAGGATTTCTCGATGGGGTTAGATGGGAGGCGGTTGAAAAAAAGGCGGGGAGATTAAGTCAGAACCATTGATCTGCAAAGATCAATGGTTGAGATCAATTGTGAATATATAATGCAGAGGGTTCATTTTATAATGAAATGGAAGAAATTATAAAGAAAAATGGTTGAAAAATTTTGGCGAAAGGAAAAAGGGTTAAAATGAAATTTGGGGTTTTCGAACGATCCTGGGCCGTTGGATTGGATTAGTCCACAGAGATCAATGGCAGAGGTTGATCGATGAAGTTCTGTGGAGAAAAGGGAAGAGGGCGATGAACTGAGGGCAAGGTTAAACGTGATCCATTAGATCTCAGAGATCAACGGCAGAGATTACACATAGGATAATGCAATGGAAATGGGGAAGAGTGGTTTTCACGATAAAAACCACTAGTGTCGCGTGATGAAAAGGAGGAAAGGTGGTTTTTCCTTTTTGAATGCGATATCTGTTACAGGACGACACATGGCCTTTTAAAACCACCCATATCGCGTGATTTTAAAACGTTAACCATCGGACTCAAAATTACGCGAAACAACACGCTGGCCGTCAAATCTGGGGCATCAGATCGGACAGTCCTGAGGAGAGCGCGATGGCGATAAGATGCATGGGAAAAAAGAGGTGGGGCAGGGTCAAGGCGGTTTTAATCTGGACCGTCAGATCAGGGAATGGACGGCCAAGATTAATTAATGGGGGCGGTAGGTCCCAAATGAGTTGGGCCTATCGGGCTAAATATGGACCGTTGGATGAAACAGATCAACGGCTCAAATTTAATCTTGGGGTTAATGGAAAAAAATATGAGGCGAGGGGTCGGGCGGAGAATGGGTCATTGTGAGGCGTTGATTTGTAGAGATCAACGGTCGATATTCACCCAGAGACTTTACACAGCGGGTTTTTATGATTAAACAAAGGAAGTCATGTTTCGAATCTAAACCATCGGATCTATGAAATGGATGGCCCAGATCCAATCGCGGGATCACCAATCGGCGAGGGAGAGAGGAAAGGTGCAAAGAAAACTTGCGATGCAATTAGATTGGAACCGTTGATCTTAGAGAGATCAACGGTCGGGAATGAACTGTGGGTTTCAATGTCGGAGGGCTGGGCAGAGTTTTTATTAATCTGGGCCATCGGTTCTTGTGGATTCGATAGTCCAGATTAAATCGCAAGTTTCGCAATTGGAGGAGGAGAGAGGAATGGCATAAGTGATTTTCACGATGTGATTGAATAAGGACCGTTGATCTTAGAACCAGATCAATGGCGGAGATTAAGTTACAGGTGCCAAAGGCGGATATGCGAGCTTATGAGCAGAGCGATATGGGCCGTTGGATCTGGGCCTGGCGAGGAAGATCAATGGCTGGGAAGCCATCGCAATGTGGCAAATCGTAGGGGGGAAATAACTATTAAAATATGTTCAATGAAAAAACTCCGATGCGATTAGCGCTCAAGACTTAATCGCTTGGTCCTGGGCACGGGTTATATGGTGGGGAAGTGGTTTTGGGTTTAGCACAAAAGGGCTTAAGGCCTAATCGCATCCGAAGATTTGAGGGGAACAAACAAAGGATTTTTTTGTTTATCTCCGATGTGAGATTCTGATGATCGTCGATCGGGGAGTAGATCAACGGTTGATAATTCACCAAACAATAAATTGTCGGGTCTCATTGAAACACAAGAAAATCGGATTTTTTATAAAATACAAAGAAAAATTTGTTTCGGGGAGGGGTTTTTTATGGTGTTTAGCACCCGATTGCGGGGCTCGGGGTTATATTTAAAGACAAAGGAATCGGGAATTAGAAGAAAAGGGGCCAATCGCATCGGAAACCTTTTTAAAGGCAAAAGGTAACAAGAGGAAAATAAAACCCCGATTGCGATTGTGCAAAAGGGGCTTAACCATGGGTCACCGCTTCGGTTCTTATGCAGAAAAAGGAGATGGGGGCTAACGCCAAAGGGGCTTAGGGCTTTAGTTAGGAAATGGTTTTTTAAAGCCAAAATAACAAATTTTCAAGGCTTTTTTGGCTTTTAGTAGAAAGGGAAAAATGGTTTTTTAAGCCTTCAAAGGGAATTTTCAAAGGTTTAAAGGGAATTTCGAAGTAATGAAAGGTAAATGAAGAGTTTTATGAATGAAATGGAGAAGGGAAAATAAGGGAAAATGGAAATTTTCAGCAGTCTTTTCCTTTGGTAAACAGCAGATTTTTCAGAATTTTAAGAGGGAAACAACAGTGAAGATTAACTCAAGGATAAGTCATCTTTACAAGACTTCAAGAACTAAAAATTTGGCAACAAAATTGTTTCTTGAAGGCTTCAAAAAATCATTTATCCACCCTTTGATATGACAAATTTTATAGGTGGATAATACAATCCATGTGAAAGGGGCACTTTCTCTAATTATTCTTCTCCTCTCCCTAAATGAAATATTAGGAGGGTGTCTTCCAACAGCCAAGTAGTTGGCTATATCAGCAAGCCATGGTGAGACTCTTGATATGGAAAAGTGTTGGAAATATGTTGCAGAGTGTTGTCCTTGATGGCAACCCACTGAATGAAGATGAAGACATGCGACTGTTGACATGTGTTGTCCTTGATGGCAATCCTCCTGATGAAGTTATTCTGGACGTGATGGACTTGGTAAATGATGTTTGTTAGCAATATGATGGTGAATGTTGTTCTTGAAAGGCAACCCTCTTGATGAAGATGATGGAAACTTACTTGATGAAGTTGTGCTTGATAGAATATGTCTTGATGAACTAAATATGATGTATCTACAGTGTGTACAGAAGGCAATGAAGAAAGGAATTCAGCATGTGCTAAATCTATGGTGAAAAGAGTATGTCTCAAGGCATACGCGGATATGTCTAGGAGAAGTCGCGTATGCACGCGGGAAACAACGTGCCAAGTCGCGTATGGGCAAAAGCGCTCATAAAGTGCAAAACCAGGGGTAACCACCATGGTATTGACCCATTATATTGGGTAATGATTCGTCTAAATGACCCCGTCCAGGAATACCATCGGAAGTAATGTGGTTTTGGCTCATGGTATTGAAAAAGGGTAAACCTATATAAGGAGAAGAAATTCATTATGCAAATCATGAGTGTGGGTGCAAGATGTCTGAGCTTGAATGAATACTTCTCTCTGAAGTAGATCTGAATGGAAAGGGTTACACTTGAAGATAAATCTGAATGTATGATGCACCAATGATGAAGAAGGGGATCTAGATCTAAAATGTACTTGTATCTACTAGATCTGATTATGGAAGGCTTAGATCTGAATTGAGGCGAACATCTGTCTGAAGTGAAAGGGTAAATCTGAACTGAACATCTGATCTGAAGAAGTATGCTGCTCTATAATGATTGAAGATCTATACGCTACTTCGCCGCAGAGGAAGCGCGTATATACGCGGCTTCGCTGAAGAGAAAGCGCGTATGCGCAATGAAATATGCGAGTATACGCAAGTTTGTAATGAATTGACGCGTATATACGCACATTTATCGAGTGAAGTGAAAGCGCGTATGCAAACTAGAGTTCTTGGAAACAGGGTTGTTGGATCCGGTGTGAAAATTGATGAAACGTGGTCCAAGGTGGTCTTGAAAGGTTGTAGCCTTTAGTCGGGGGGTTGTAGCTTCCCTTCCGGGTGAGGCTAGTAAAGATTTTTATTAGTCATTGCTCCCTTCGGGGCTGGAGGGACTCAGTAAGCAAGTCGGGGTTGGAGCTCCCTTCGAGAGAGAAATTTGGTAAATGAGCGGCAATTGGGTACTGCATCTTTGGTAAATACCAGCCAACACATATGTTGTAAGATGTTTTCTCTATAATAAAATATTTAAGGTTGAGCAACTGCAGCGGTGGTTTTCTCCCGACTTGGGTTTCCACCTAAAAATCCTGGTGTTCATGTGTGATGCTTTGTGTGATGGTTTATTCTGTTCTTACTGCACATGTTTACTGTTTATTGAATATCTGATGAATAAAATATGGAATGGTTTAAGTGAAGAATTAATGACATAACTAGTTCTCTGTGTATACGCGAGTTTAATAAAGGGTATCCGCGTATATACGCGAGTCTTCTTCAGGAAATTAGCGTATGGGTTTTGAAGTAAAGAAAAGTAAAAGGTTTTGAATATGATGTAAATACTGATTCACCCCCCCCTCTCGGTATTTTCCCAACAATTGGTATCGGAAGCAGGATAACCACACGCGGAAGCTTGATCGCTTGAAGGAGATAGTCATGATAGAGTCGAAAGGAGTGATGTAAATAAAAGCCACCTCTGTTGTTAGCAATCGATGACTGGAAGGTACGAACAAAAGCATATACGCAAATCTTGAATGCGAATGTACAGGGCAATCGTGGAAGAAAGGTTATCAATACTGACCGTGACCCCTCACGATGCAGCAGAAAGGAAGAAGTATGAAATCAATGCCAAAGCAGTGAATGTCTTATTAGGAAGCATGTCTGAATCAGAATTTGCTAAAGTGATGTAGCTACATTCAGCAAAAGAAATTTGGGACAAAATCATTCTGAGCTATGAAGGAGATACAAAGGTAAAAAGTGCAAAACTCCAAACTCTTAGAATTGAATATGAAACTTTGAAGATGCATAATGATGAAAGTGTTGCCAGTTTCTTTCTTCATCTGGATGATATTGTAAATCGAATGAGAAATTTGGGTGAAACCATAACTGATACTACTCTGGTGGAAAAAGTCTTAAGATCCTTGACTTCAAAATTTGACTCTAAAGTTTCAGCTATTGAAGAAAGGCAAGATCTACAAACTCTTACTATTGTTCAATTACATGGTACTCTGACTGCTTTTGAAATGAGACAAGGAGGTCCTTCTCAAATAAGAGAAGCTACTTTTAAGGCATCTACAAGAGGAAAAGAAAAGGAAGTTGTCAAAGAATCCAGCTATATATCCGATGAAGAAGAAGCGAATTTCGTGAGAAAGCTCCAACTAGGTACTGGAAGATTCAAAGGTAAGCTTCCCTTCAAATGTTTTGAGTGTTGAAAAGTTGGTCACTATGCTTCTAAATGTCCTTATAGAGAAAAGCATGGTAAAGGGAAACAATTTGAAAAGAGAAAGAGTTATTATGCAAAAGAAGATGATGATGAAGTGTCCAGTGAAGATGAAGAAGATTCTGACCATGATCTGAAAGTGCTCATGGCAAAGAAGAAAAAGAAGAAGCCTACTCGAAACAAGGAGATCTCTCAGAAAACATGGTTAGCAGAAATTGAAGAAGATGAATCAGATAGTGATTGGGGTCATCCCTTGAATGATCTTAGTTGTGCAAACAATGGTGAAGACAGTGAAAGTAAAGGTGTGGATCTAGAAGAAGCTCTCAAGGTTAAAGTTGAAGAACTACAAATTTCATCTAAGACGCAAGAATCTATCAACAAAGAGATGATCTCTCAAATGGAAAAACAAATAGAAATGCTGAATGGACAGGTGGACAAGTATCAAAGGTTTCATACTTATGCATCCAATCGAATTAAAGAACTAGAAGCAGAAATCAACGATCTAAATGGAGATCTCGAAAAATCAAGCAAGAAGAATGAAGGACTTGAAGCTGCAATCATCTCTCTGCAAGCAGATCTTGAAGCATCAAGTAAGAAGAATGAGGAACCTCTACAAACATTTGAAAAGGAAGGCCTTGAAGCAGAAATCATCTCTCTCAAAGAAGATCTGGAAAAATCAAATAAGAAGAATGAAGAGCTGCAACAAACATGTGAAGAAAATGAAAATTGGGTTAAAGAAGAGATTCTAAATCTAAAGGATCAAGTAGAAGATGGAAGAAGGAAAGAAGAAAGCATGACAAAGCAATGTCAAGCCTTGGAGGTTGAGGTAAACATTCTCAAAGGTAAATTAGAAGAAAAGGTTAAACTTTTGAGGTTTCATGATAGTATTAATATTTTGGACAATATTCTAAGTAATCAAAGGTCTCCTGCTATCAAACTTAGTCTTGGTTTCCATGAAACTGTTAAAGGAGAATCTAGCTCACAAGGAGGTGCTAAAGAATCAAAGGACATCAATGCAAAATCTGAAGTGTTGAAAGAAACAAAAGATCAACCAACAATCATGAACTCTCAAAGGAATTTATTCAAGAACGTTGAGTGTTTTAAATGTCATAATTATGGGCATGTTGCAGCAAATTGCAGAAGCAGAACAATTCAGCCACAAACAAACAGATTATATTCAGAAAGGTACTCTAGTAGCTTCAAGGGATATTGTTTCTCATGTAACAAGTATGGACATAAAGCAGCTGATTGTAAAAGGAGGAAGATTAGAAATACTCATTATGACTCTTATGCTTATTTCTTTGGACACATGAGATGTTATTCTTGTAACAAGTATGGACATGTAGAAAAGGAATGCAGGTTGAACAGATATGAGAAATTGGATAACTTCCAGCACACAAATAGAAAGTTTAAACAAATTTGGAAAAAGATGGAGGGATGGAATAAGAATCAATCTAGAGAAGAAAAGGATATTTTTGTGGATGCTCTAGAAGACAATAATTTTCTTGAAGAAAACACTCAATTCAAGATGGAGGACCGATCAGAAACGTAGGGAATTCTGACCCTACTGCAGTCATCCGCTTATGAAGCTGACTTCTCTTATTGACTGCAGGAATGATGTGGGATACATTATGAGATCTAGTAATGTATCGTCACAGGGGGAGCAATGTATGATGTCTCTCATGGCTGATTTGATTATTCTGGTTATATGTAATTCTGACAGTGCATCTGGTGTGAAGAAAAGACAGGAACAGAAGGTAAATTTGCAGGAGGAGATGAAGGTGTGAAATTTTCTATATTTCACTTTCCATACGCGGGTTCTATGAAACAAAGTCACGTATACACGCGAGTTCCAGCTGACACAGCCGCATATGCATTGATGATAAGATAATTTATCTGATAGCTGAAGATCTGGAGCAGAAGTCCAGGGGGAGCATCAGTTTGACTGCTGATGATTGCACTGTTAGCATTATTCTGGTTATACTCATGATAATGAAATGATATATGGGTTCTTGTGTTGAAGATTATGGATGAAGCCTGGTTGCTTTATGATAAAGAGCATTCGTTGTTGAGATGAAAGTCTTATAATTCAGAGACAAGGAAAGATCATGCAGAGATTGTTGCTAATAACTTACTGTTGAAGGTGTTTCAGATTGCACAAGTTAAGGAAGAGCACTGGTTTAGGGGGAGTAGCAGGTTGAATACTAATGATTGCATTGTTGGCAATATGACTGCTTATTCTTTGGTTATTGTGATACTAATGCTCAAAATGATGATGACTTAGTACATGGTTTATTGTGATGAGACTTTGAGCCCTGGTTATTGATAAGTATCTTTTGTACTCACACATGGATGAGTTGGATGTCATTTGATTCAGAAATAAATCATGCAGAGTTTGTTACTATGGTTGAGAGATCTTTTGCCTACATATGTTACTTCATGAAGATCATGGTGATGTTGGACCACATGGATGATTGCTTGACACCTATGTGAAGATGTTGTTCTGATATGAGAATCTCTCTTGGAAAGATTGTATTGATGCTGCAAAGAATCTTAAGGCTTGGTTACTATTGTGATGATGCTACAACCGTTGATGACGCTTGAAGACACAACTACACTGTTCTATCTATCTGTAGTCTAGGGAAGCATTCAAATGTCTCAGAAAGAAGCTGAACACTGTCTTTGCCTCACAGAGAATCAGATCTGGTTGAAATTTAGAAGATGGCTTGGGATACGCGGGTTTCCTAAAACACAGTCACGTATATACACGAGTTCCTGCACAGAGAACCGCGTATGTCTGATTGCTGACAATTTTTGGTTGGAGTCAGCTCTCTTCAGCACAGCTACAGTGTTGTTTGGTATCTCTGATACTGTTTGGTATCTCTGGTGGTGTTCCAGTTCTCATAATTTTGTTTCTAATGTTTTGATGAAGATGTCTTGATGATTTGTTGGTGAAAGTGTTCAGGATGGACAAACTAAGGGGGAGCCTTAGTCATATGAAAAGGATTCTTGGAAGCACAGATTCAGGGGGAGCATTAGCATTGCTGAGTATAATGCATTGTTGGCATTATAATGGTTCTGAAATATGTTCTCTTTCTTGAGGACTTTCTGGTGTTGGTTATGAAAAGTCATATTTGTATTTTGATGAAGAGGTCATGTTGAGGTCCATGATGTAAAATTGTATTATTCAGTCATGTAAGGACTTGTAAAAGTTGTAAACCCACTTGGTTGGGTAGCTGAGTCAATTTTTGTAAACCCACTTGGTTGGGTAGCTGAGTTGAAATGTGTAAACCCACTTGGTTGGGTACTTGAGTCTTATATGTAAATCCACTTGGTTGGATATTTGATGTAAGTATGAGCCTTTGGTGATAGGAAGTTCATAGAGTCATGTAATTTATTGAAAAATATGTTTGAAGATTCAGCATGAACTCAGGGGGAGCTTGGTCACTTCAGTACATATCAGATCTGCAGAACGCTTCTTCCACATGAGGAGAAAAGGGGGAGAGTATGTTGGTTTTGATCCGCCCTTTGCCCTTGATGTCAAAGGGGGAGAGTGACATGGTGTTTGAATGAAGAGAAAGAATGATGTCAAAATGGAGAGTGTGACATAGTGTCATTATGTACCTATCCGTTGTGGTAACCAAACACCATTGTGGTTGCCATCAAGTCCAAAGGGGGAGATTGTTGGAAATATGTTGCAGAGTGTTGTCCTTGATGGCAACCCACTGAATGAAGATGAAGACATGCGACTGTTGACATGTGTTGTCCTTGATGGCAATCCTCCTGATGAAGTTATTCTGGACGTGATGGACTTGGTAAATGATGTTTGTTAGCAATATGATGGTGAATGTTGTCCTTGAAAGGAAACCCTCTTGATGAAGATGATGGCAACTTACTTGATGAAGTTGTGCTTGATAGAATATGTCTTGATGAACTAAATATGATGTATCTACAGTGTGTACAGAAGGCAATGAAGAAAGGAATTCATAATGTGCTCAAAGTATGATGAAAAGAGTATGTCTCAAGGCATACGCGGATTTGTCTAGGGGAAGTCGCGTATGCACGCGGGAAACAACGTTCCAAGTCGCGTATGGGCAAAAGCGCTCAAAAAGTGCAAAACCAAGGGTAACCACCTGATGACGGATTGAAATTCGATAATGATTACAACTGCATTGGACAAAATCCAGAATACCTTCAAGATGCAATATTGTTTGATTTTAAAAACGTATTGAAAAAGGGTAAACCTATATAAGGAGAAGAAATTAATTATGCAAATATGTGTGTGGGTGCAAGATGTCTGAGCTTGAATGAATACTTCTCTCTGAAGTAGATCTGAATGGAAAGGGTTACACTTGAATGATGAATCTGAATGTATGATGCACCAATGATGAAGAAGGGGATCTAGATCTGAAATGTACTTGTATCTACTAGATCTGCTTATGGAAGGCTTAGATCTGAATTGAGGCGAGCATCTGTCTGAAGTAAAAGGGTAAATCTGAACTGAACATCTGATCTGAAGAAGTATGTTGCTCTATAATGATTGAATCTAATTTACCGTGACAGCGTATATCTGTGGCTTATTTGAAGATCCGTAGCGTATCGCACTTAATGAAATAAATCTTGAGGGTATACATTATTTGGTTTATGTGAATGACGTATACTCTGGCAGCGACCTTGATGTAAGTGAAAAGCAGCATTGTAAAACTAGGGTTTGAAGCAAGAGTTGTTGGATCCAGTGTGAAAATTGATGAAACGTGGTCCAAGGTGGTGCTGAGGGTTGTAGCCTTCAGTCAGGGGGTTGTAGCTCCCTTCCAGGAGAGGCTGGTAAACGAGATCAGGGGGTCGTAGCTCCCTTCCAAGTGAGGCTGGTAAACGAGTCAGGGGGTTGGAGCTCCCTTCCAGGAGAGGCTGGTAAACGAGCGCAGGTGGGTGCCTGCGTGCTGGTAGAGTCTGCGCCAGCACATATGTTGTAAGATGTTTTCTCTATAATAAAATATTGAAGGCTGAGCAACTGCAGCGGTGTTTTTCTCCCGACTTGGGTTTCCACCTAAAAATCCTAGTGTTCATGTGTGATGCTTTGTGTGATAGTTTATTCTGTTCTTACTGCACATGTTTACTGCTTATTGAATGTCTGATGAATAAATGATGGAATGGTTTAAGTGAAGAATTAATGACATAATTATTTCTCTGTGTATACGCAAGTTTAATAAAGGGTATCTGCGTATATACGCGAGTCTGCTTCAGGAAAGTCGCGTATGGGTTTTGAAGTAAAGAAAAGTAAAAGTTTTGAATATGCTGTAAATACTGATTCAGCCCCCCCCCCCTCTCAGTATTTTTCCCAACACAAAGAGGTGTTCATATGGAAACTGGTCATCCACCATTCCTTCTTCACCTGCAGGGAGAACTAACCTAGACAAAAAATCTACAACAACATTTTCCTTTCCAGGTTTATCAACAATAGTCAAATCAAACTGCTGCAAAAGTAACAACCATATAATTATTCTAGCATTAACATCTGGTTTGTTCATTAAATACTTGATGGTTGCATGGTCAGTGTGAACAAAGGTCTGATATCCAGTGACATAATGCCTGAATTTTTTTAAGGCATGGACAATGGCCAACATCTCCTTCCCAGTAACAGTATAATTCAGCTCGTCTTTGGACAAATTCTTGTTGATGAAATAAATGGAATAAAGGATTTTTTCCTCTAATTGTCCTAATGCTACCCCTACATCTTTTTCGGATGCATCAGTGTGGATGTGGAAAGGCAGAGTCCAATTTGGACCTCGGAGGATGGGGGCAGTAGTCTACTGCTTCTTAATGATCCCAAAAGCCTCTTGACAAGGACCGAACCAAATAAACTCAGAATATTTGGCCAATAACCCAAATAATGGCAAAGCCATCTTGCTGAAATCTTTGATGAACCTTCTATAGTAACCAAATAATCATAAGAAACTCCTGACATCTTTTTTCTTTTGAGGGGCAGGTACCCTTTTTTTTATAGTGATTTTGTTTGGGTCTACATGTATTCCTTCTTGGGATATGGAGTTTCCTAATACAAACCCTACTTTCTTCAGGAATTCACACTTTTCTAGGCTCAAGGAGAGATGCATATTAATGCACCTTCTTATTACTTTACCCAAATTGGAAAGAGCTTCTGAGAAGTCATCCCCATATGGTGTGAAATCATCCATGTAAATTTCGAAAGAGTCATGGAATAACTCAGAAAAGATGCTCAGAACAGCTCTCTGGAAGGTGGATGGGGAATTGCATAACCCAAAGGGTAGGAATCTATAAGAAAAGGTACCCCAAGGGCAGGTGAAAGTAGCCTTATGCTAGTCTTCAGGGCTGATTTGAATTTCATTGTACCCACTGAACCCATCTAAGAAGGAAAATAACTTCTTCCCAGCAAGGCCATCTAGGACTTGGTCTATAAAGGGAAAAGGGAAATGGTCTTACTTGGTGGCTTTGTTAATTTCTCGATAATAAACACAAATTCTCCACTTCCCATTCTTCTTTGGGACTAGGACAAGAGGAGATACCCACTCACTATCGGATATAGGATATATGAAACCCGCATCCAATAGTTTCAACAGCTCTTCTTTTCCTATGTCCTTTAGAGTCAGGTTCATTCTTCTTTGGGGTTGTCTCATAGGCTTGCATCATTATTTGATGTAAAATTTGTTGAAAATGTAACAAGATGATGGAGCTTAGTGAAAAGAAGTCGCCTTCACTATGTGGGCCCGCAGGCTATTTTTGGCGCAAAGTCTATTTTTAGACTATGTCTATTTTTAGACATATGGATCATGTTCTATGAGTTGCAGGATGCTATTTGTGGATGGTTGGTCAAGTCGGAAAAAATAGATGGACTTCTATTTTTAGACATACTGGGTGGAGTCTATTTTTAGATTTCCAGTCTAAAAATAGATATGTCGAATATTATTAGCTCTTAATAATATTTGGACTATAAACATTATCTTATCCTCTTGGAGCACTTCAGTTTGATGCTTGGATGTGGCACATGCAACTGAAAGAAGGAAATACGCTTTTCCTAAGGGTTAGTTGAGCTATTGCATGGTTGACTTCAGTTAGAACTCATGTGGCAGAGTTTGGTGGAGTTGATGAGACAGTTTGTGGAGTTGTGTTCGGTTTAACTTAGTTGAACTAGTTGTATTTAGTCTAACTGATAAATACACTAGTGATGAGTGGTGTGAATTAATTATTAATTAATTCACTAATTATTAACTCATAAATGAACTAAAGAACACATCAGTTAACTGCAATGCATGGACAGTTCAGTGGAGACCAGTGTTAGAGGTGGGTGAAAGGGTGAGTCTACTATCAATTGTGACTATGGTTGTGCATGAGATTTGCACACACATTGATTGAGATTTTCAATGAGGATTGCGCAGTTGAAGCTAGTGGGATTCAAACTTGGATCTCATCATTATTCATCTTGGATTTCGCAGTAGAGGCAGACAGACCTGTGGAGGAGATTTGAACCTGTGACTTGTTCATCTTCCGTGCTAGTTTGTGTGTAGCATGTGAGATAGTGCTAAGAGATGTGAGATCTTTGTGCTATGCATTGTTACATGTTCTCTATCATTATAATATACAGATATTTTGGGGTTTTCAGCTGTATTCTTTCCCCATTACATACTGTGTTATATGTGTGCTTGATTATGTTTTAATGTGCGCATGCGACTGCTTCTATTTCCGCATATTGATGATCAATTGTAGAAGAGGTTATGTATTATGCATGAAGCTTAAATAGTGTGTAATCAGGATAATCTCGGTGAATAATTCAGCTATTATTCAAATTTCTACAAAAGTGATGTCTGCATACTAAAGGATGCACCCCTTTCATGTCCTGGTAATCCCAAGCAAATGCTTCAAGATTTTATTTCAAAAGTTGGCATAGCTGCTTCTCTTCTTTGTTTGAGAGGTTTGGGTTGATTTTTAGAGACTGGATGGGCCAAACTCAATATCCTTGGTGGTTTCAGAGGTTGTCTCAATTTATTTCACTTCCATCCAAAGTTGGATTTCAGACTCTTTGACTAGAGTTTCGAGAGGTGTTAGTGGAGGATTGGTTTTGAATGGCATGATCGATGAGTTCATATTCATCAAGTTTCCCCCTTCTAAGGATAACATCTATGGTACACATACGGGCAGTGTTATATAACTCATCTTCTTCATCCTCCAACCATATAGGGAGATCATGATCAATGGAAGGCTGGGCTAGAGGATATAACACTATTTGTTTGGACAAAGGCCCATTTTTGATAGTCATGTTTCCATCTTGACAACTAATATAAGCATCTCCAGTGGCTAACCAAGGTCTCCCTAAGATGAGAGGATAACCATTAAACTTGGTTTTTGGCTGCAGGACCAAGAAATCTGTAGGATACTCCCAAGAGTCAATGGTAAACATAACACCCTCAATAATTCCTTCCGGAGTTACTGTGGAACGATCTTCAAGCTGCAGAACTATTGTGGTTTTCCTCAAAGTCCTTTGGAGATTAAGTTTCAACATAGTTTCCTTGGTCATGATATTGATGGCAGCCCCTAAATCAATCAAACTAAAAGGGATCTGATTTTTTACAATGCTTGTTTCAGCGTTATTAACCACCATTTTCTCAGCAAAATCAGCTTGCTGATTTTATCTATTTACACTGGCCAAAATTGTTTTAATAAGAGCACTAGCTGAAGTGCTAACGCTGCTAAGATCTGCACTCTGTTTTTCATTCATTTTAGTGCCTTTCTCTTTGTTTTTATTAGAATTTACAGCCACTGTTTTGTCTTTCTGTTTTGTAACTTTGGGTTTATTTACAGGACTGTTTTTTACAGAATTGTGAGAGGTTTTAGTTGTGGGAGTTTCCTGATTATTTTTACTCCTAAGGTCATATTATTTTGGAGTCTCTGTGATGACATTTTCCAGATCTTTATAGTAATATTCATCCTCTGGTCTTTTATCATCATAGGGTGTGTATAGACCTTGTTTTCTATGTAATTAACTTCAAAATTATCATTGTCTATGCCCAACATGTTTATGTCATCTTCCTCTGTTTTCTCAATTGTTTCTTCAACCTCACTTACATAGTTTTGATGAAAAGGAGGTGTAATTTGTTGATCATCCTCCCTTGGTCTATTTTGAGGCTGGTTTCTCCTAAAATTCTTATTTTGATTTTTATTTCTGTTTTGATGAGCTGATTGGTTTTGACTAGCTTGTGCTCTCTCAAGTAAGCTCATATTTTTCATCATTTCTTCCAACATTCTCTCCATCTTTGAGCTAGATGTGGAAGGTGTAGATTCCTCTCTAAAGGACACTTTCTTCTCATTTCTCATTCTTGCTCTCTTCCCCATTAAATTAACTTCCACAGCAAGAGCTCCTTTTTGCATATCTTCAAGAGTCAAAGGATCTCTCTCTCTCAGCTGATAGGCCATTTCAGGATCAAATCCTTCAAGAAACTTGTTTAAAGCTGAGCCTTGTGGAGGTTTTAGATCTGGGGGAAATGCATTATACACACTATTGAACCTAGTGCAATAATCTTGAACACTTTCCCCAGGGTTTCTTTGGAGATTCTTGTAGTCCGAAATTATTTGGAGAGGGTTTTTCTTAACTTCCCATTTGTTTAAGAATAACTGATGGAAGGCTTGGAGATCATTAATGCTATGAGGGGTTAAGCCTTTAAACCATTTTCTTACTTCTCCCCCTAAAATTTGAGCAAATAGTCTAAGTTTGACAGTTTCATCATCAATCTCATTTCTGTCATAGTAGTCATTCATCTTATCCACATGTTGTGAAGTAGTAGTAGCACCACTAGCATAATACAATGGTATCTTGGAATGATAGTCCTGTGGAAGTTTGACTAAGGGCAAAGGAAGGACTAGAGGGGCATACCATGTTGCCATGATAGGAGGTAGAGGTGGATTTACAAGGGGTGGGTTAACAAGAGGGAAAGTGGGCTGAAGTGGAGTGTTTTGGATAGTGGATGTATGAGCAACAGAAGTGGATGGACCAGCAAGAGATTTTTGAGCTGACCTAGGATGAGAGAAACCAAAATTACGTAGAAAATGTAAATCAATGGAGTAGTTTCTCTACTACCAGGATGTTCACCTCTATCTTGGGATGAAGGTGGAGACTCTAAGTCTATCTGATCTATATCATCAAGTGACCTAGTTCTGAATGGATTTCTTAAGTCAACTTGTGATTCTTGTAGAGCTGCAAGGCTTTTAGGGACAGAATTAACTCTATGGAGTGGTCTGAAAATAGTTGAAATTTAAGCCTTAGGAGACTTCATAAGTATTCTTTCAGGGTTATCAACTATCTCAGGGGGATCTGGGTTACGATAGGCTCTAGTGTGGATCTTTCTAGAAGCCATTATGTTATGTTTTTCAGACCTAACTTAACAAGAAAAGTCTAACCAAATATGACAATCTTTAGGAGGCTAACTGATCTTTAAACAAGAAAACTTTAATCTTCAAAGTATTCTTAACTGAGTTTAAATGATGTTATGATGATATTGGGTTTCCCAATGGAGTCTTAAGGTCTGTTTAGGATTGTGGAGTCACTAGGTGGAAATTTTTAGCTCTTTTGGAGGTAAAAGGTTTTATGGTCCACCACCATGTTTATTTGAACCCAATCTAAAATATTTTTGGGTTTTCTAAGTTTGTTTTCAGTCCTATAGGTTCTAAGAGTGTCCTAAATATGTTTCAACACCTAGCTAGGGTGATGAGACAAAGAAAGTTTACTCTTATGGCTAAGCTAGCTGATTCCTTCAAGGTTTGATAAGTTATTATGAGAATACTAAGGGTTCCTTAGTTTGTCACTCACTCAAATAAGTTTTATCATGATTACCATTTGCTTTGGTAGTGCTTGAAGAAGGCTACTTGTACTCAAGGGGTATTTTGTGGTCTTTAAGGGTGCCTAAGATGAAATTTAACTCAAAGCCCCAGTGGAGTCGCCAGAAATGTTGGTTCCCTGTAATTTTAGCAGATTGGAAAGACTAAAGCTGCAGAGACAACATTATGAACCACTTTGGGATTCTAGGATCTAGCCCTCCTGAATCCAGAGAGGGATCTCTCTATAAGTGCAAAGATTGATTTATCTTTAAGGCTTTTAGGTGTGATATTAGGCTAGTTATTAAGAAAAAGGGTTTTTTGTTTGTTTGGATGGTTGAGCATGATTTTTAATTGAGTGGAAAGTCCTAAAAATGAAAGAGTTTCAGAGGGATGAAGATGTGAGCAATCAGAAGAAGATTTAGCTGATAGGATAGATATGAAATAGGACGTAGTCCATTGGGATATGGAGTCATAAAAGGGTTCAATTGTGCAACAATTTCAAGAGTGATAGAAGGGGAAAGTCATCTATATCAAAATATCTTTTCAGATTAAATGATGGAATGGAACATTAAAAGTGTTGAGAAGGTGGAAAAAGTCAATAATTTCAACAAGGATTTTGTTGGCCATATGATGCCATGTGTTGTCCTTGATGGCAACCTAATTAATGAAGGACTTGCAGAACTGTGACAGGGAAGAAATTCGAACATACCATGGAAGGTAATGTATTGAAGACAGAATGACATGGGGAAGATCATTGGAATATTGTCATAAAGGATGTGGCAAAGGCATGGGAAAAGTTGCAGAGATCAACGATCAGCAGGATCTGCAGCAAATATCAGAAGAAAAATGCATTTACAGAGACAAGCAGTACATTAAAGGAGAATTTTCCGAAGACAGGGTTGATCTGAATTATAATCCCTGCGAAATTTTATTCATGTATAAGTATAATGTATGAAGGAGAAAGAAATATGTGTATGGTTGAGTTTCGGTGATACTCTATTAGTTGGAAAATACCCAGAGCAATTGGGGCTTTGATTGGTTCAATTCTCATACAAAATTTCCTGCAACTCTGTATGAAGATCTATGGATATATTCGTGCTTTTATCGGGTTGCTAAGGTCTCAGTACAGTGAGCCATGGACGCATTCTGTATGTACATAACACATTATATATATATATATATAACCTGCGGAAGAATACTTAAAACAAAGTTGATCTTTAGATATGGCGCAGATTATTAAACGGAACCTGGAGTACGGAGCGATTGGACGGATGATCACTGTTTAAAAACTGCGAGTGAATAGTGAAGGTGGTTTCCGAGTTTCTTCGCACCACCTTTGGATGATAGGTGGTATTTATGAATTGGCAGCGATTCCATTCAGTATTCAACACGTGTCCCAAGAGAAATTTCAAAACCACCCTTTAAAATGCGCCTTCACGCGTTAAAGCCCGTACCAGGACGGCCAGCGAAATTGCTTTTGCATCGTCGATCTGAAAGGGGGAAATCGGATGGTGATCATATGTCGGACTTGCCCGGAGTTTAATCAAGATGCGCAAATAATAACACAAGTACGACGTGCCATCGCGCGTATTGCTCGTGCAATTTGCCCAAGCGATATCTGTCGATCTTGGAGGCTCGCAATCCAACGGTGATCGGGCACTGGACTTGCGCGAAATTTATTTTGGGACGAAGGGGTGCATATGTGGGCCAGGGGTCAAAGGTTTATTGAAATATTAATCTATTTGAAAGCATTGGATATTTTTTTTTTTTTTCAATTTCTTCGAAATTGATCAACAAATTAATATAAAACATAAAAACCCCGAGGGCCAAACTAAAGAAAATATTGTAAAAATATTACCATTAGCAGTTAAAATAGTTTTGACCCATGGTTTTTAATAAGGGCAAAAACTATATAAAGTAATGAGAATTATGAAGAAGTAGGTGTGCGAGAGTTGACAGAAAAATGAATCTCCTTTGGAGATATCTGAAGGAATAAACACTGATATATCTGAATTGATGGTGCACGTGAAAATATAATGATTAGATCGACTAAAAAAAGGATGAAGAACATGTGCATGCATAAGGGTGATGAATGAATGAAGCTCTTGAAGGAATATCTGGATGGGCGAATTCTATTTTTAACTGTAAAATCTGAATGAACCTCTGGTCTTAAACGACGGACGAAGTCATGAAGAACTGGCGCATGTCTGCTAAAAGAACACATATGAATCCGGGTAAGTTTTTGTAGATCTGGTCTGCTCTGCAAACATATTATTATTACAGGTCTATACAAGAACAACACGTATATATATATATATATATATATATATATATATATATATATATATATATATATATATATATATATATATATATATATATATATATATATATGCGAGTCATCTACACTGAAAGTGCATATGACAGTTGGGGTTTCTGAAGATTAATATACATAGAAGGATACACGGGATGTTGAATGCATATATTCTCTGAAGTCTGGATTACATCTGATGTATAGGTTACAGTGGTCGCACTATGAAGAATTAGGGAAAATATGTTTGTTGATAATTGAATAAAGGGTTGCATTGAAAATGTTTGAACCAGTGTGAAAATTGATGAAAGGTGGTCTGCAGTGGATCAGACGGTTGAAGCCTTCTGTATATAGAAGCTGATGTTATGATCAGGGGGTTGTAGCTCCCTTCTAGGAGAGGCTGGTAAATGAGAGAAGGTTGTAGCCTTCTGCAGGTGGGTGCCTGCATGCTGGTATAAGTCTGCGCCAGCACAAAAATTGTAATATGTTTTCTTTGTAATAAAATATTGAAGACAGAGACTTCAGCAGCGGTGGTTTTCTCCCGAATTGGGTTTCCACCTTAAATCCTGGTGTTCATATGAGTTTCTTATGTTTTATGGTTTGTACAGTTATCTGATGAATAAATGATGCAATGATCTAAGTAAAGACATGATAAGATCTCTAGACATACAAGTTGGATGCAATAATGTAACATATGTTTTTAAGAGAAAGGAAAACTAAAAATTTGTCAGTCAACTCTAAATACTGATTCACCCCCCCTCTCAGTATTTTTCCCAACAATTCGTATCAAATCTAGTCCTTCTGAAAAGGCTTAACCGCTAGAAGGAAGATCAAGCAAGATGAGCAATCAAGATGGAATAACATCTATCAGGCCTCCACTCTTCAACGGAAACAATTTAATCTTCTCGAAAACAAGGATGAGATCTTATCTTCAGTCTCTAGGAGCAGAGGTATGGGCAATTGTTGAAGGAGGATATCAATATCCAACTGCAATACCAACAGATCCAACGGAAAGAAAGAACTATGAAACAAATGCAAAGGCGGTCAATGCTCTATTGGGAAGTCTAACTGAATCAGAATTTGTCAAAGTCATGCAGCTGAATACAGCAAAGGAAATATGGGACAAGATCATTCTAAGTTATGAAGGTGATGCAAAGGTAAAAAGTGCTAAACTACAAACTCTCAGAATTCAATATGAAAATCTAAAAATGGATAATGAGGAGAGCATTGCCAATTTATTTTTACGTCTTGATGATATTGTAAATCGTATGAGAAATCTGGGAGAAACAATAACCGAATCTACTTTGGTTAAGAAAGTCTTAAGATCACTAACAACAAAATTTGAGTCAAAAGTTTCTGCTCTTGAAGAAAAGCAGGATCTTCAAAATCTTACTGTGATGCAACTTCATGGCATACTAACTGCATATGAAATGAGAAGAGGAGGACCATCTGAAGTCAAAGAAGCAGTCTTTATAACTTCTACAAAAGGGAAGGAAGTACAAAAAATAGAAGGATCAGGATTTATCTCAGAAGAAGAAGAGATAAACTTTGTAAAGAAACTTCAACTTGGGATAGGAGGGTTCAGAGGTAAGCTTCCTTTCAAATGTTTTGATTGTGGAAGAGTTGGACATTATGCAGCTAAGTGTCCTTATAAAGAAACACATAAAAAGGGGAAGGAAGTTTCAAGAAGGAATAAGAATCGTTTTAGCACTAAAAAGAGTTACTATACTCATGAAGATAGTGATGGGTTATTTGATAGTGAGGAAGAATGTGAACAAGATCTTATACTTCTCATGGCATTTGAAAAAGATTCTAGAGAAGAAAAGGATACTTTTGTGGATGCTCTAGAAGACAGTGATTTTCTTGATGAAAACAATAAACTCAAAATTTTCTTAGAAAAGAGTAAAATAACCATAGAGACTCTGAAAAATCAGCTTGAAGAAAAGGAAAAACACAATGAGAAATTAGAGTGTGAAGTAGTAAGCCTAAGAAAAGAACTTGAGAAAGTAAAAACTCTGAATCTTAGATTTGCTAAAGGATCTGAAACGTTAGATGAGATTATCAAGGTACACTGTTCTCCTCTTATAAAGACAGGTCTTGGATTTATTGGAAAATCTTCCCAGGCTTTAGCACCAAATTATCTAAAAGCAGTTACAGTTGGTTTACAACATGTTGCCACTCAACAAGGGAATAAAGAATCTTTACAGGTAAAACATGATCATCTCAATTCAAAGAACACTAACAGGAATGGCTTTCAAAGAAACGCCAATCAACAAATAAATTCATATAGAAGATTTTATGATCGCATAAATTTCTTCTTCAATGGACAATGTTTCTCATGTCACAATTTTGGTCATAAAGTTGTTCAATGTGTTGCATATAAAACCATCATGACAAGAGAAGCAAGAAAGAAAAGGATTGATATTGAAACAACGAAGAATACTTATAACAACTTTTATCCTCTTCAAAATGAAGTTGAATGTGCTTATTGCAATAACTTTGGCCATGAAGAATCAGAATGCAGGAGAAAAATTCAGCCAAAAGAACACGTTCCTTCAAGATCCAAAGTATGGAAAAAGAAGGAATTACAGGTGGAAAATTGTGGCATAGCGTTATTTGCAGAAGATGAAGAAAACCAATGGTACATTGATAGTGGATGCTCAAGACACATGACAGGTGATAAAGACAAAATTCTCACTTATAGTGCTCTAGAAAAGGAAAAGAATGTTACATTTGGAAATGATACTCCTGCAGTCATTAAAGGAAAAGGGTCTGTGTTTCTAAAAGAAAAATTGAAAGCTAATGAAGTCATGTATGTGGATGGATTAAAGCATAACTTGTTAAGTGTAAGTCAAATGTGTGATCAAGGAACTGAAGTTGTCTTTAGTTCAAAAGAATGTGTGGTACGTGATCTTGATACAGGTAAAGAAATTATCAAAGGGAAAAGAACTCCAAACAACCTATATATATTGAAGAACTGCAAAGAACAATGTTATTTGAGTAAATCTTCAGAAAATTGGCTATGGCATAGAAGGTTGGGGCATTTGAGCTTCTCTCAAATCAAAAAATCAAGCAGACTTAAAGCTGTTCGTGATCTTCCCAATATTACTCTACCTGAAAATATCATATGCAAATCTTGCCAATTCGGCAAGCAAACCAGAGTACAATTTAATGCCAAGGAAGGATCATCAAGCAAGCCTCTTGAACTCATTCATACCGACATATGTGGACCTATGAGGAAAAAGTCACCACGTGGTGAAGAATACTATATCTTGTTCACTGATGATTTCTCTAGAATGTGTTGGATTGGGCTGCTTAAACACAAAGATGAAGCATTTGAGAAATTTCAGATCTTCAAAGCACTAGTTGAGAATGAGTTAGATCTAAAAATCAAGTGTCTCAGATCTGATAGAGGAGGAGAATATACATCCAATGAATTCCTTGAATTTTGTGAACAACATGGCATAAAACTACAGTTTTCTGTAGCAGGCACTCCACAACAAAATGGCATTGCAGAGAGAATGAACAAAACATTTCAACAAATGGCTAGAGCTATGCTTGATGATTCTGGAACACCTGACACATTTTGGGGAGAAGCAGCACATACAGCAGTCAACATTCTCAACAAAGCACATGTTCGAGTAAATAGTGATAAAACTCCATATGAACTCTGGTATGGTAATCCTCCCACTATAAAGCATTTTAGAATTTTTGGGAGCAAATGCTTTATCAAGAATAATGATGAAAAACTTGGCAAGTTTGAACCCAGAGCAGATGAAGGAATATTTCTTGGTTACTCCTCTATGATTAGGGCATATAAATGTTACAATAAAAGAATTCAGAAGATTGTTGAATGTATTGATGTTGTTATTGATGAGTCTCCTACAGCTCCAAAAGAGGAAAAGAAAACAACAGATGAAGATGATGATGACACATATCCTTCTACATAAAATAATAATGATACAAACATTGAACCCAGTGAAGAACCCGAAGATGAATTTTCTGAAAAGGCTCCATCCAGATATGTTCAAAAGAACCATCCAGAATCTCAAATTTTGGGAGAAAAGGGATCAGGTGTACAAACAAGAAGGACTCTTTTGGGATCCTCTAGCAATCTGGAATTTCTGTCCACTATTGAACCTCACAGTGTCAGTCAAGCCAGCAAAGATGAATGCTGGATTCAAGCCATGAATGAAGAGCTTGATCAAATTGAAAAGAATCACACTTGGGAATTAGTACCAAGACCTCAGGACAAAAATTTCATTGGAACTAAATGGATATTCAAAAACAAGTTAAATGAGAATGGGGATGTTATAAGAAATAAAGCTAGACTTGTTTGCAAGGGGTATGCTTAACAAGAAGGTATAGACTTTGAAGAAAATTTTTCTCCTGTAGCCAAACTTGAAGCCATAAGAATGTTTCTTGCTTTTTCAAGCTTCCACCAAATCAAAGTTTATCAAATGGTTGTTAAATCTTCTTTTCTCAATGGTGATCTAGAAGAAGAAATTTATATAGAACAACCAGAAGGTTTCATTTTGGAAAATGATGAAAAACTTGTTTGTAGACTTAAAAAATCTCTATATGGTCTCAAACAAGCTCCAAGGGCATGGTACTATCGTCTTGACAAATATCTCCATCAACAAGGATTCTCAAAAGGATCTGCTGATAGAAATTTATACACAAAAACTGAAAATGAAAGACTATTAATTGTGGTTGTATATGTTGATGATATCATTTTTGGAAGTAATGAAGAATCTATGAGTCAGAAATTTGCTTATGATATGCAGCAAGAATTTGAAATGTCTTTACTTGGGGAACTAACATTCTTTCTTGGTTTGCAAGTGCAACAAGCAACAAATGGCATTTTTTTATCACAAGCAAAATACCTTAAGAAAATCCTAAAGAAGTATGGCATGGAAGATTGCAAACCTGTAAGTACACCAATGATAACCGGATGTAATCTCGGTTCTAGTGATGATTCTCCCACGGTGAATAAACCAGAATACAAATCTATGATAGGAAGTCTACTTTATCTCACTGGAACAAGACCAGACATTATGCATGCAGTTGGGATTGTCGGACGATTTCAAGCCAATCCAAGAGAGTCTCATCTTCAGGCTGTAAAAAGAATATTCAAATATCTACAAGGAACTCAAGATTTTGGACTATGGTATCCAAAGAATGTTGATCTTACTCTTCATGCATACACTCATGCAGATTGGGCTGGAAGTATTGATGATCGGAAAAGCACTAGTGGTGGTGCATTCTATATGGGGCCCTGGTTAGTATCTTGGTTCAGCAAGAAACAAAGCTCCATTGCCTTATCTACAGCAGAAGCAGAATATGTGGCTGCAGCATCATGTTGCACTCAACTTCTTTGGATGATGCAAACCCTACAAGATTTTCAAATCAAATTTTCACCACCTATCTCCATTATGTGTGATAACACAAGTGCCATCAGTATCTCAAAGAATCCTGTTATGCATTCCAAGACCAGGCACATTCCCATCAAATATCATTTCTTACGAGAACAAGTGCTTGAGCAAAAGGTAAAATTGGAGTATGTTTACTCCAAATAACAAGTTGCTGATATATTTACCAAACCTCTACCCAGGGAAACGTTTGAATATCTCAGACAGAAACTGGGAGTAATCTCTGCCATGCAGAGGATCCAGTCTACTTAATTACAGAATACTAAATTTGTTGTGAGGTGCTGGTGGGCATCTTTGATTGCACAGGCTAAGGGGGAGCATTGGTCATATGACAAGGCATGACCTCAGGGGGAGCATGGTATTGTCAAACCTTTGCCCTTGATGTCAAAGGGGGAGAGTATCATGGTGTTTGAATAATGGTTACAATCAATGTTTCTATCTACTGTAATGATCAAACACTATCATGGTTGCCATCAAGTCCAAAGGGGGAGATTTTTGGCCATATGATGCCATGTGTTTTCCTTGATGGCGACCTAATTAATGAAGGACTTGCAGAACTGTGACAGGGAAGAACTTCGAACATACCATGGAAGGTAATGTATTGAAGACAGAATGACATGGGGAAGATCATTGGAATATTGTCATAAAGGATGTGGCAAAGGAATTGGCAAAGGCATGGGAAGAGTTGCAGAGATCAACGATCAGTAGGATCTACAGCAAAGATCAGAAGAAAAATGCATTTACAGAGACAAGCAGTACATTAAAGGAGAATTGTCCGAAGACAGGTTTGATCTGAATTATAATCCCTGCGAAATTTAATTCATGTATAAGTATAATGTATGAAGGAGAAAGAAATATGTGTATGGTTGAGTTTCGGTGATACTCTGTTAGTTGGAAAATACCCAGAGCAATTGGGGCTTTGATTGGTTCAATTCTCGTACGAAATTTCCTACAACTCTGTATGAAGATCTATGGATAGATTCGTGCTTTTATCCGGTTGCTAAGGTCTCGGTACAATGAGCCATGGACGCATTATGTATGTACAGAACACATTTTATATATATATATAAAACCTACGGAAGAATACTTAAAACAAAATTTAGCTTTAGAGATGGCGCAGATTATTAAACGGAACCTGGAGTACGGAGCGAGTACGGAGCGATTGGACGAATGATCACTGTTTAAAAACTGCGAGTGAATAGTGAAGGTGGTTTCCGGGTTTCTTCGCACCACCTTTGGATGATAGGTGGTATTTACGAATTGGCAGCGATTCCATTCAGTATTCAACACATGTCCCAAGTGAAATTTCAAAACCACCCTTTAAAATGCGCCTTCGCGCGTTAAAGCCCGTACCAGGACGACCAACGAAATTGCTTTTGCGCCGTCAATCTGAAAGGGGGCAATCGGATGGTGATCGTGCATCAGACTTGCCCAGAGTTTAATCAAGATGCGCAAAGAATAACACAAGTACGACGCGCCATTGCGCGTTATTTCTCGTGCAAGTTTCCCAAGTGATATCCATCGATCTTGGAGGCTCGCAATCCAACGATGATCGGGCACTGGACTTGCACGAATTTTATTTTGGGACGAAGGGGCGCATATGTGGGCCAGGGGTCAAAGGTTTATTGAAATATTAATCTATTTGAAAGCATTGGATATTGTTTTTGTTTGTCAATTTCTTCGAAATTGATAAACAAATTAATATAAAACATAAAAACCCCGAGGGCCAAACTAATGAAAATATTGTAAAAAGATTACCATTAGCGGTTAAAATAGTTTTGACCCATGGTTTTTAATAAGGGTGGAAACTATATAAAGTAATGAGAATTATGAAGAAGTAGGTGTGCGAGAAGTTGACAGAAAAACGAATCTCCTTTGGAGATATCTGAAGGAATAAACACTGATATATCTGAATCGATGGTGCACGTGAAAATATAATGATTAGATCGACTAACAAAAGGATGAAGAACATGTGCATGCATAAGGGTGATGAATGAATGAAGCTCTCGAAGGAATATCTGGATGGGCAAATTCTATTTTTAACTGTAAAATCTGAATGAACCTCTGGTCTTAAACGACGGAAAAAGTCATGAAGAACTGGCACATGTCTGCTAAAAGAACACATATGAATCCAGGTAAGTTTTTGTAGATCTGATCTGCTCTGCAAACATATTATTATTACAGGTCTATATAAGAACATCACGTATATATATATATATATATATATATATATATATATATATATATATATATATATATATATATATATATATATGCGAGCCATCTACGTTGAAAGTGCATATGACAGTTGGGGTTTCTGAAGATTAACATACACAGAAGGATACATGGGATGTTGAATGCATATATTCTCTGAAGTCTGGATTACTTCTGATGTATAGGTTACGGTGGTCGCACTATGAAGAATTGGGCAAATATGTTTGTTGACAATTAAAAAAGGGTTGCATTGAAACTGTTTGAACCAATGTGAAAATTGATGAAAGGTGGTCTACAGTGGATCAGATGGTTGAAGCCTTATGTATATAGAAGTTGATGTTATGATCAGGGGGTTGTAGCTCCCTTCCAGGAGAGGCTGGTAAATGAGAGAAGGTTTTAGCCTTCTGCAGGTGGGTGCCTGTGTGCTGGTATAAGTCTGCGCCAGCACAGAAATTGTAATATGTTTTCTTTGTACTAAAATATTGAAGACAGAGACTTCAGCGGCGGTGGTTTTCTCCCGAATTGGGTTTCCACCTTAAATCCTGGTGTTCATATGTGTTTCTTATGTTTGATGGTTTGTGCAGTTATTTCTATTCATGCTTGCTACTTATCTGATGAATAAATGATGCAATAATCTAAGTAAAGACATGATAAGATCTCTGGAAATACAAGTTGGATGTAGTAATGTAACATATGGTTTTAAGAGAAAGGAAAACTAAAAATTTGTCAGTCATCTCTAAATACCGATTCACCCCCCCTTCTCAGTATTTTTCCCAACAGATTTATCAACTTTCCAAACAAGAAAAGCCTTTTAAGCAATTGTTTGAAACCAACCAAAGGATAGGGCTAACCATAAACTTATTTGGACAAGCTTGTATTAAAGCTAACTTATTAGACAAGCAATCCAGCAATCCACATGACTACTTTCAGAAAGGATGAAAACAGATAAGAAAAAAAAGTGCAGCTTAAGATCAAGCAAGATACATTAAAATCTAAACCTGCTTTCAGCATACTCTTAGGGAAACCTTCAAAACAACCTTTGGAGAAAGAAACTAGAAGACAGGGCAAACCATAAACTTTTGTAGTCTAACTCTACTTAGCATATGATGAAAATATCATCTGAGAACTTCCTTTCAAGTTTTGCACATCAAGACAGGGACAAAACGACATTCCTTGATAATGTTTACACTTACCTTAAGTCATTCTTAAAAACACAATGGGAGGAAAACATAAAGATAAAGCTTATCAGTGAGAGTAGGGTACTTGTGACAATAAATTCTAGCTCTATATTTTTTGTTCTTTATCAGAGAAAAGTGAACAAAATGGCATACATGAAAGGAAAACAATAACATAGTAAGAAGTACTTCACCAACGATATAGACCAGGATCCCAAAAATCAGCTTGTATATTGATGTCAATCCAGTTACATACTTCAAGTATAGTGTTTCAGTACAACAACATATTTTCTTCTCAGCCTAACTCTTTTGATCACACACAGAGCTTCAAGAGCCTCTGAAAACTATTTACATATAGAAAGTTTCGAGCACAAGTATTACATCAAAGTTCAGCAACCAACCAACCAACCCTTTACAATGTGATCCTCAAGGAGATTTTATAGGAAAATGAGGAGGTGTAAGAGTTTCTAGGGTTTAAGTATCATTAATTCTATAGTTAATGCATTTCCTAGCCTTGAAAACCATGCAAGGCATAAGGTAGGAAAGCACCGAATTTAGAACTCTGTCTCATAAATCTGTTTCTGATTTTTAAGGCTTAGTGGATTAAAAGATTTGACTTCAAGGCTATTTATTATCTTTTTAATAACTCTACTGACAGTTTTTCATTTGTTCTTTATTTGGTAATAATTGTTTAGGTGTCTTTAGGAAAATATCTTCTGAATAAGCAATAACTATGCGTTATGTGATTCCTTCGAGGTTGCAGGTGGCTTTTGGTAGTAGGAGAGGATTCAATATGCCTCTGATGTGGCAGTGGAGGCTTCTTAGACTGATAGATCTGATTGTTCTTCCCTAAAACACTATTAATTTTCTTTGATCCTATGTTATAGGTTTAATTAGGCCTAATTTCTGTCTTCTGGTCTTCATACGGTCTTCAAATGAGTGTATTAGTCTTTTGATAGTCAAATTATTGCCGTAATCCCTCAAAAATATGTTAAGAACCTTCAAACATCGATTTCTGCTTTGATCTAATGTTGTAGAACTGATACTCTTTGTCTGATTAAGGTTGATTGTGTTTTTGTTGCTTCGCAAACGTATAGAGGGTCTTATAATGTTATCAGTGCTCATGAGGCATGGATAAATCATGATGTGAACCTTTGAAAATTTGTTTTCTTGATTGATATCTGCCTGAAGGATCGTAATCCCCAACCATTCATTCCTTCTTAAAACAATGGAACAACCTTTAAAACCCTGCACAAACAAGCAAAAATTATAAAATTCCTACGGGGATAGGTTTAAACTTCTTTGGAAGCTCAGATCTAATCGTGACCATTGGATGAAATCAACCAACGGTGAGGATTTCTTGATGGGGTCAAATGGGGAGGCGGTTGGGTGAATGAGATTTAGATCAAGTCCGGGCCGTTAGATCAGATTGATCAATGGTTGAGATCAATTTTGGATTTTATAATGCGGAGGGGGTAACATTATAACGAAATGGAGGAAAATGTAATGAAAAGGGGAAAAAACCTTTCGCGAAGGCAAAATGGGGTCAAATGATATTTGGGGTCGCAAAATGATATGGCCCGTTGGATTAGACCAACCAACAGAGATCGACGGCAGAGATTCTTTGATGAAATCTCTGGGAAGAATGGTGGAGGGCGATGACTTAATGGTTAGATGCAATCTGGGCTGTTGGATGAAAAGAACGAACGATTGAGATTAAAAGGTAAAAAATTTAACATGGTGGGGAAAGGTGGTTTTGGCTAAAAAAACTGCTGGTTTCGCGCAACTCTGAGGCGGTTTAGAAATTTTCCCAAAAAAATGTGATATGCTTCTCTAGCCGACATGTGTCCTTTAAAAACTGCCCATATCACGTAATTTTTTGGAATTAACATTCAGGCACATAATTACGTGATATGGGATAGCAACCGTTGGATGAAGGGCGGGGAGATCCGATGGTGGGAATGAGAGCACGATGAGATAAGATGCGTGGGCAGAAAATGGTGGGCAGGCTCAAGGCGATTTAGATCTGGACCATTGGATCTCAGGAATGGACAGTCCAAATCTGTCGATGGGAGGTAGGTCCCAAAGGAGTTGGGCCTATCGGGTTGAATATGGACTGTAGGATCTAAAAGATTCACAACTCAGATTTAATGTTGGGGAAATGAAAGCAATATGAGACGGGGGTCGGGCGGAGATCGGGTGTAATAAGGACCGTTGATCTGCAAATATCAACGGTGGATCTTCACCGAAGGAATTTAAACTGTGGGGATTTGTGAAACAACAAAGAAAGTCAGGTTTTATCTAGACCATAGGATCTATGAAATGGACAGCCTAGATCTGATCTCAAGATCGCAAATTGGCAGAGGCAAGGGGAAGGCAACAATGAAATGCGCCGATGTGATTAAGCACGAGCCGTTAGATCTATGAGAGATCAATGGTCAGGATTGAATCGGTGGGTTTAATGTCGGAGGGCTATGGTGGAGCACGATTAAATCTAGGCCGTCGGTTCTTCTGGATTCGACGGTCCAGATTAAATCATAGGATCGCAATCGAAGGGGGGAGAGGGAATGAACAAAAGGTTTTTTGCGATGCGATGGAGTAAGAACCGTCGATCTCAAAACTAGATCGACGGTCAGGATTTAACAATGAAGCCAAAGGCAGAAAGGCGGGTTTTGGAACGGAGCGATAGGGACCGTTGGATCTGGGCACAATAGAATAGATCAACGGTGGAGAATCGATTGCAGGATCACATCGGCGGGAGGGAAATAACAAAGGGGTAGGATGAAAACTTGCGATGCAACTGTGGATTGACCGTCAGATCGAAAGGGCGATCGACGGCTGAGGTTTGATTGCATCGCAAGTTTTTAAGGACATGAAGAAAAGGGCAGACCCGAAGCGGACTTGCGATGGGCCGATTACCATTGATAAGTTTAGATCGACGGCTAATATTCATTTAAACTTTGATCTATCAGATTTATGAAATATCAAAGGAAAGTTGGGTTTTTATAAAATATAAAGGAGAAAAAGGTTTTGGACGGGGGTTTAAGGACTTTTAGTGCTCGGTTGCGGGGCTTATGGTCCTATGAGAGGCGGGGGTTCACTATTAAAAAATGACTAATTAGTTACTAAAAAAATGACTAAAAATTGAATATAAACGACTATTTTTCGGCTGGTGACCAATAGTAGCTAATTTACAGTATCTTATAACGTGACCAACATTTAGTCTTTTTTAGCTTAGTCATTAATTAGTTGTCTTAATTTTGTTGTCTAGTAGTATATTTGGTCATTAATTTAGTCATTTATTAGGTCATTGTAGTCATTGATTTGGTCATTAATTTAGTCATTGATTTGGTCATTGATTTAGTCATTAATTTGATTATTGATTTGGCCATTGATTTTATTGTCTAGTAGTATATTTGGTCATTAATTTTTTCATTTATTTGGTCATTAATTTGGCATTTTATTTTGCCATTTATTGCCACAATTAATGACCAATTATACAACAAAATATATTACTAAATGATCACCAGATAAACTAATTAATGAGCAAAAAGATATGACCAAAATGTTGGTCGTGTTATAAGATACTGTAAATTAGCTACTAATAGTCATATATATGCAAATTTTAGTCATCGTTTGAAACCAATTAATGACCAAATAAATATGAGTAAATTTTGGTCGTGTTATGAGCTATTGTAAGTTAACTAATAATAGTCATATATATGCACAATTCTGTTGTTATTTGTAATCCCAAATTTATCATTTGCAGTAGCCATTTTTTTCGTAGTTTCATATTCATTATATAAATGACTAATTTAGTAGTTTATATTCATTTCATTTACTTTCATTAACAAACATTATAAGCAACTAATTTAGTCGTATGTTCATTTTATTTGTGTTCATCATTAATAAACATAAACCAATAATTTAGTATTTTTAGACTGATTTTATGTTTTCATTATTAATGAACATAAATAAATTAATATGATTTTGCAACTAAATTTTAAAAATAAAAAATAAAAAATAAAAATCATAAAGTGTACATGTTCATCTAATATGAAAACACACAATTACATATGTTAATTACAATACTAAATAATATCAAGTGCAACTATAAACAATTTCAACCACATAAATTATATTATATAAAATATCAAGTATTACAATATGAGTTTCTAACTTAATATTTGTTGGAGTACAATCTACACATGAAATATTGTTTCATCACTTCAAAACATTATCATTTTGTTGCCAAAGAATTGCACATGAATTCACCAACTCTGAAGACTTGACCATTAATATCTATGTATGTCTCTTATGCGAGATATTGGCTCTACAAGTACCACTAAACCAATTCTCTTCTCTCTCCCTTTAATTTTCATTTGGTTGCTCCAGTTTTATTGTCCTCCTTTTTCTTCAATTCTTGCTTCTTACCATCCATATTGAGTTCCTTTTCTGAAAAAGAAGGAAGATACAATGTATATTATAAGACATGAAAGACGATGAACAATGAAATGTAAACTAAAATATACTATAAAGAATTTATACGATATATACCTCAACATCAACAATATTGCCAATGCCATTTTTCCCCAGAAAAACAAGAAACTTGAACAAGTTTTCTTCAATTGGGAAATAGTAGCTTCTATGTGGCGAGATGACATGTATAAAAAAAGAAAATAAAATGTCACCATAAAAAATAAAACCTTAATAAAACTAGTATTCAACCTTCAATGAAATATTAGGTACAATCATGCTAACTAAGTTACATGCTAAAAATATCAAGTTGTAGATTACTTATACAATGTGGGAGTGCAAACAAAACTCCTAGAAAATGTCAAATCTAAGTATAGAGTAAACTGAAATGAATTAAAAAGGATACAATAATAGGATAGCCTCGTATGCATGTAGATAACCAGATAATGTAGAAGGCTTAGTGAGTAAGTCCAAGGCTAGAGGTCGATGATGTCAAGAATGCCCAAGTATAATGAGAATTTATTCAGATAAGAGCTACTATTTGGGTCCACTATCACATATGAATAAGCCAACTAGTCTATATCAAATTATTAATGCTTTTCTTATATTTATGAATCACTACAATATAAGTGGATAAATTGCAAAGACAATTCCCTTCCCGTTGTTTTCCTCACGTTGTACAATATAGTAGTTATGATTGGAGAAAATTTCCAACTTAAAAAATGTAGCAATCACCATTAGTAATCCCCCAAAAATGATTATTTTGGGATGTAACTTTCATTATAATGAAAATACAAAACAAGATTAGTTTTGATATGTTTTTCAAATTTACCAACAAATCACCAATAGTTTTCCCATATTTACCATACTTGTAATTTCCAAGAAAAAGCACATTGATTGATCTTTTACAGAAAATACTTGATTCAATACAAACAAGAATTTAACATATTACAAAAATACCACCAATGTTTGATCCTCAATTAGTTCAAAATAGTTACTAAAAAAGCTTCAATAAAGAGCAACAAGTATAAATAATAAATCCATCAATTATTAATCAATCAAAAAAGGATAAGACTTTTGTTGAAGTTTGATAAACAACTATAAATATTGGCAATCCACTACAACTAGTGGTGTTGTTCAAAGAGAAATACTATCTAGAGAACTCATCTTCCAAATTATTTGCTTTATCCATGAGACTTTTTTCTATCCTCAAAACAGAATCCACATTCAATATTTTAGGTTTCTGAAGCTACCCAAAGGCCTTGCCAAATGAAGCAGTGATTTTCATTGATTTTCATAAAATGCTTCTAATACTAAAAAAAATATAGTTTGACCATGTGATAGACAATTCAAGCAAGTAAAAAATTGTGTATAATATTTCTTAGAAGACTTCATGTTCAAAGGAAAACTTTCATATTTTGGATAGAAAACAAAAAATTAACAGAGATGGTCAATATTACAAAACAATAGACTGAATATAAAACTACAAGTAGAACTAAAAATATCCTAACTACAAGACAGTTGATTGATTATTCTAAGTGAATCCAACTAGATACATACAAGTTTTCATTATCATCTTTCTTTCCCATATCTTTATTGGAAGTGGAAGCTAACTTGCATGCATCTTGCAACACTATTTTAGCAAGAGTATATGTTGCATTCTCATATTCCACACTTTCATTTCCATGAACCATCGCAATAGGTATTGGGGGAATTAATTGCTACATCGGCTGAGTTGTCAACATTAGCCTTCTCTTTACTCGAGGTATTGATCCTTCCTCTTCTTCTTGGTTATCAATCTCATCTTTATCATGTAGCCAACATAGGAATAATTTGGGTTCAAGAAGAATAAAGATATTTAGATGATGTCTTCAAATTTGAAAGTATGCATTTTTATTATTTAACTACTAGTAAAATAGTAATAAGAAGACCTTAAATATAACCATAGTTTTTCTGTGAAGTGGTTTTTTGCAGATCCCCATGCTAGCACAACATCATTGAAAATAAATGGTCAACAATAATTAAAATTGTTTCCCCTAGCATGAACATTGACTTACTCTTCATAGATAAACATAGACCATTTCAAACTATAAGGAATAAAGAAAAAGGACACCATTGATATAAATTCACAAAATACTAACAACAAAACAAGAAGTGGATTTTCTAGGTAATAGCTCAAAACCTTGTAGTGGGAAGATGCCCTTAAACTTGAGTAATATCTACATGCCAAGGAATGAGTTGTGACACTTGTTTCTTATGTTTCCTAGGAATAATTTCAACTAGAGCTCCAATGTTTACTCTAGATAAATAGCATTGGTGTTGATATGCAATGTGGCCCTCCATTAGCAATGACACAGTTGTTGGAGTTCACCTAGTTACGAAATATTCAATGTATCTAATGTCTGACTGACTAGGGTGGCTTGTAATTATTGATGCTAATCCTGAGCCAAGGAAAAAATTCTCAAGGTTTCTCCCCAAAGGAATATGTTGAGAATTTAAAGTTCCAGACATTCCAGATTAAGCAAAACTCTTATACATGATAGCAACTTTCAAGGCTAAGAGTGTCTCACTACTATAAGGCCAAAGCTACAATAATATAGAATTAAAAATATGTTGATTGAAATGATTTCCATCACCCACTACTAAAGAAAACTAAAGAATTTTGATAATTGATTCGACTAAAAGTTCAAGTTGAGTGGGTGAGAGAGCCCTGCATCTTAGTTTCTATTTCTATAGTAGAATTTTAATCATGTAGCATAACTTTACACTTTCTTCAATGCACTGATTCTTCCGTACTGCAACTCCATTTTGTTCAAGATTTTATGGGACTATCAACTCCCTCTTAATCCTAGATTCCTTGTAGAAGGCTATCATTTCCTTGGATGTGTATTCACTTCCATTATCATACCTTAATATCTTGATTCTTCTTTCTGTAAGGTTCTCTACTTCAAATTTGAATTCTTGAAATTTGGTAAATAATTCGTCCTTGGATTTCATTAAGTAAACCCAAGTAATCGAAGGCAAGCCCAATTCAAATGTGTAATTGATGTAGACGTGGATATGGATAACTAGTTTAATAAGCAGGTTATATCTATGTTTGTTTTTATGAAGCATGGTAGAAATAATCATAATGATGGACTCTCTAGAACATCTAGAGGTAATGGGGTCTCTGCAAGAGGAAACCAAGGAGAAGGTGACTTGTTGAACAAAAGAGGCTCTAAATCCTCTGGTATCCAAGCACTGAAGATCAGTGATGATGAATATTAGTATAAATATGAAGATGAAGATGGTAAATTTGATTCAGTGAAGCTTGTGGGGCACATGTAGCCAATGTTGAGTATTGTTGAAAAATAAGATCCAAAAGCAAGTCGTGTGAAGAATACTCGAGATGCTAATTATTTGAGCCAATCAATATTTGACTAGCACAATATCTCACCATTGACACTCAAGGAAACAAACACAGTGGGACTTTAATGTATTACCATTGTGCAAGAAGCAACTCTTCCATCTATTCTCAAAGAAAGGATGGGTTGGCCAAGGCTAAAACTTGCACCAGCAAGACAACAACATTTATGTTTCCTGCTATTGAGGTGATAGTAAAGTCACCATTCCTCCAAGATCATTAAGGGTCACTTATTCTTGTTCTTGTCATTTGTTCCACTTGGAAACTTGCAAGTCAAGTTGTTGTCGAGGCCAATGTTTTGTTTATATTCCATGCAAGTATTCGTGTACAAGTAGTTAGTGGGGACACTAAATTACCAAGAGAACATAAATGGCTATAAAAAAAATCCTTGCCAAATATTAATGGCCACCCTTGGAAGGCTTTGGGACCATATAAATAATACCCCATTTGTCTCAAATCATTTAATGGGTGTTAAAGTGCTCGTACTTTGTTGAAGTGGACCATTTTCTAGATATGGGGTTCCATAGGGATATTGATAAGATAATTTTTGGTGTCCTTAAAGAGAGGCAGACACCTATTTTAAGCTATATTTTCAAAAGAGGTTCACAAAGTTTCTTAGATTGCTTTAAAATAGGATGAACAGTTTATTGATATAGTTGAAGAGATCATTGAGGAAACTGACTCAAAGATTTGTTAGTCAGTAACTATTGCTTCCCGTGAGAAGTATTTTGACTTTGTTTATGTTGTTCTTAAATAGAAACATCTTTAGGGCTTGAAATTTCAAACGCTAGGCATGGATCCTTGGATGCATATGCTAGATAGATTTGATTCTTCTATGGTGGGAATCCAACCATATATGTACAAGGCAATGGTTGCAGCAGCACTACAAGAAATAGGGAGTAGTACTTGTTCAAAGCGTCTTCTACAATGTTAACCACAATATCCTATTCAGTCACGACAACTTCATTGTGTGCTGCAACACATTTTTCAACAATACAAGAGGTGTTCAATTCGAGGAAAGTATGGCATAAACATATAGTCCAGTTTATTGGTGCTTGCACAATGCCACCATATTTGTGCATCGTAACAAATTTTATATATAGTGGTGATTTAGTTGCATATATTCAACAATATGGAAGGTTTTCAAAATATATTGTGAGACAAATAATGATCCAACTTGTTGTTGGACTAAAAGTTCTATGTGAAAAAAATCTTATACATAGGGACTGAAAACCACAAAATTATCCTTTCAACAAATGACAAGAATGTGGTATTGAATATTATAGAATCCATGACCCTACAACCCCAAAGGATAGTAGAAACATTATGTGGTTCACCTCTGTACATATCACTTGATATTATGCAATATCGGAAGAGTGAGAGTCATGCAATAAGTCATGAAGGTTGTAGGTTTGAAGATGATTGGGAGAACGAAACCTCTTCTTATCCACAAAACTTCCCTAAAACAAAGGATTTTAACAAAATAAGTTGTAATAGAAGGCAAGCCCAATTCAAACGTTTGTTTGAAGAGGAATTGGATATGGATTAATAGTTTAATAAGTGGGATACATCTATGTTTGGTTGGATGAAGCGTGGTAGAAATAATGATAATGATAGATTATCTAGAACTTCTAGAGGTAATGGAGTCTCTGCAAGAGGCAACCAAGGAGAAGGTGGCATGTTGAACAAAAGAGGCTCTAAATCCTCTGGTATCCAAGCATTAAATATTAGTGATGATGAAGATGAGTCTAAATATGAAGATGAAGATGATTAATTTGATTTAGTGAAGCCTATGGGGCACAAGCAGCCAATGTTGAGTCTTGTTGAAAAAACATATCCAAAAACAAGTAGTGTGAAGGTTATTGGGGATGCTAATTATTTGAGCCAAACAAGATTTGACCAGCACAATATCACACCATTGACACTCAAGGAAACCAACACAGTGGGATATGAGTGTATGACCATTGTGAAAGAAGAAACTCTTACACTTATTCTCAAAGGCAAGGATGTGTTGGCCAAGGCTAAAACTTGCACTAGCAAGATAATAGCATTTATGTTTCCTGCTATTGAGGTGATAGTGAAGTCACCATTCCTCCAGGATCATAAAAGGCCACCTATTATTGTTCTTTTCATTTGTCCCACTAGGGAACTTTCAAGTCAAGTTGTTGTTGAGGCCAATGTTTTGTTTAAATTCCATGCAAATATTGGTGTACAAGTAGTTAGTGGGGGCACTAAATTACGAAGAGAACAAAAATGGCTACAAAAAAATCCTTGCCAAATATTAGTGGCCACTCCTGGAAGGCTTTGTGACCATATAGAGAATACCTGAGTTGTCTTAGGTCATTTAATGGGTGTGAAAGTTATCGTACTTTGATGAAGTCAACTATTTGATAGATATGGGGTTCCATAGGGATATTGATAAGATAATTGTTGGTGTGCCTAAAGAGAGGACACCTATTTTAAATTACAATTCCAGAAGAGGTTCACATAATTTCCTGTATTAATTTAAAATAAGATCATGAGTTTATTAATATAGTTGAAGAGGGCAGTGAGGAAACTCAGTCAAAGGCTTATCAGTCATCAATTATTCCTTCACATGAAACCAAAGTATAATAAATAATATAATAACCAATCTACAATCTTAGCCAAAAAATTTTAATTCAAAGCATAATAAATAATATAATAACCACCTTTATTATAATAAAGTATAATACAAGCTTAAATATTGGGCTAAATTGTTGAAATCTCCCTCCTCCAAAAGAAAAGAGGCGCATGATATTTTAGAGATTCATCAAATGTCCCTAGAGGACTCTGAAGTAACTCAAGAACAATTACACAAAGAAGTAGATCTGCAAAAAGACTACCATAGAGCAAGCAGGGAGGAAGAAGAGTACTGGAGGTAGAAGTCTAGAAGTCTATGGATGCAAGACGGAGACAAGAATACAAGCTACTTCCATTAGCAAGCAGAGGCCCACAAGAACTTTAAAGCAGTAAATGAAATTTACTATCAAAAAACCTTGGTTAAAAACTTTGAAGGCATTAAGAGAGCATCCCATTCCTTCTTCAAAGATCTTTTCTTGGTCCCGGAAGAGAATCCTATTGATACACACTCCTATCCAATTGATCTATTTGCTCATCTTGTTCAAGGTGCAAATAATCATATGATGATTGCTCCGATCAGTATGACAGAACTTAAAAAAGCTCTGGACCACATGGAACCTGATAAGGCACCTGGCCCTGATGGTTTGACTACAAGGTTCTTCTTGACCTATTGGTCTACCATTAAAAATGATCTTCTGAGAATGGTTAGGAAATATCAGAGTTGCTTTAAGCTAGAAGGCAACACCAATTCGGCCTTCCTTGCCCTGATTCCGAAAGAAAAAGGAGCCAACAACTTCAGCAGATTTCGGTCCATTTCCCTGTGTAATACAGGCTATAATTTGGTCACTAAAATAATAGCCAACCGTCTTAAGAAAATTCTACCAGTAATCATCCCAGAGAACCAACGAGGTTTCATCAAAGGGAGAAAGATTCTTGACAATATAGTGCTGGTGCAAGAAGCAATTCATTCAAGCTGTCAACGAAAAGAAAAAGGTATGGTTATTAAGCTTGATTTGGCAAATTCTTTTGGTAGGGTGAGACATGATTTTATTTTTATAGTTATGGAGAAGCTTGTCTTTTCAAAAGCTTTCATAAGTTGGGTGAAATCGTGTATAGCCTCTCCCTATATATCTCCTCTGGTCAATGGTCGATCAACAAAGTTTTTCCAAGCCTTGAGAGGGCTAAGACAAGGTTTTCCATTGTCCCCTCTTCTCTATGTCATTCAAGCTTCTGTGTTCAGCTTCCAAATAGACCACTGCCAGCATATCTAAACTCTTTTAGGCCTCAGGATGGTTCACAATGTTAAAGATATCAACCATGCCCAATTTGCCGATGACACCTTGCTACTTGGAGGAGCAGGCATTAACTCAGCAAGGTCCTTCAAAAGGGAGTTCAACATTTACAAGGAGGTTTCGAGTATCAATATCAACTATCTAAAAAGCACAATTTATGGCTGGAATCGTTTGATAAGGGAGATGGTAGACATAGCGAGGCTATTAGAAATTGAAGGATCCCTGTTCTGGGATTCTTTCAAATATCTAGGGATTCCTATCTTAAAATCAATCCCTAAATTTGCTCACTGGATGCCAATGCTAGACAAGATAAAAATAAAAATATAGGCTTGGGGAGAATCATGGCTGAACATTGCAGGAAAGGTGATTCTCCTGAAATCTATCCTCATAGGTCTCCCCTTATATCATAACTCAATTATCCTTGCCCCTAAAACCATCATTATCAAATTGGATGGTCTGTTGAGAAGATTTATGTGGGTGGGTGGGAAAAATAACAAAAGGAGACTTCATTTAGTAAGTTTGGACAAAATAAAGAAGCCTTTCTCAGAAGGAGGACTCTAAATTTGAGACCTTGCAGCTCAAAACCTTACTCTAGGCTCCAAGATTCTTTGGAATCTTGTCTTTGGAAACTCCAGCTGGAGTAAGAGAGTTCTGTGGAAAAAGTACTTTCAAGGGAAATGTACAATATATTTGGACTAGCCTCCAACAACTCTAAAAGGATCGTCAGTCTTCAAGCTCTGTCTCACAACAATGGAGCACTTCAAATCCAAGCTTTACTGGATCCCCGGAAATGGGAAAAAAATTAGAATCTGGGATAACTAGATCCTTGGGGATCAGCCCTTTGGACAGAAGGAAGAACTAGAAAATATTAGAAATTGGCTTCAGACCAGTAATCTCCTAACCCTATGGGAGATTTCCAAATGGACAGATGATGCAGAGAAAATTTGGGATGGATGGAATTTTGGAGAAGTTCCAGATTTTCTAGATGAAGATGCCACCTCCTTGATAGAGTTTCTTCAAGGGAAATCTCCCTTAAAGGCCATTTAAAAGGACAAAAGAGGGCGGGGTTCAATCTCTGGCTCATATTTAGCACAATATCCTCTTGGAATATTGTTGTAAATTCTCTTTGGCCACTTCCTAAACTAGTCTCCACCCAAATAATCAGTTCCTCCTTTGTAGTTAGATCCACCATGAGGCCCTAGACAACTATTCCTATGTCCAAGATACCCTGGCAATGTTGTTGTTCTATAACCCACATAAGTAGCTAGATGAGCTTACCCAGGCCCTTATGTTAGGTAGTCTTCTAGGAATAAGCACAATATCCTAAGTCACCTAACATGATGATGACATGGAAATATGAGTATCCGACATGAGATACAACAACCTTGGAAAGATATTATTAATTTTTAGATCATTTTTATTAAATTTCAAAGGATCACTTGCTCAAAATTTTTGTTTTTACTCTTTAGGTTGTTTTACGTTTATTAGATGTGTTGTTCAGAGCCTGAAGTACATGCTGGATGGGGAAAGAGTCAAACTTTGTAAGTATCTTTGTGATGTTTTTTTGGTTTTTGTCCCTTTTCTTTTTGTCAAGACTATATTTAGACCAGCAGTGTTTTTAGCTTATTGTTGCATTGCCCATTGTTGAACAGTTATCAACACATCTATCTTATGGATGGGCACTAACTACATGAGGTAGTGCTTTCACTTACAAGCCAAAAAAAATCATGTGAGTGAAAGCTACTTGATCCAATTGATAATGATTATTTTTGTTCAGAGGGTTGGTATGGAGGTGACCTTATCCTTTGTGATGGATGTCCCAAAGTCTTTCACACATGTGAGCATCTTAATCTACAATTGATCTCTTATCTTCTCTTATTTTTTTCTTTTGAAGAGAAGGATTGTTATGTCCCAACTGCTGCCTAACATTTTGGTTCACTGTGGTTTGGTTAGGTTACCTAGAAATTATGTTTACGTATCAGAATGCTAATGAATCTAGCTATATTGTTTTCTATAGAAAATGCTACTGAATCTTGCTATAATTTTATGCATACAAAATGCTAATGAATCTGGTTATACCCGACTGACGTGAATCTTTGGAAATAGTGGCTTATATGATTCAAATTTGCGACGGTTGGGCCATGCTAGCAATGGAAACAACCGTCGGTAGTGCCACCTTATCTTTCGCTAGCTCGACACTAGTCTTAGCCTTGCAACGTTTGGGTCATACCAGAGAGGCTTTACACTACGGCACTAAATTTTGAAGCAACAATTAAATAAAATAACAAATTGATATACATGGAAAAACCACTTGAGTTAAGGTAAAGTTTTACTAAATAAACACCTAAATGAGCATATCCTAACAAATCAAAATCAAGAACCAAGAGAGGCTCCATGATTAACAAAGACCCCAATCAGTGCACATATACCATAAGATATCTAAATTAACACAGAGACCCAAATGAATTGGTTAAAACATCTATTGTAGCCAAACATGCAACTAAGGACAAATCCAAAAAGGGTACCTACAAAGGCAGTACACATCAAATGGAAAACCACACTTTTGCATATATACTAAGGCAAGAGAATCTAAAGGAGACACTTGAACATACCATGATCTGTCACTAAAATAGATAAGAGGACCTTGGTGTAGGGTTAAGGTGGGTTGTTTATGGGCAATGAACCATAAAATATCCCACACCAACATTTGAAAGGATGTGTATGGTCATACAAAGTACGAAGCCATGCACAACAAACAAAACTCCTTTTACAAGAAATAAATTAGCCAAATTTCCACACATAAGCAGACATGCAAGGAAAGGACTCAAAAAATTATTGCTTTGAAAACCTATCAATCATCATTAAAAACTAAAGACAATTAGAAAACAAATATCAATAAAATTTTCAAAGAAAATTTTGATCATCAACTTGTATCAAATAAATTTAGACACACAAGGACCAATTCGAGAAGACTAAAAATGGCCCTAAGTGAATCCTTCTATAGAACTAAGGAACACTACTCTAAGATTCACCCAAATTACCCACTAACAATTAAACAAAGCATAACTCAATTTAATGAAGATAAGACGGCTTAAGGTGTGCTAAAATATATAAAAATTCATTTCATACTTAAGTATAGAGAGCTTATAGATGATTAGTGTTCAAAAAAAATATAGTGGTATGTTGAAATGAACATGTATCATGTAAATGTCATTTGACGAAGTGTAATCCACGTTAACATGTTAAGCAATAACAAAGATACAATCCAAACAAATATTAATGGGCTATATTACGCATCTATTATTTGTACAAAAAACTAACTAAAAAAATAACAAAGACCAAAGCAATGAAATAAAATCATTGTGGAAAGAAATATGCAAAAATTGCTCATTTTTTGCATATCAAATATGCTCCAAGTATGGGCACAAACATGAGAGTTGAATTTTAAACTCTCTAGGCTCTTTTCAATGTGGTCAACCAAAAGTATGTCAAAAAACTAAATATTTTGGGGGATTCAAAACTTGTTGTGGATTGAGTCTGCAACAAAGTCAACATAGTGGTCCCTCATTTGGCTCACATTTTGCAAGGTATCAAACAAGTCTACAACAAGTTGGATTGGTTCTCTTCTGGCCATATATGCCATGAACTCAATACCCTAGAATACAAGCTCTCCAAGGAGGCTCTCCAACTGATTCCACAAGTGCTAAAATACCAAGAGTATATGAATAATAATTTTGTGGGGGTTTTCTCCTTCCATGTCTAGTTTTTTATCTCATTTATTGCTATATTTTGTGATTATATATGTAAACAATCCCATGATATTATCCAAAAGGTGATAGATATTTTTTTGGATTTTAAAAGCTTGCACAATATATAATTGGAACAAAATTTTATTACTATAAATTAATCAGTTACTTCTACATACCACTAAAATTGGAAAAAACTCTATAACCTTCGATCACCTTGAACATCAAGCAAACTAAGAACCTCGACAATGGGGTTATAATAACATAACCAAAGATCCCAAATTGACAAAGCACAATTTAATTAGTATTGATTAGTCAAAATTACCATGTGGATCAACTACTCATGTCGAAATGATAGTATATTGGATTAGGTGTGGGTTGCACTTGCATTTGAAAGTGTGAACACAATGTGGATAAAGAACATTGAATACACTAGGAACCTTGACAATGGGGTTCTAATAACATGGCCAAAAATTCAAAATTGACAAAGTACAATTTAATGAGCATTGATTAGTCAAAATTACAATGTGGATCAATGACTCGTGTCGAAATGATGGTATATTGGACTAGGAAAGGGTTGCAATGGCATTGGAAAGATTGAACACAATGTGAATAAAGAGTCACTTGGAGAAGGAATACAAGGAATCGTAGTCTTGTTTGCACGTATAGCGATGATCCAACACAAAAGTAGAAGCATTTGGGACACCATAAAAATTGGCAACTCATTTTTTCTAAGAGACCTCCAAAAGCGCATTTTTTTAATAGGGAAAAGCTTTAAAATCGTCCTTTTGGAACATGCATCCTTCACATTTGGGAGAAGTTTCCATATTTGTTTCCCATAGAGATGTGTAGAGAAATGTTTCTTCAATCGTCCCAAAAAAGGGAAAAATAAAAAACCCTTTTGGGAAAATGCATTTCCCTCTATGTTTCACCGCATTTCCCAAAAGAGATATGTGGAAAAAATTTTCTTGGAGCATCCTACAAGAAAAATACACCTTGGGAACATGGGAAACATGGAGGTGCCCCCTCCCACCCTAAGGAACACATCCCCATAGAACAGTGGTTTCTTCATTCATTTAGTGGCATTTCTGAGTCATCATTGCTCATTTGTTTATGAATACAAAGTTTATCATATAATTTTATGTAAAATGGTAAGCATGTGTCAAAGCCCTATAAAAAGAGGAACTGCTTTGGATAGAATCAAGGCCAAGGCCTGAAAATTGGGAATAAACTTTCATAGTTGCAATATAAGCATGTGGATAGCAACACAGTGGAAATTCATTATAATATATAAACCTTACAAAACCATATTTTCTTGATGATCAAAGAGGCTTTGGTATTTCACTTGCACTGAGCATAGAAGGTACTATCATCTATCGGTAAGGTACATCTATAAGACCTCATTTACGGATACTTCAAAAATTCTGCCTTAGAAAGATTACTTTTATTTTAACAATCAAAGAACTTCTATAACAATTATTGTTCACTAGTGTAAAAGCATAGCTCTCAAAGAATGGAAAGGTGTCGTGGGCTATATCTAACATGCAAAAATCAAGAACTGAATAAGTAGGAAGTGATGTTAGCCCAAATCATGGTGTAAACTGACCAGTATTAAAAAATTTCCACTTCATACCATCACACTAGTGTGTTTGTAGCAAAACATTGGTACTGCTAAAGGTATAACTACAACAATGTAAAATAAAATCTCCATGGTTCAAAATTTTCAGTTTGAACCATAGATATGAACTTAAAACACATTTTGGATAAGAAAGTACATACTAGTTCAAATGCTGAGCAAAATTCCAGAAACTACAATGATGATCCAACATCATTTGACGAAAAATCTATGCCCGCAATCAACTGCATTGGCTTCCATTGAGGTAAAATTCAAAGATTTGCATGTGCAGGATTTTACCTCAGAAAGACATTGACACTTGAGTAAATCAACAACAGAAGCAAAAACTTTAGCCTTAAGTGTATGGACAAGAATTCCAGTAGGAGCACAACCTTGCCTTTTCCTGCAATAATGAATTCAACAAATTTATTTCTGGAAATCTTAGACAATATCAAAACTTGATTGAAAAATTGAATTAAACAAAGCAACATAACAATTAGCATGTTTTCGCCTAGGTGCATTTCTATATTCAAGTTTACATGAAAATATTGCAATTGTACATACTTCTACCCTTTGGACACTTGCACTCCTCAGATTTAGCACCTCTCCAACTTTTTTTTCGAAGAGCTTCTTGGGAAGGACAGTTTTGTTGTTGTTCCCTTATGTTTGCTTAAGTCGTGATCTTTATCATTTTTGAGATGAGATGCAGTTTCCTTTTTAAGGGTTTTCTTTGGACTCATCACAATTTCACCCTCACTACATTTCGTGTCATGAGTTGCCTTAAATGGGCTCCACATAAGAGTATTATCATACATATCAATTGCTAAAGGAGATTCAAAGAATGCCTACGCATAGGGCAGGAAGAATACGAGGTCAACCACTTATCAATGCATTCCACGTGGAATCCATGATTACATCTGGGTTGCATCGGCAACTTTTCTCCTTCTTCGAATTCGGACAAGTAGATGGAGCAGCCAATGGCTAATCCCACTTCATCATTGCCGAAGAGGCTACTCTAGCATATGACCACGCCGCCTTCAGAATGCGTGGAGCTAGGGCTCTCGTTAACTTCTCCCTCACTCTCAATTCCACTTCAGAAAATGAATCGGTAGTCAGTCACATGGCACACAAGAGGAAGAGAGGCAAAGAAGAAATGACGAAGGGTGGTGTAGCTTGTAGTCATAGGAGCTACGAGAATGGAAGCGGAAGCTTAATCTCTGGCAATGGATGAGCGTCGATAAATTTAATGTTCCATTTCTTATGGTTATAATCATTTTACTATTATGATTATGCAAATGTAGAGTTGAAAATCGAGATTGAAGTGGTAATATTCCAACCATAAACAATCTTTTGAAAATCCATCTCCCATATTTTATGAACCTACTGAAAACAATGTACTCTGAATCCTCTTGGCATGCATTTCAGGATTGTAATGAAAAAGTAAGATTATACTTTTAATGAGTATTAAGGACTGAAATAAAAATCAGGGTTGCATTCGCAGCTTTTCTCCTTCTTCGAATTTAGCCAAGCAGATGGAGCAGCCAGTGGCCAATCCCAGTGACAGCTTAGAAGAAGATGTGTAAACAATAATCAACAGTGCTTTCATGCTCACCTTCTTCAGTCCAGTGTTGTCTAGACAGATTTCAACCCAATCGGATTGGTCAGCCCCCATTCGTCTGCAATAGTAACATGTACAACCAATGAATGAGAGGAGCCCAAGCAAACATATGAGAGCGCAAACCATAACTGCGAGAATGACAGCTAGATCATATGCATGTTTTGATGGAAAACAGATAGAGATTCCATTTCAATACAAAATAATTAGGGACATTGTAAATATCACATCTACTGAGGAACCACTTCAAACATTACATAAGCCCTTTACAACAGCTTCAACGAAATGAAAAAAACAATGCCTGTTGGTCAGTACTCTGTTAAACTATACAACAGTTGAGATTAAGCATATTGACTTGGGTTACCTATTCCATCAATTTGATTACCTTAAGGCTTATCTGTTTATGTCTCAAAATTATAGTACTACCTAACGGAATAAATTTCCAATTTCTACGAAAATATCTAAATTTTTGACTTGGAGAAATGCACTAGGATTTCACATCACTTTGCCACATTATATATTCATTAAGAAAAATCTAGAGAACACTACCATGGATTTCTACTCTTTGTGCTATGCTCCTATAATGTTCCATTTGTTATGGAAAAATATAATAAGTACTTTAACTGTCTTTTCCACAATTCTCTGCTCACATTCACTGAAAACCCATGGTTTTTTGGAATTATTAGCAAGCAAAGCTATAACTATGTACAAGTATTTCTAGACTCGAAAAATTTCACATACCCTACAATATCATATGCCTATCCTTTCAATAGAAAATAGTTAAATATTCATGGCATCAGTTTCAACTAGGAGTTGGGAATCGAACATATATCTCTCATTTATCCCTCACTTGATGACCCCTTTAAGAAAACATGTTAAAAGTAATTTTATGCATTATCATGAACCTTTTTGTTCTTGTGGAAAAGTTGGCTTATCTTATAGAATTACAAAAAATGAATTATGATACAAGGCTTCAATTTGTCTTCTAGCCCATGCTGGAAGAGAAAACATATGGCATGCACTATCATCCACTTTTGTTGTGCTACTTTTTTGTTGACATGCCCATTTTCAATGGAAATGTCATATTTTCACATATGGAAACATAATTTTACTCCTGGAATGTTTCTCTTGGAAAATCAACCATATATCAGTCTTGTTGTCACACTCAAATTAATAAGATAGAGTTGAAATGCTCAATAAGGAGGGAAGAATATTCTAAGGCACTTGTTCCTTGGCTCTAGCTAGAAAAGTCCTGCTAAATAGTTTTATATGTGTAAATGTTTTTACCAGGTAATACTAAAAAGGCGGAAGATACAGACGTTACAAAGGACTTTGATGCTACTTCAATATTCCTACAATTTCACCCACCTGACTCAATTTTTTTTTATCGTTTATCTGTATACCAAGAAAGTTGTGTCAAAGGTGATAAAGTTAAATATATTTGATGACCTAAACTAAACCAGCTGTAAAAAAATTCTGTAGGACTGATTGCGTTATCCTAGACCCACAAAGCCTACCAAACACAATCAACAAAAGTAATGTCAATACCTGCCTACCAGCCCATAATACAAGCTTTTATCAATTGGATCACCAATAATCGATGCATGAACATAGTCCATTCCTAATATGATGGAAGCGATTGGGATCCCTCACAATGATTTCCCGACCTGCAATCTTGGAAATGAGCTTGGTTGCATTGTGGCAATCACCACACACATGGAGGTTATTTGTGATTCGAATTAATGTCCCTAGGAGTGCATTGATCAGTCCAAATGCCAGAGCCAGATTTTCACTATGGCTGTGAAGGATGTCTTCCTTCTCCTCTTCATTAACATCACGCAACAAAAATTCGTTATCAGGAACATACCCTACAGCCTCGATCTCCTTAGCCAAGCTCTGCACCTTCTCATAAATATGTTATGATTGTGGGTGCAATTTGTCTCCCACAAAGCATGTGCACACTTTATTTTTAACCTCAACCCAGTTGCATCCCGCTGGTTTGTTCAAAACCTTATCTTTCATTACTGCTCTCACTTTTACCACTTATTCCCACTTGCCAACTGTAGCATAATATTTGATAACAACACATAATTTCCAGGATTATTAGCCTCTAATTCAAATATTTGGTTTGCAACACATTTGGATAAATTTATATCGCCATGAGCTCTACAGCCACTGAGCAAAGCCCCAAACACAACAGCATTAGGTTCTATTGGCATCATTGTTATAATATTGTGTGCCTCATCCAAGGATCCTGCACACCCAAGTAGGTCAACCATACATGCATACTGCTCTAAAGTTGGCCTAATGCCATAATGCTAACCTATGCTATCAAATTATTTGCATCCTTCATTCACCAAGTCTGCATGATTGCATGCATACAGCACAGCAAGAAATGTAACATGGTCAGGTTTCTTACCTAATAATAAAATTTGATGATACAAACTGATAGCACTATCTCCTTGCCCGTGCATCACATACCCTTTAATCATTGCATTCCACACAACCAAATCAGAGTTGAAACTACCCTCATTGGGCTGGGAATCAGAATACAAAATTTTCTCTTCACCCCCTGGAGAAGGTGCCAGGAGAGAAGCTAAAAAATTCCTACTACCTAACAACTGAGATTTTGAAAATCTCATTTCGCTGGATTCGACCTTAAAACCTCAACAATTTTGTAAAAACTCTGTCCGATTCCTAAAATCCAATGAAGAAAGAGTACTGGGAAAGAGAAATCAATTCATAACAGCAAGGCTAGAATGTACTATGAAGGAAAGAGAAAACAAATCCATGTGAGCCAAGGTGAAATACAAGACAAGGGACTCCATTACAAACAGTTACTCTGGTCAGTTTTCTTGGGGTGATTTTGAAGCAGAACCATTTTTCAAAAGAAAGATACAGAGAAATGATAATATAAATTGACATATAAAAAGCTTCACTTCAATGTGGAAACGAAAATAATGGGCACAAGCAGTTCAATCCAAAAGAAGCAACATCTTACCTACTGAAGTAAAGATCCACGTGAGAAGGAGGCTTCGACTACCACTCCCTATCCCTATTTCGATTTGAGAGCTGCTTCGTTGCTGGTAAAAAAAGCATGAGAGCTGCTTTGTTGCTGGTAAAAGAGCAGCGGGAGATGACCAAAACAAAGTGATGTGTTTTGGGCAGGAGGGAGATGACCAAAATAGAGTAATGTGTTTTGGGCAGGAGAAATGTTATTTTAACTAACTAGTAAAAGGTTTAAAATTTAAACGAAAAATGAATATTCTCTCCCTCCATTTTTCCAAAATATCATTTTTAATATTATGCCCTCCAAATATTATTTTTAATATTATACTCATTGTTTTTTTGATGTTTTGATGGATGTTGACCACACTAGTGATTCCTAGTAAGTTCAACAATTGATTTAAAAGGAAGCTTCAAAAATCAATTCAATTTCATTCTAACAAATTTATTTTAAAAATATTGTTGATGAACCACACAATGAGTGGTTCAAAAAGCATTTACCGTAAAAAATTTATGTGATTTATCTAGAAGAGTATTTAAAGAAATTAATTAATTAATTATTAAAATAAAATTGAGATAAAATTGTATGGAAGAAATTATTGTATATCTCCAATGAATGTAGTATAGTGGCATTAATTTGTTGAACGTGTAGAACTACTTCGCTTATGCATTCCTTCCAAAAAAGTATACATACTTTGTGGTTAGCCTTTAGATGAATTCAGGTCAGGATTCCATCAGTCAAGGTGACCCTCATTAGGGGTATAAAACTGGCCAGAGGCTATCTCATGTAAATAATGAACCATTAGTTGGAACCTCCTCCAAAGTGGATTAACTAAGGTTTCCTTTGCCCATTGGGGTAGTAGGGTTTAAACCCATGGTAAGGCAGCATGAGATGCTTAAAGCCAACACCCAAAGGCTTTGATAGTCATAGGATTGGTTCAATCCACATAAAAGGTCATCTTTTCCCTCCCATAATTTCTAGTCTGGGAATGTTTTTTGTCCAAGATATTTTTCAAAAAGGTCTATACCATCTCATCTAAAGGGTAACCAAAGGGATGTATATTTTACACCTCCAAGGAGAGGTTTTTGGGTTCCAGGTTTTTGCAACCCGTGGTTTTTCTCATGGTATTCCACCTTGCCAACAAGGGGAAATTAACCCGATCGTAGATCCCAACTAGACATGCTCTCATTTGGAATGGCTAATCCGAACAAGTTTTAAGGATTGTTATAAGTGTTAGGGGAATAATGAGTTAGTCGTTAAGGGATTAGGGATTAAGGGCTTACGAGTTAGGGGTTAGAGGTTTAGGGTTTAGGGGAATAATGACTTAGTGGTTAAGGGGTTATGGATTGGGGGGTTAGGGGTTAGGGGATTTAGGCGCATTTAGGGGTTAGGGGAATAATGAGTTAGTGGTTATGGAATTCGAGATTGGGGTTGGGGGAATAATGAGTTAGTGGTTAAGGGGTTAAATATTGGGGGCTTAGGGGTTAGGGGATTTAGGCGCATTTAGGGGTTAGGGGAATAATGAGTTAAGATTTTAAGGGATTAGGGATTAGAGGCTTAGGGGTTAGTGGATTTAGGCATAGTTATGGGCTAGGTGAATAATGAGTTAGTGGTTAAGGGATTATGGATTAGGGGCTTAGGGGTTATAGGATTTACTAGTTAAGGATATTAGGGGTTATGGGTGAGGGTTTAATGGGTTATGGGTTAAGCGTTAATGGTTTAGGGGTTAAGGGGTTAGGGTTTTAGGTGTTAATGGTTTAGTGGTTTAAGGGTTTATAGGTTTAGGGTTTAGGGGGTGTTGTAGTTGCTACAACACCACCCAAAATTTTTGGTATATTCAAAATTTTGGGTCTCCCTTTGCTCGCTTAGCCCATTAAGTTTTCTAATCGGCCTTCAGTCGATAATATCCCCATGATCTATTTCTTTCCAACCCTATCACCACACCCATTTTCCTTGTTGTCTCTTGACTGCGCTAGGGTTTTTGGTTTACTTCTTCAAAGAGCATTGATATTTCCTCCACTAATTCAAAGATATGTTCCCCTAGTAGTCATCACCAATCAATGGGGCATTGGGCTCGGGTAGGTGAGGTCTCAAGTTTGGCTCATATTATGAAACCCTAATCATGGTAGGGTTTGGGAGAAACCCTAGTTTGTCAAAAGGACAATCTTATTTCCTGTGGTTGCACTCTCATTGGCTTTGCACGACGTCATAGCGAAAGTCAATGCCTAACCTATTCCCTTAAGTGCTTGTTAGATTCTACCCTTCAACATGCGCATTAGGTTTTGTGTGAATTGCATGCCCTTTTGTGCCCTCGCAGCCCTAGATGCATGTAAGCTAGCCCTGATTTGCGTTTAATCCCCACCCTCTAAGAGCATGGTACCTGTTATTTAAAGAAGGCCTCCTATGTGAATGAATCATTACCTTGTGGAATCATGAAGTGTCAAGGTCTACTACGGTCGATGGTTGTATGAAAATATAAGTTTTAAGCTAGTTTCCACACTTAGGGATGCTCAAAAAAATGACTTAAGTTGCAATATCTTACTTTGTATATTTCAATATTGTTGCTCCTCGAATGAGCTATTATTTAGTCATTTGTTTTTTCTCATTATTACCGAGAGATGTCTTATTCTCATACTATTACTTTTAGGAAATCTGTCAAAGATGTCATAACTATTGTGCACTGACTTGTGTAGCAATTTCATGAAGGTTTTAATTGTTCATTTGAACTTTCTGAATCCTCAAAGGAGTTTTGGGTACACAAGAATATCTGCTCTTCAACACGCAGTAATTATTTGACATATGGTGTGGTGGGAGTTCAAGATAGGCCAAGGGTTAATGCTTTCTGAAATGAGAATTATCACAGAACTTTTGGAATTCATACAGGTAGCCACCATAAAATATGAACGCACCTCAAATATCATCAAAAGTCCCTTCATCGATTCAAAAGTCTTTTAATATATTTTCCTTGGCGGCATATGAAGGAGCATGAAGTAGGGTAAATTCATTGTCGTTTATCGTGAACTTACGATGGCGATATAGACATCAAGCTGTGACCCACATAAACAGAGATTCCAGTAAGGGTGAAATGGGGATTATATCACGCAGGCTTGTCTCTTATGTCGAATCACATGAAGCGCATGTTGCCCAAGCATGCCATTGAGTTAGTTCCTCTTGCAGTAGCGATAAGTTTTGTTGCTACATACAAAAAAAGGGTAGCGCCAGCTGCTTGAGGGATTTTAAAGTCTGCACATTAGGAAATATTTTGAGAAAATGTTATGAGCCAACATGGGCATAAGTCCAGCTCCATAAAATGCACGCCTTATTGACTACCCGAAGACCCATATGGCGTGGAGCCTGAAAACTTCGGCATGGCATGCGTACATATGTGTCATGGAGCCTTGTTAATTGGGAGGAAAGTTGGCCAAAGGTATTGATATGGCACGTCCATGGCATCTTAGCATATTGCGACTCCAGGCCACACAAAGAAGAAAATGAAATTGCTGGTGAGGACTGTTAGCCACCTATAAATTTGTTATAGCAAAAGGTGGCTAAGACTTTTTGAGCCTTCAAGGAACAAATTTTATTACTAAAAAGTGTTGGCTCTTGAAGACTCTTGGAGGCCTCCTACCTCTATCCCATCTTCACTACTATGCCTATTCTACATTCATAAATCCTACAGGTTTCCAAGACAGATTACTGCTGCAAACACCATGTTTTCCCTTTTCCCTTTCTTCCAAAACTAACCTCATCTTTTCTTGTCCTTCCCCCCATGAAATCCCTCATTTTCATGCCTTTCCCCTTCCCCATCCATCAAAACCCTTTGATAAGGTTCAAAGACTCCTTCTTTGCCTTATCGGAACCCCTCTAAACCTTTGAAAAACATTGAAAATCCATGAAAATCATATTTTTCATATATCATAAACTTAAGCCCTCTTGGGATAAGTTTTTAACCCCCCTCCATCCACCCAAAGGCCCTGCAGTCGGGCACCTGATCATATTTTATATATACCCTGCCCCCCGATAATATTAAAACCTTATGTTATTCTCACACTTTTGGTTTTTAATTATTTTCTAAGTTTTTCTGCGAGTTCAAAATTTCAGTCAATCCCCACCGCCAATCTGATTTGCAAATCGACGGTGCGGAGTCCATCACCTCGGTGGTCCATGCCATCCACTCGTCGTTGTCAAAACTGGTGATATCCATCGCATTGCCTTCGATCGGAGGTCAGTTTTCTTCCAATCGACAGTGATTCCACTCACCGATTGATGCATGGCCTGTACACTGTTCACCAAACCACCGTCCATCATGGGTTAAACTTCGGACGTGGACACCGCGTGATATTGGTTTCCACCGTCCAATCTGAGGCCGCCCATCGGACAGCGATCGTTCGCCAAAGTTGCCCACATGATAACCAGGCTCTGGCACAGTGATAATAGCATCTCCATCGTCAATCTGATCTATAGATCAATGACCCAAACTTCATCGCCCGTTTTCTCCATTTTGACTTTCCACTTGCCCTCCCGACCGTCGATCTCTGTGTGATCGATGGCTCTGATTTAAATTATTCTTCTTCCTTCCTTTTGTTTTCTCTCGACCAGTCTCGACCGTTGGATGATGCCATCCAATGGCCCTACTCTCTCCATGTGCCTTCTGAAGCAGTAAACCTATATATGCATGGATTTTATAATTTTTGTTTGTATTTTGCAGGGTTTTCAATGGTTTTTCCACCATGTCCGAAGAAAATTCAGAAGCAGAGGGTGACGATCCTCTCGCCTTCGATCCACTAAAGAAATCATTCGCAGGTTTCAAATTTCACGTTTTATCAATGATTCATAAGGCATTGATGCCACATAACCCTGTGCAGTCCTGCATACCGGAAAAAACCATGAATCGGGCACAGTTAGAGAGTATCAGTGACAAAGATCAAAATGAACCGGGACAGAGGATGGAAGACATATTTGTGGGGATCACGGCTAAGAATTTTTATCAAAAGCCTGATCCCCGATTTAAAACATAGTTTAAATAAGATCTTAAGTGTTTTATCAATAAGAACGCCTCCACCACCACATCTGAGGCAAATTGATTCCTCCCAGCTACTAAAATGCCACATGTGCCTCAAAGTATTCAATCAGAGGCTGAATTTATTGATCAGGACCAGATATCTGCCTCACAACACAGCCAAAAGGTAAATTCTGCAGGAAAATTAATGACAAACATTTGCAGAGTTTCGACACCACGTTGAGCCTCAAAGGTCAACAAAAGCTCCCACCGAGCTTAAAATATTTATGTAAATAATTTAATACAAGATGGAAACCTATGTAAGTTTCTTCATTGAGCCCCCCAAAGGCCCAGAAACCATTAAGTCTGTATTAATTGTAATTGAGATCTTTTATCAGATCTCACCTCCTCATCCTTCTATATATACTACTGCAGAAGATGAGAGAGGGGTTGGTTGCAGAACTTTGATATACACTTGAGCTTAAATTTCTGGTTGTAAATAGTGTTCACTGGCCCATGGAGCTCTGCTTGTGATAGATAAGTTAGGCTGAGATGTGTAGATGAGTGCTAAACTAAAGCACTGTACTTGAAGTTGTAACTGGTTTGGAGCATCAATACAAGCTGATTTATGGGATCCTGATCTATGTTGACGGTGATGTTTTTCTCATTGTGACTTGTCATTTTGTTTCTGTTTTCACTGTGTTCCATTTTCTCTTATAAATAACAGCATGCATAGAGTTAGGACCTACTGTACATTAGTAACCTTCTCTGACTGAAAATATTTATCTGAATGTTTTCTTCTAAACTGTATTATTTAGGAATGACTTAATTCATTTCAAGCATAGGAATGTTGGCATTTCCTCGTCCTATTGTCTTAGCTGAATGTTATTCTTAAATGTTATTTTCAGTATATGTTTAGTGAATATGAACTGAGGAAGATATGGTGAGCCCTATTCCCGGTTTTATCTCCACAAGCTGTTTGAATGTTTCCCTTGGAATGTGCTAAAAGCTGGCTAGTTTAGAAGTAATTACCAGATCTTATACCATTCTATGTTATCTCTGTGTTCGTCTTGAAAGTAACCAAGTAAATCAGAGCCAGGAGAGGATTTGTGGTGAGCCCGACCCGTTGGTTTCTACTCCAAAAGTTGCCTTCAAGTTTCCCTTAGTTTTAAAATTTTTTCTATTGAAAGTGTATCAAAGGCTGGCTAGTTTAAAAGTACTTACTAGATCCTAGTTTACTTTTATGTTTTTCTTGAGTCTATGTCAAAGGATGGCTAGTTTAGAAGTACTTACCAGATCTTGGGCTGCTCTTTGTTCTGCATCTGTTTATTTCTCCTTCTTATTGTATCATTTCATTCCATAAATCAAACTTCAAAGAGATCCTTAGACATAGATGACTTGCCCCATGGACCACTCTTGCCTCTTGCTATTCCAATTAAACCCTATTATGACTCCATAGCCCAATGGGCTAAAACTTGCAATTATCTATCTTTTTGGCCGAAGCTTATTCTCATTACTTGCAACTTCTCACCTTTGAAGCTCTTTTCATTTAGGAATTTCCACCTCAAACAGTAATCATGCTAAACCATCCAAAAACAAAACAAACCCTTGGCCTTCATAACTAGCCTAATATCGTTACCCCAAACTTCAAAGACAAATCCATCTTTGCACTTATTGGAGAGATCCCTCTCCAGATTTAGGAGGGCTAGATCCTAGAATCCCAAAGTGGTTGAAACGATGTTGTTTCTGTGATTGGACTTTGCCGATCTTGTTGATTACAGATTCCCAACATTTCTGGCGACTTCGTTGGGGACCAAACCCAGAATCAATTTCATTTTTATAAAACTTTAAGAGTAAAAAGCAGCCTTTTTCAAGCACTACCAAGAACTGGTAATCATGATGAAACTTGTTTGAATCTGTGACAAACTAGGTAAGCCCTAGGATTCTCCTAAGACTTTATCTAAACCTTGAAGAATCAGCTGGCTTAGCCATAAGAGTAAACTCTTTTTTGTCTCATAACCGTAGCTAAGTTTTGAAACAAATTTAGGATATTCTTAAAAAACCATACAACTGAAAAATAACTCAGAAAAATCTAAAAATATTTTAGATCGGTATCCAATAAACATGGTGGTGGACCATAAAACCTTTTACCTCTGAAAAGAGCTAAAAAATTCCACTTGGCGACTCCACAATCCTTGGAAGGCCTTAATACTCCACTGGGAAGAACCCTCAACATTCTAACATTAGTAAAACTCAGTTAGAGGACTGTAGGATTGAAATTTATGTAAACAGATTAGTTCACCTCTCAAATATTGTCATACCTGGTTGAGCTTTTCTTGTTTATTTTGGTCTAAAAAACACAGCATAGTGGCTCCTAGAAAGATTCACACTAGAGCCTATCCTAACCCTAATCTACCTGATTTAGTTGATAACCCAAAAAGTATCCTTAGGAAGTCTCCTAGGATTAAATTATCAACTGTTTTCAAATCACCCTTGAGAGCTAATTCAGTCCTTGAAAATCTTTCAGCTCTACAAAAATCACAAGTTGACTTATTAAATATCTTTAGAACTAGGTCTCTTGGTGATTTAAATCAGTTAGATTCTGATTCTTCACTTTCATCTCCTGAAAGAAGTGAACATCTTGGCAGCAAAGAAACAACACCTCCTGATTTGCATTTCCTTCACAATTTAGGTGTCTCACATCCAAGATCAACTCAGTAATCTATTCTTGTTCCATCCACTTTTTCTCACCCTAAATCCACTGTTCAAATCACTCCACTTCAGCCCACTTTCCCTTTTTGTAATCCACCACTTTTAAATCCACCCCCACCACATATCATGGCAACATGGTATGCTTCTTTAGTCCTTCCTGCACCATTAGTCAATCTCCCACAGGACTATCAGTCCAAAATTCCATTATATGATGTTAGCAATGCTACAACTGCATCACAACATTTGGATAAAATGAATGACTATTTTGACAGAAATGAAATTGATGATGATTCTATCAAGATTAGATTGTTTTCTCAGAGCTTAGGGGGAGAAGTAAGGAAATGGTTCAAAGGTTTAACCCCCCATAGTATCCATGATCTCCAAGCCTTCCATCAAACTTTCTTAAACAAATGGGAAGTAAAGAAGAATCCTCTCCAAGTCCTTTCCGATTACAAAAACCTCCATAGAAACACTAGGGAAAGTGTGCAAGCTTATTGCACTAGATTCAAAAATGTGTATAATGCACTTTCCCCAGAACTAAAACCTCCACAAGGCTCAGCTTTAAACAAGTTTCCTAAAGGGTTTGACCCTGAGATGGCCTATCAACTAAGAGAAAGAGATTTTGCAACTCTTGAAGATATGTAAAGAGGCGCTCTTTCTATGGAGGTCAACTTAATGGAAAAGAGAGCAAGAATGAAAAATGAAAAGAGAGTGTCCTTTAGAGAGGAATCTACACCCTCTACTTCCAACTCAAAAATGGAGAAAATGATGGAGGAGGTGATGAAAGAGATGAGCATAATTAAGAAAGCACAAGAAAGCCAAAACCAAAATCAGAATTTTAGAAGGAACCAACCTCCAAACAGACCTAGGGAAGATGATCAACACATCACCCCTCCCTTTCATCAAAACTATGTAAGTGAGGTTGAGGAAACAGATGAGATAACAGAGGAAGATGACGTAAACATGCTGGGGATAGACAATGATGACTTTGAGATTCATTATGATAGAAAACAAGGTCTATACACACCTTATGATGACAGAAGAGATGATGATGAAAATTATTATCAAGACATGGAAAATGTCATCATAGAATCTAAAAAATAATATGACCTCAGAAGAAAAACCAGTCAACAAACCCCCAACAACAAAACCTCTAATAAATCTTCACAAAACAACACCACAACCAAGCCTAGAGTTGTCAAACAAAAGGATAAAACAGTGGCTGTAAATTCTGATAACGGAAAAGAGAAAGGCACTCAAAACAATGAAAAACAGAGTGTAGACATTAGTAGTACGAACACTTCAGCTAGTACTCCTGTGAAAACAATTTTGTCAAGTGTAAATAAAAAAAATCAGCAAGCTGATATTGCTGATAGAATGACAGCTAATAAGGCTGAAACAAGTTCTTCAAAGAACGAAATTCCCTTCAGCCTTGAGCAGGAAATTTCAAAAATCAAAATCTCTGTTCCCTTGACTAAGTTAGCTGCCCAACATGTATATAGGACCCAAATTTTGAAGGCTTTAAATGTTGAAGAGAATGAAGACACTGTCAATCTTAATGATGATCAACCAGAGCTTATTTTTGGTCCTAAGATTGAAGGTATGTATCAAGAGGGACCTGTTCCTCCATTTTATGTGAGTTTAAACGTTCATGACAATATTTTATGTAACACTATGCATGACTCTAGGGCTTCTCATAATTTAACTCCTAAAGCTGTGATGGAGAGCCTTGGTCTACAAATCACCAGACCTTATAAAGATTTGTACTCCTTTGACTCAAGTAGAGTAAAATGTTTAGGATTAATCAAAGACCTTTGTGTTAACATAGCCAAGATTCCAACAAAATGCTTAGCCATGGATATTGTGGTGGCTGATGTTTCCCCCAAATATGGAATGTTGTTATCAAGATCATGGGGGGCTAAGTTACAAGGGACTATGCAAATGGACATGACCTACGCGACTATCCCTGTTTTCAATCAGAATAGAATACTCTACAGGGAATCTCATATGCAATACACAGTGACAAGTCAAGACAGACCACAAAACTCCCCTTTATACTCTGTAAACACAGGCCTTGATTCATTTATCCTCTTTAATGAAGAAAAATTAGATGAACAAGTAGCTTTAACAGAGTTAATGGCCGATAGAGAGGAAGGGGTAAATAACAAAGAACCGTGAAAACAATTTGTTGAACCTTTAAACAACAGCAAACCAAATATGGGTCTTGAAATACAAGTCACGTGTCCTTTGATTTTAAAATTGGACACTTAAGAAAACGTGCCTCCACTTAACAAAAAACTTGAAGAGTCAAAACAAACACAACTAAGTGTTGACATTCCACAACAATTAGAAAGCACAGTAGTTGAAGAGGACGGTAACCAGGATGAAACTAAGAATAGTCCTCTGTGGAGTATGTATTTTGATGGATCCTGCAATAGAACTAACGCTGGTGTAGGTGTCTGGATTTCCAACACTGAAAATAACCACACAGAAAGCATTTCCTGTAAATTAAACTTTCAGTGTTCCAATAACATAGCGGAATATGAATCCCTTCTCTTAGGCTTACATTTATTGAAAAAGTTACGAGCCAGAAGAATTAATGTGTATGGGGATTCAGAGTTAGTCATTAGGCAATTCAATGGGGAATATAACGCAAATCATCCTAGACTTAGAGCCTATCGAAATGATGTCATGGACCTTTTGAAAACCTTCAAGGAGTGTTGAGTCCCGAATTTGCCTCTTGTCCATACACTTTTCCATATCTTTTTCACTCACCTAAACCTCCAAAATTGTCAATATCATGTGCAAAAGGGTATCTAACATGGTTTTTAATTATGTTTATGTGTTTTCTATTTGATTTAGATTTTGTTCATACAGCTGCGGAAACTTGTCACTTTCTGCAGCTGTTGCAACTTTCCGCAGCTATTTTGTGGAAATCGATGTTACAGGTGTCTACGAAGGAAACGAGCCACATGGGCAGGCTAGGAATGACAAGGACATGGTTCGTGTCCTATTGGTTCAAGTAAATTTGTCAAAGAAAGCCGCGGTCAAAGCCATCCACGTGGAAGTCAACTGTGGAGTTCTATGTCGGCTGGACTCTGTTTCGTGGCATATAAACATCCATATGGCCGTTTCCAAGCTTGCGGAGGTTAATTGACATCTGTGCAAAGTTCTGGAGTTGAATTCAAGCGCCCACCTTCCATAGATCCGTTTTCCAACATGGCCATACTCCTATATCCGTGGCCTTAGTGGTCTACGTGTTGGCTGCTATCATAAAATTCAGGAGACAGTTACAGTTTATTGCTTTATATAGAGCGTTTGCATACGCACGTAGAGTGAGTTGATAGTTGTTAGTTGATCATAGCTGTTGAGTTGATGTGCGTACTCTGTTATGTAGTGATTACGCTGCCTTGAGCCGTAATACTACCAGTCTGTAATGAATTGCTTTTTAATGTGAAAAACTATGTTTTCAACTTAATTTGTGTTGAGGATCGTTACCAAAGCTGCGTAGAGGGCCCCTGCTCAGCCGAGGTTCTGTGTATTAATGTTTATATTTTTCATTTCATTTCTTTAAACAGTCATTGTATCATAACCCATTACATGTTCATATTTCATAGTTGCTTCATTTATGTTCATTAATTTCCATTGCATTCTTGTCTTTCATGTTTTTATGATTGTTAAATCACTGATCAGTTTTCTTGTGCAGGTTTTAGGTAGACAGCCCGGGGCATTTTCATAATATTTTGGCTAATGATATGAAACTGACATTATTCTGCTGCTAGTTTTCTTTCCACAGCTTTTGTTTAACTTCAGTCTTGTTTTGTACATTTCAGTTTTTCTTATCTGATTCAGTAGTTAAATTTAAATATATTAAGCTACTCATAGTGTCTTCGATTACCTCCGAAATCCACAGCTGGACTGATGGTGAGGGGCTGCATGATGAAATGTGTAGTTTAGTATTAGTTTCCTTTCTGCAAAATTAGATATATTAAGCTGCTCATAGCGTCTTCAGTTACCTCCGAAAGCCACAGCTGGACTGATGGTGAGGGGTTGCATGATGAAATGTGTAGTTTAGTATTAGTTCCTTTTCTGCAAATTTGGATATATTAAATCATGTATGACATCTTCAGTTGCCTCCGAAAGCCACAGCTGGACTGATGGCGAGGGATTGAATTATGTGTGTATGGTTTAGTATTAGTTTATTTTCTGCAAATTAAATAATCAGTTACACAAGTTGTTTATGAATACTTCCGCAAGTCATAGCTGGTCTAATGATGAAGGGTCAGAAAATGAATTGATGTAATCTGATTTAGATTTATTTCATTGCAATTTTGAATTTCCATAAGCGTAGTTTCTTTTGTGTTCGGTTGGCAGCAAGAATAGTTTAGTTTTCATGTTCACTAGTTTCTTGTTTTGATTCATTAGATTAGCAGCACTTTTCATTTCAGCAGTACACTTTTACTTTCTTTTGTCATTGTAATTTCAATTTGCTTTTAAAGTTTCGAGATTGGTAAATCATTATAGGGGATATCACTTCCTTGAATAAATATAACCAAGCTTGCTTTTCACTTTAGAATTTCCATTTTACCTTAGAAAGACCACAAACGACAAAAAGTTAAGAAAGAGGTTATCTTGCACATATAGTGCGCCGCACTTCATCAGCTTACGATTCCCGGATTGACAATTAAATGAAGCAATTTAGGACACACTAAATTGACCAAACATTTTGGCGCCGTTGCCGGGGAAGTGTAACTAGGTAGCCAATTTCTTAAAAAAAACATAAAATCATAAAAGAAGGGAAAACTTGATAACTTCTTGAAGTATGCTCTCCTCTTGCACCTAGTGTGATCTGGAGGATCAGAAAAGAGAGTTATTGGTTTAGTAATTTCTTAAGTATGCTCTCTTCTTGCACCTAGTGTGATCTGGAAGATCAGAAAGAGAATTATTAGCCCAACTTTTTTTAAAAAAATAAAAAATGACATGCATAGAGCAAGAGATTCTAGGGGAAGGTTTATAGCTAAAGCCAAGAGTTCGATTTTCATAACTCCATCTTCTTCAAGGCATAGACCAGATTCACCACCATCTACCCCTAGCCTTAAGATTTTTGGAAGTCAAAGAACAGTTGAATTAGAGGATTCTCCTATACCACCTACTAAAACCCACTTAGAAAACAAAGAAACTTTCTCTCATCCTTCCTTGGTAGAAGAACTAGAGGACTATAAGGACTCTAAGGAAACTATCATGGCAGAGGAAGTAATAAATAGAGGTGGAGGTAGAAGAGGAGGAGATAATGAAGATAACAATGGTGAAGGAAATAACGGTAGAAATAGGGACAATTTTCTTGGATTCCCTATAGTTGATGAGGAAACTCATGCAACAATGAAAAATATCTCACCATCTGTTCTCCCTAACTTTTATGGATTGCGAAGTGAGGATCCTGAAACATTTATGTTTGAGTTTGAAGTTGTGTGCCGAACCTATGATTATATGGAAGACTCTCAAAAACTCAAACTGTTTCCTTCAACATTGAAGGGAGCTGCTTTGAAATGGTTCATGGGATTAGCCACTCAATCTATTAGGACTTGTAATGATATGAAACAAACATTTTTGGATAGATACTTAGACTATTGTATGCCCACCAATCACAAGGATGAGGTATTCAAAATGATGCAAAAAGAAGATGAAAATTTGGAAGACCTAATTGAAAGATTTAAATACAACTTGAAAAGAGCAAAGATGAGAAACTTAGATAATGAAACCTTGAAAGCCCTCCTATTAAAAGCCATTAGAGATGAATGGATAGACATTTTAAACATGATGGGGAAAGGAGACATTTCTCAACTCCCATTTCATGATATAACAGACCTATGTATCCAATTCTCAAGGGGAAGATCTAAAACTGGAAAAGGGCCTAGGGATTCTTCTCTTATTAGGGCTAACAAATCTGCAACTGGATCAGTAAGTAGGGGAGAGATTGGTAATATGCTTGATGAGTTTAAAACTGATATCTTAGGGGGTCTTAGTGAACAACTAGACACCCTTAAAATCCAAAACAAGCAGAAAGCAGAAACGGATGCTTTAGCCATCTTTTGTCCGAAATGTAGAAAGAAACATGCTTTAAGGGAATGTCCCTTGGATGCAAAAGTTGTAGAAACATGTATGATTTGCTCAGAAAATCATGAAATCAAGGATTGTCCTTCAATCCCTGGACTCAAAGTTGTTTTTCAAGAAGATCCAAATTCAATAGAATCTCTTTGTTTTGTCGCAAGGAGACCTTGGCAGGGACAACAATCTCAAGGGTTTAATAACCCTATGAATCTTCAAACCCCACCAAATTGGACTCCTTGGCAACAATCTTGGCCCCAACATCAAAATTCATATCAGCCATGGGTACAAGGGATGAAAAATCCTTATGGGAGATTTGCTCAATTTTATCAATTTCCTCCATCTTTTCAAAATCAACAAGCTCTACAATTTCCAAACCAAAATCCACAACAACTTTCATTGCCATTTCCACAACAACAACCTTCTCAACAAAATACAAATCCTCAACTCATGCTCCCATACCAACAGAAGACAAATCAACTTCCGGCTCAGCCATTGCCAAATCCTAACAATAAGAATCCTCAAACTACTTATATGGTAGAAGGACAACAATTTCCTACCTATATGATTGTTCCTCTCAACGATGTACAACTCGGATCTGGTAGAGTTTTAGAAAAACCTTCTATAGACATTCAAGAGCAAGATACCTCTGAAGAGGACTCTCTTCAAGTCAATAAGGGTTTTGAGGAAGAATCTCTTCAAAATTCAAAAATTCAAAAAGAAAAAGAAAAGCTAACATCCACAACTCCTATAGTTGAGCAACCTATATCTTCATCTACACCTCCTTTCCCGGAAAGACTACAAATTGATAAGGGGGTGGAAAAACAAATCTTGTTGCCTAACTATGACTTTCTAGATGAATTGAAGAATGTTTATATCAAGATTCCATTGCTACAAGCCATTCGAGAAATTCCTATTCTAGCAAAAACCATAAAGGAGTTGAGTTTCAAAAGACCAGGAAGAAAGCTAAAGGACACAAGAAGAATCCACCTGGTAGGAAAGATTGCAGACATTATGATGGGAAAAATTGCCATGCGGAAATATGTAGATCCAGGAAGTCCAATTGTCAAGACACATATAAATGGGATAGAAATTCCAAACACATTGATTGACTTAGGGGCTGCTATCAACATTATGAGTAGACAGACTATGGAGCAGTTAAAACTTCCTAACCTTCTTTTTACACCTACTTTATTGCAACTTGCAGATCGATCGGTTATTAAACCAGATGGTGTATTAGAAGATATTTCAGTCTCCTTAGATTCTTGGGAATATCCGGTAGACTTTATGATTTTGACTCCCAAAAGTAATCTAGGAGGACATCCAATTATCTTAGGAAGACCTTGGCTGGCCACAGCTGATGCTTTTATTAGTTGTAGATCTGGAGACATGTACATTTCTAATGGTAATTCGACAAAGAAATTCAATTTGTATCCTCTTGCAAGAGCAATTATAGAAATAGGAGACAATGAATGGGTCGATGATGAGAACACTATACAACCTGTCTTTACCATTTCTGAAATTAGTGAGGATAGTCAAATTCTGAACACATTAGAAAATTTTGAGATAACTTCAGAATATGACCCCACACAATTTCGGTTGGAATCTGACATAGAATATTTATCATCAAGACAAATGTCTCTCTACTCTATGGAAGAGTTTGGTAATTCTGCTTTTGAGATTTTTCCAGAAAAGACATTGAATATCAACAAACATCTGGAGAAGTCACAACAAGAAGAACTAACTAGAATCTTGCAAAAACATTCTACTGCATTTGCATGGGAGTATACTGACATGAAGGGTATTGATCCTAAGACTTGCATCCATCATATCTATATTGAGGAAAACAGTAGACCAATCAGACAACCTCAAAGAAGGATGAATCCAAATCTTAGGGAGATAGTGAAAGAAGAGCTCCAAAAACTTCTCAATGTAAGCTTCATTTATCCAATTTCAGATAGCCGATGGGTTTCTCCTTTGGTTATAGTGCCTAAAAAGAATGGTAAATGGAGGGTATGCATTGATTACAGGGAATTGAACAAAGCAACTTTGAAGGATCACTTTCCTTTGCCTTTTATTGATCGGGTATTAGATACATTAGCAGGTAAAAAGTACTTTTCATTTTTGGATGGTTTTAGTGGCTATAATCAAATTCAGGTAGCACCTGAAGATCAAGACAAGACCACATTTACTTGTCCATGGGGAACTTTTGCCTACCGAGTGCTTCCTTTTGGGTTATGTAATGCACCAGCAACATTCCAAAGAGCAGTACTAGGAATTTTTTCTGATCTAATCCATGATTGTGTAGAGGTTTATATGGATGATTTTACGGTTTATGGTAATTCATTTGAAGAGGCATTAGAAAATTTGGAAAAAGTTCTCATAAGATGTAAAGAAACAAACCTTTCATTAAGCCATGAAAAATGCTTTATGATGTTTATTGAAGGGATTGTTTTAGGACATCATATTTCAGGAGATGGAATTAAGGTTGATAGATCAAAAGTTGAAGTCATCTCCAAGTTGCCTATTCCAAATTGTCAAAGAGATGTTAGAAGTTTTCTAGGATTTACTGGTTACTATAGAAGATTTATAGAAAACTTCACTAAAATAGCATCTCCACTCTTCAAATTGCTTACAAAAGACTGTGAATTTAAATGGGATCCTGATTGTCAATCCGCTTTTGAAACTTTGAAAACAAGAATATCTGAAGCACCTATCTTGAGAGGACCAAATTGGAAACTTCCTTTCCATATTTCTACAGATGCTTCAGATACAGCTCTTGGAGCTGTGTTGGGTCAAAACGATTTAATTCCTTATGCCATTTATTACACCAGTAAAAATTTGACTCCCACAGAGTTGAACTATACTGTGACTGAAAAAGAGTTCTTAGCTGTTGTTCATGCGATTAATAAGTTTAGACATTACATAACAGGCTATGAAACTTTTATTCATACTGACCATTCTGCAATTAGATATTTAATGAACAAACCTGTTACTAATGGCAGAGTGACAAGATAACTTTTACTTTTGCAAGAATTCAATATTACTGTGTTGGATAGACCAGGAAAACAGAATACAGTAGCTGATTTCTTGTCTAGAATTCAGAATACTAAAGAATATTCTCCTGTAGAAGATAAGTTTCCTGATGAATATTTGTTTGCAGTAACTATTAAGACCCCTTGGTATGCAGATATTGCTAACTATTTGGTTACAGGGAAACTACCTTCACATTTATTTCCAAGAGAAAAACGAAAGATTATTCAGGAGAGTTCAAAATATTCATGGATTTCTAACGAATTGTTTAAAACAGGGCCGGATCTTGTGATCAGAAGATGTGTCAGGGAAGATGAAATGCCTGATATTCTTAAGGCATGTCATGATGAACCATGCGGCGGACACTTTGCAGACAAAAGGACAGCCTATAAAATCCTTTCTTTAGGATATTATTGGCCTTCCCTCTTCAAAGATGCAAAACAATATGTCAAAGGGTGTGATAGCTGCCAAAGAGTAGGGAAACCTACCCTTTCAAATGAAATGCCATTGCAAACACAGGTACTCATTGAACCCTTTGAAAAATGGGCATTAGATTTCATTGGACCAATTAATCCACCATCGAAGCAAAAGAAGTATATATTGGTTTGCACTGATTATGTTACTAAATGGGTAGAAGCTAAAGCATTAGTATCTGCTACTGAAAATTCAGTTGTTATTTTCTTTATGAGGATATTTTTACTCGCTTTGGTGTTCCAAGAGAAATTGTAACAGATCAGGGGAGCCAATTCACATCAAATTTGGTGGAGAAGTTGATGGAAGAATACAAAATCAAGCACAGAAGATCTACTCCTTACCATCCACAAGAAAATGGTCAAGTGGAGTCCACAAACAAAGTTCTCGAAAGTATCATCACCAAAACTGTTCATCTACATAGAAGAGATTGGGCAGAAAGGCTTCTAGAAGCCTTGTGGGCCTACAGAACTACATGGAGGAATACAACAGGACATTCTCCCTATGAACTTGTTTATGGGAAAGAAGTCTTGCTTCCCATTGAGTTCCAAGTCAAGACCTTCAAGATAGCAGTTCAGTTGGGGATGGACTTATCAGAAGCCCAAAAGCATAGAATGGAGCAGTTGAATGAGCTAGATGAGATCGGACAAGAAGCAATTCTAAGAACTGATCTAGTTCAATATCAAAGAACTAAATGGCATGACAAATATATCAAAGAAAAGAAGTTTCAAGAAGGAGATTGGGCATTGTTATTTGACTCCAAGTTTAAAGATTTTCAAGGGAAATTTCAGACTCATTGGCTTGGGCCATATGAGATTGCCAAGATCTTTAACAATGGAGCTGTAAGAATCAAGACCATTGATGAGTTTCAAACTCCTCTTTTAGTGAATGGCCATAGATTGAAAGTTTATCATAAGCCACTCTCTAAAGAGGATTTTGTCAAGTTGTTTCAAGAAAGTTATGCAATCAGGCTGGTACAGAAGAATCCTTCTTCTCTACCAAGCTAGCTTTTGTTTTTCAAGTTAAAAAAGAAAAAATAAAAAAAATAAAAAAAATAAAAAAAATGGTATAAGCCTGAAAACCAATCATTGATTGGCAGTCTTATACAGAAAATATGGGGTGAAAATCAGGGACACCTGACACTCTATATTTTCCAAAAAAAAAAAATATGTTTTTCATTTCATTTCATCTCACCACCCACTCCATTTCATTCCACTTCATTTCATTTCATTTCACTTCATTACACTTCATTCCACTTCATTTCATCCATTCCATCAATAAAAATATTTTTATGACCATTTCCACCTGGTCATTTGTCACTTGTTCATTTCTATTTCAGCCAAGTAATAGCTGTGTCAGTTTCCGCAGCTGACATCTGTTTCCGCAGCTGACTCCAGTTTCCGCAGCCAGGAGCAGATTCCGCAGCTACTACTACTCTGTTTCCAAAAAGAATGTACAGTTAGTTGTTATTTTCATAAATCATGAAATAAAATGCAGGAGAGGATCAATGGGACATTCAAGACACTAATGAAGATCAATCAGTTGAAGACCAAGGGCAAAATCAAGGATTCCAAAGGTATGAATAAATTTTATTTCAAATAGTATCGAAAAACACATTTTTATGTAATTTTAAACTATGAGCTCTACCCATAACGCGCAATGATTATATTGACAGTCCGTAACCTTCCACAATCTCTATGTTATCCTCTTGCATTTATTCACAAACGGTTTCATTATTGAAATTCCGACTCTCACTCATGTTCAAATATCCCACCGTAGATAATGATACGTATTTGAGATGACAAAGGACTCTTACAAGCCGCATAACTTCATAATCATTGATTGAAACGTGTTCATATTTATGACACAGCCACCAAAAATTCAAAATGCGGCCGAATGCATTATACTTTGTTAACCTCTTTGTCGTTTCTCTGTCGTGTTTACAAAACCCCACTCTATTCATTCTCACTCTCTGTTTCATTCCATTCCGTTCCTTTTGCTCACTCTCATTCCCGTATATCCACCCACAGTCTTATTCCATTCTGTTTATGGTGCTCATTTCCGTTTTGTGATAACATCCCCACAGTATTGTGCTATACTCTGTGTATTCCATCGTTCCATTTCCGCTTAAACACTCACAGAGGCAAGCCTGTGAAGCACAGAGAAGAAAATGGGAAAATTATTAAGGGCAGAGCCGGAAGGACAGAAATTTATAGAGGGATTTCCGCAAGCAAAAGAGATGTTGAGGAAAGCTAAATGGCTGCGTTTTATTCAGAAATTCAGGGGTTACCATAGAGAAGTTACCAAAGCGTTTGCAAGATCATTTGATGGCTTGGAAGCAGAAGTGGGAGACCTCAAGTTTTTAGTCAATGAAGCATCAATAGCAGCAGCCACAGAGCTTCTTCAGGAAGGAGAACGTTGGTTCAAAAACAAAAGTATCGGTGATGAGGCATGGAGAACAATCCTCCGAAATCAAGGTATGGATATCACTGTTTTCAAAAGAGGAATCCCTGTGCATGCAATAAAAGATGAATGGGCCACTTTACTACTCATTGTTCAGAAATTTATCACATGTGAAGGTCGTTTTGGCTCCATGTACATGTATCATACTAGGCTATTGATGAATTTTCTTGAAAACCAAACTCTCAATCTTCCTTATTTCCTATTCAATAGCTTGAATAAAATGGCTGTCACTGTGCAAAAACACCTAGGAGATGTAGAGCCTCATTTATATCATCATGGGCTTATAAAAATTCTGATTGAAAAGGAGCTAAAAGAAAGAAAAGATACATGGGAACAATTCCTAGTTAGAAACTTCTTTGAAGAACCTCAGGAAATTCCTAAAGGTAATCCAATTAGAAGGAGTAGAAGAAAGAAAATGGATGTTGAAACCCAAGTTGCTCCTACACAGGAAATTTCCGCAGCTAGCACAGCAAAAAGAAGTAGAAGGAAAAGAACAGTAGATGAAATCCAAGATACTTCTACTATTACTATGAAGAAAAATGATAGGAAAGAGAGATTGGTAAAAAGGAAGAAGAAGGAAATCAAAACTAAGAAGCCAATAATATCAAAAGGGAAAGAAATTATTGAGGCTGTCCATAAAACTTCTTCTTCTGAAGAAGAAGATCACCAAATTCTATCTGAAAGATTATTTTTTCTTCAAAAATAGTCATCTCTATCCAAGAAGGCAAAAACAGGAAAACAAGAACAAAAGGGTAGTGTACCACAGCATGTGAGGAGAAGCAGCAGGCTTAAGGGAAAACTGAGAAAAACACAAATTAAAGGTCCTAATTTCATTGATTTGGGTGAGGAGACATCTGAACAGTCTCCAACTGACCATATTCCATTTCAGTCAGTTAGTGAACCTGACTCCTTTCACTCCCAATCAGACAATGAGCGTACTCCATCTTATTTTCAGCAAAATATTGATGAAAGTTCTCCTCAGCCAAATTTTGAACATAATTCTCCCTTGCAGCATTTTGAGGACGGTCCAATGAAAAAGACACCGGAAGTAGACCCCAAACAGCAGGAGGTCTATGACTATATAGAATCCCTGGAGAAGGCAGCCACAGGTCCAAGTACCTCTTCTACTCAGCCTCATACATTGCAGGATGACTTGGTTCAGTCATTAAAACAGGAGATTTTTGAGCTTGAGTTTTTGAACCGGCATATCAAAAATGAAAATGAAACACTCAAAGAGCAAGGCAAACTGGACAAGATTATCCATGACAATACTATGTTACATTTGGGTATTTGGAAAAAGAAGAATAAGAAGCTAAAAAGGAAATGCCAAAAATTGAGCAGAGCACTTGTGAATATCAAATTCAAGTGCCTCATGAAGAAACCCAGAATGATGGCAGTACCAAAGAAGAAGAGAAGGGGGTTAGATGTGCTGGCTGAAGTTTCAAGGCACATGAATTGAACAAAGAGTATCAAATTTTTGGTTGCATGAGGACATGCAACACCTTCACAGTGGGGGTATGTTGAGTCCCGAATTTGCCTCTTGTCCATACACTTTTCCATATCTTTTTCACTCACCTAAACCTCCAAAATTGTCAATATCATGTGCAAAAGGGTATCTAACATGGTTTTTAATTATGTTTGTGTGTTTTCTATTTGATTTAGATTTTTTTCATACAGCTGCGGAAACTTGTCACTTTCCGCAGCTGCTGCAACTTTCCGCAGCTATTTTGTGGAAATCGATGTTACAGGTGTCTACGAAGGAAACGAGCCACATGGGCAGGCTAGGAATGACAAGGACCTGGTTCGTGTCCTATTGGTTCAAGTAAATTCGTCAAAGAAAGCCGCGGTCAAAGCCATCCACGTGGAAGTCAACTATGGAGTTCTATGTCGGCTGGACTCTGTTTCGTGGCATTTAAACATCCATACGGCCGTTTCCAAGCTTGTGGAGGTTAATTGACATCTGTGCAAAGTTCTGGAGTTAAATTTAAGCGCCCACCTTCCATAGATCCGTTTTCCAACATGGCCATACTCCTATATCCGTGGCCTTAGTGGTCTACGTGCTGGCTGCTATCGTAAAATTCAGGAGACAGTTACAGTTTATTGCTTTATATAGAGCGTTTGCATACGCACGTAGAGTTAGTTGATAGTTGTTAGTTGATCATAGCTGTTGAGTTGATGTGCGTACTCTGTTATGTAGTGATTACGCTGCCTTGAGCCGTAATACTACCAGTTTGTAATGAACTGCTTTTTAATGTGAAAAACTATGTTTTCAACTTAATTTGTGTTGAGGATCGTTACCAAAGCTGCGTAGAGGGCCCCTGCTCAGCCGAGGTTCTGTGTATTAATGTATATATTTTTCATTTCATTTCTTTAAACAGTCATTGTATCATAACCCATTACATGTTCATATTTCATAGTTGTTTCATTTCTGTTCATTAATTTCCATTGCATTCTTGTCTTTCATGTTTTTATGATTGTTAAATCACTGATCAGTTTTCTTGTGCAGGTTTTAGGTAGACAGCCCGGGGCATTTTCATAGTATTTTGGCTAATGATATGAAACTGACATTATTCTGCTGCTAGTTTTCTTTCCACGGCTTTTGTTTAACTTCAGTCTTGTTTTGTATGTTTTAGTTTTGTTTATCTGATTCAGTAGTTAAATTTAAATATATTAAGCTACTCATAGTGTCTTCGGTTACCTCCGAAAGCCACAGCTGGACTGATGGTGAGGGGCTGCATGATAAAATGTGTAGTTTAGTATTAGTTTCCTTTCTACAAAATTAGATATATTAAGCTGCTCATAGCGTCTTCAGTTACCTCCGAAAGCCACAGCTGGACTGATGGTGAGGTGCTGCATGATGAAATGTGTAGTTTAGTATTAGTTCCTTTTCTGCAAATTTAGATATATTAAATCATGTATGACATCTTCAGTTGCCTCCGAAAGCCACATCTGGACTGATGGCGAGGGATTGAATTATGTGTGTATGGTTTAGTATTAGTTTACTTTATGCAAATTAAATAATCAGTTACACAAGTTGTTTATGATTACTTCCGCAAGTCATAGCTGGTCTAATGATGAAGGGTCAGAAAATGAATTGATGTAATCTGATTTAGATTTATTTCATTGCAATTTTAAATTTCCATAAGCGTAGTTTCTTTTGTGTTCAGTTGGCAGCAAGAATAGTTTAGTTTTCATGTTCACTAGTTTCTTGTTTTGATTCATTAGATTAGCAGCACTTTTCATTTCAGCAGTACACTTTTACTTTCTTTCAAGTCTTGTCATTGTAATTTCAATTTGCTTTTAAAGTTTCAATATTGGCGAATCATTATAGGGGAAATCACTTCCTTGAATAAATATAACCAAGCTTGTTTTTCACTTTAGAATTTCCATTTTACCTTAGAAAGACCACAAACGACAAAAAGTTAAGAAAGAGGTTATCTTGCACATATAGTGCGCCGCACTTCATCAGCTTACGATTCCCGGATTGACAATTAAATGCAGCAATTTAGGACACACTAAATTGACCAAACAAGGAGTCCAAATTTATTTTTGTCCCAAGAAAAAGAAATATTGCAGCCCACAACTTAGCCTTTGCAGCTAGGACATTCTTAACGCCATATGACACCAAAGACTGCACAAATCAGATCAAATTTAGATCAGCTGTGCCTGATAATGAAACGTATTGGCAGGTGTTTGACAATGACAAACAAATATAAGACTTCATGCAATTCAGAAATGAATTCGAACTAAACAGTTCAGACTCAGATTATGATACAGATTGCAGTGAAGAAAAATTTCATGGTGAAGAAGAGCTATCTCCTGAGCTTGTCAACGTTAATCTTCTGAATAGAAAACTTAAAAACAAAAAGGAAATGACTGCAGAGTTAGAAACTCTGCACTCTAAATATGAAAGTTTTCCAAGTGTTCTAGTGCCTTTAGAAGATTCTTTTGATCTTAACGATGTGGCCAAAAAGCCAAAACTGTAACTTGTAGAGACTGAAGTGGAGGAGTGCAATATAGGCAGTGAGAAAAAACCGAAATTGATTAAACTGTCTAAGACTTTACCAGTTCACATTAAACTTAAATACATAGAGTTGTTTAAAGAGTTTTCTGATGTTTTTGGATGGAGTTACGAAGATCTTAAATCCTATGACACTGAAATAATACAACACAAAATTCCCCTCAAAGAAAAACAAAAACCATTCAAACAGAAACTGCATAGAATAAACCCTGTTCAGTTTCCTTTGGTTCAAAAGGAGATCATGAAAATGTATGATGTTGGTATTATTGTCCCTATTAGATATTTTGAGTGGGTGTCTAATCTGGTGTCTGTTAGGAAGAAAACTAGAGAAATTAGGCTTTGTATAGACTTTAGAGACTTAAACAAAGCTTCATTAAAAGACAACTACCCTTCACCTAATATGGATCATATTTTACAAAGGGTAGTACGGTCTAGAAGAATTTCTTTGCTGGATGGCTATTCAGGGTATAATCAGATCTTAGTTTACCCTGCTGTTCAATTAAAGACAACCTTTACTACACCATGGGGCACTCTCATGTATGTGAAAATGCCCTTTGGTCTAATGAATGCTGGAGAAACTTTTCAAAGAGCCATGGACATATAATTCTCGGAATAACTGGGCTTATCCATCATTATATACCTTGATGATGTCATTATGTTTTCAAAAACAGATGAAGAGCACTTAGAACATTTGAGAAAAGTTTTCGAGAAATGCAGAAAATTTGGGATATCTTTAAACCCTAAGAAGACACTATTTGGTCTCCAAGAAGGTAAACTTCTTGGGCACATCATTTCTGAAGAGGGTATAAAGATAGATCCAAAGAGGATTGAGGCCATATTACAAATCTCTCATCCTAGAAACATCAAAGAGTTGCAGTCTTTCATCAGAAAGATTAACTTTTTGAGAAGGTTCATCCCCAACTTGGCTGAGCTCCTGAGGAATATCAAAAACATGTTAAGAAGGAGCAAGGGGTAAAATGGACCTTGGAAGCAAAGAAGTCCTTTGAACTGGTGAAACAAGCATTAACCAAAACACCGGTTCTTATAAGTCCTAATTTTTCAAAATATTTTTATAATTTTTCATTTGCATCAGAACATACCATAGATGCTGTCCTTTTGCAGAAAAATCCACAAGGACAAGAGCAGCCTATTGCATTATTTATTAAGGAATTGAGGGATGCCCCTTTGAAGTATAACATTATGGAAAAGCAAGCTTTTGCTTTGGTTAAAGCTTTGAAAGACTTCAGAGTGTACATCCTTCACTCACACATTATTTCCTTTGTCCCAAACTCAGTTGTTAAAGACATTCTAACACAAGACCGAGATGGTAAGAGAGGTAAGTGGATTGCTGTTATCCTTGAATAAGATTTAGAGATAAAACCCACTAAACTCATCAAATGCCAAGGTATAGCTAGATTAATGGCTGAATCAAATTTTGAAGTTCTTGATATTAATATGATTGATGCTTTGGATGACCAAGAAGTATTCTCAACTCTTATTGTTGAAGACCATTTTATGAATTCTCCTTGGTATACTGATATTATTTATGTTTTTCTTAATTTGAATACACCTCCTGGTTTGACAAAAACAAAGGCGAGATTCCTCAAATTGAAGGCTGTAAACTATTGCATTATTGATAGATGTATTTACTGGAAAAATGCAAGTAGTGTATTGCTTAAATGTTTGCCTGAGTTTGATGCAGAAAAGGTTAAATACAAGTTCCATGAAGGAGAGTGTGGAGGCCATTTGTACTGGAAGACAACAACCAACAAAATCTTGAGGGTTGGTTTCTATTGGCCTACTATTTTCCATGATGTGCACAAGATGATCATAGCCTGTCACAAATGTCGACTCTTTGAAGGTAAAAGAAAACTGCTACCCCTGCCTCAACATCCAATCACTGTTGAAGCCCCATTTCAACAGTGGGGACTTGACTTTATAGGAGAAATCCATCTCCCATATTCTGCCCAGCATAGATGGATTCTCACTGCCACAGACTATTTCACTAAGTGGATAGAAGCCATACCTTGTAGGCAGGCCATTGATTCAGTTATTATAAATTCATGGAGACTAACATTCTCTCTAGATTTGGTTGTCCTACCAAGATTATCACTGATAATGCAACAACATTTGGATCAAACAAGGTGGTTGATTTCTATCACAGATATCAGATAACATTGGGGCATTCCACGGCCTATTACCCCCAAGGTAATGGACTTTCAGAATCCTCAAACAAAATTTTAGTGAACATAATCAAGAAACTGTTGGAGGAAAACAAAAAGTCTTAGCACACAAAGCTAGTTCATGCACTGTGGGCTGACAGATTGACTTTGAAGAAATCTATCAACATGTCACCTTTCCAGCTTGTGTATGGTAATGATGTAATTTTTTCAAACAGCCTTGGTGTACCAGTAATGAAGTTGATTCAAGAGTTGCAAACTGAAAATAATGACATGATCAGAAGAATAAATCAAACCATTCATATTTAGCAAACCATGTTGAATTCTTAGTTGAACCTAGTGAACTTGGCCTAATACATACATGAGCTTTTAAAAAATTTCATCAACTTATTTACAGCTTACTTTTGTATTCAACGTTAGTATATGAACTGTCTTAATATGTTGCAGCAAGTATTAAATTAATGTGACATTAAACTTATTATGAGGGTAGTAAACATTAAGCAGATTTGATAAATCATCTCAGCACACAGGCAACACAAATAGAGACAACAGATATAAGTGGAAACCCATAAAGGGAGAAAACCACATCTTATTATTGTTGTGATGCAAAGGCAAGATCCAACTACCTCTCACCACTAGTTTTCTACATGCACCAACCTACAAGAGGCTCCAACATCAATTCTGCAAGCTACAACTTGCAAGGAAGCTCCAACTCCCTTCAATTTTTTGCAGTCACCAACCTACAAGAGGCTCCAACCTCAGTCAGCTACAACTGACAGCTATCAAGCTTCAACTTGATAGGGAAGCTCCAACTTCCTCAACTTATCACAATAAATGTTTGTTGATTTACCTCAGATATCGGCTCTGTTCAGGAGAATCTCTTTCTGCTCCTCTCTTCCTTATCTTCTCTGCCTCAATATTCTATTATTTTCCTTCTCTATCCTTAATCTCTCATTCTTTCACGTATTCATATCAAATTATATATATATAGTTCCTCACATGACTGTTTGTATTCCACAAGGAATTTGGAGTGAACAACCATGACTCTTTGACTTCTATCCTCTCATTACTTTGTCTAACTCATTTAAAATTATAACAATCTGTACAAATTTCAATATTATAGTGGGAGTTTTGTTTTCCTACTGGAGACTTGCCAATGCATAACAAACAATAAAAAATAACTACAATATTTACATTCACATTGTCAGTTACACACTTCAATTTCACTCAACTCCTTTTCTGGATTTTGGCTTTACTGGATTTTTCTTTTCTCATGTTGTTGAGTGACTGTTCTGTATACTCTGGTTCACCTCTGTGTCTATTCATCTTTTTCCCTGTACCATTTTTCAGTCGCTTTCTCTTTCTCTTTCATTCTTGCAAGCTTTCTCCTTCATTGAGGTTGTATACCTGTTGTACATATAACTGTCTCTTAATATAACTGTTGTGCAATTTATCATTCTACTGCTGAACTAGCAATTTCGATAAACATATCTGGATACTCTAGAACTATGCGGAAGCTTTGATAGTTTCTCATTAATCTATGGCTATGCAACCATATTATAAACGTAATATACCCATATATTATACATTTTTCTACCAGTGTTTTGAAATGCTGCATAGTATCCTTGACTTTGGCTTAAACCTCGATGCATCAACTTTATATATATATGAACTTAGATATACTCTTACATGCTCATGATTTCCTTGTAAAATATATTCCCCACTTCAATTGTTACAAACATTAATGTGCCGCTGACTTATATTAAAACCTAGCAGTAATATATATCCATATAACCTTAGTCAAACAGTCCCAATCAATATAATTTAGCCTCGGGCCCACATATATAATCAACGACCCAATCACATACTTGCACCGTACCGTGGTTATCCTTCGCTCACCTTCCTCATATGGCCACCGTTCGATGGCTCCCCTCCAGATCGACGGTGCTCAACAATATCACGCGGCTTCCTTGGTTAGACATTAATGTGCGATGGCGCGCAGTGATGGCGGTTTTGCAAATTCGTTCAGGGATGCATGTTGCTCGTTCTATGGAATCACTCCCAATCTCTTGAATACCGCTTGGCCATTGAAGGTGGTGCGATGAAAACCACCGGTTTGCTCTAAACCACATCCATTATTCCTCCTTCGTGGTTCCGCCCCTCTACTCCAGGTTCCATTGTCACTGTTCACATCTTGTGGTTCCTCTCCTTCGCTCAAGGTTCCACATCCTTCCGTGATCCGGTTACTAACGCCAACCCATTTCTCTACATTATAGCGTCAGTTCGTCTAGCCGCAATGCTGTTATATAGTTTCGATGGAATCCTTTACGTTCAGGTTCCGCCTTCCGACCTTGACGCAACACAATGCCATTATGTCTTCAATTCTGCTATGATATATAGTATATCATCCTTCCATTGCATGTTCTGGGTTCTTCCCTATCATAGTTCTGCTTCTAACAACACATTCAAGTTCTTGATTCTGCAAGCTAATCACTGTACTACGGTCCATCACAATTATAATCTTTTCTACATTCAAAACCATCATATCTCCGCAACCATTAATTCCTCCAATTTATATGCTGAATCTTTAATTTTGAACCCTTTCCACAGGGTTTATTCAAGAACTGTTTATAAACCCTGATCGACTCACATATGTGATCTGTGCATAGGTAATTGCACACCACAACACCTGCTAAAGAGCCATACAGTTTCTCACTAAAATCAAAGCTCCTTCTCATAGGATTTAGGTCAACATTATCCATGTCGTACTGAAACAAATCCTTTTATATGCACAGCTGAAATTTCTTGTCTATTCTACTGTCATCTGTCTCATGCTGCCTTTGTTCCTTCTATGCTGCCTCTGCCACCTCTCTACTGCCCTTGTTCTCTGCTACTTTTCTTTTCTCTTTTCCTAGTTATTGTTTCAGATGCTCCTCCTTTGCCAATTTCTTTGCCATCAATGACAACATTTCCAACAGTCTCCCCATTTGGCATTGATGGCAATACTCTTCCTCTGTTTTCCTTATAGAAGCCCCTTTTTGCTTTTCCTCCCCCTTTGACATCAATGGCAAAGGGTTGCTCATTTCCTAGTTTTCTTTCTGCATTTCCTCTTTCTGAGATCTTCTAACTTTGTACCCTGCTGCTCCAAAATTTGGATTAAATCTAAAATTCTAACCCTGAGGACTTGTTTCATGCTTTCCTTGCTGGCTGATCTCCCCCTGGAATGATATTTTCTTTTATGTTCTCCCCCTGAAACTGTGCTTTCTCTTTATATCATAGAGTAGCATCTACAGATACTACCCCTAGTCTATATCTCAAATATTAAAATGGTTCTCTAGCAAGAGGTTTGGTAAATATATCTGTTGTTTGTTCTTTTTTTGGCACATACTCCAGCTTTACAATCTTCTGAGCCACTTGTTCTCGGAGAAAATGATACTTGATTGGGATATGCTTAGTTTTTGAGTGAAGCACAAGATTTTTAGATATACTTATAGCACTTGTATTATCACATTTGATTGAGATAGGTTCATCAATGCTTACCTTCATGTCTTGGAGGGTTTTCTTCATCCACATGACTTGTGTATAACATGCTGCTATTGCTATATATTCTGCTTCTGCTATAGACAGAGAGATAGATGTTTATTTCTTGCTTAATCATGCCACCAGACTTTCTCCTAGATAGAATGCACCTCCACTTGTACTTTTCCTATCATCCACACAGCTGGCCCAATATGCATCTATGTATGCTGTCAAAGTGAAGTTTTTTCCTTTAGGATACCAAAGCCCATATAGTGTTGTTCCTTGTAGATATCTGAATATTATTTTTACTGCAAGAAGGTGATTTTGTTTAGGTGTTGCTTGATATCTAGCCACTAGTCCTACTGCTAGCATGATGTCTGGTCTTGATGTTGTTAGATACAACAGACTTCCTATCATGGATCTGTAGAGTTTTTTATCTATATCAGCAGATCCATCATCAGCACACAGCTTACATCCCGTGATCATGGGAGTTGACACAGGTATGGAGTCCTCCATTTTGAACTTTTTCAACATTGCTTTTAAGTATTTTTCCTGTGAGATGAACGTACCTGTGTTCTTTTGCTGAATTTGAAGTCCTAAGTAGAAACTGAGCTCTCCAATCATAGACATCTCAAACTCTGTTTTCATCTCATCAGCAAATCCTTTTGCTAGTTTTTCTCCATTGCTTCCAAACATAATGTCATCAACATATACTACAACGATCAGAAGTTCATTTTCATGGGCTTTTATGTACAGATTGTTGTCTACTCCACCTTTCTTAAAGCCTTGTTTTTGCAAATATTTATCTAGTCTTGAGTACGAAGCATGAGGAGCCTGTTTTAGTCCATATAGAGCCTTCTTTAGTCTACACACATAGTATTCTTTGTCTGTTAAAGAGAAACCTTCTGGTTGTTCCATGTAGACTTTTTATTCCAGATCTCCATTCATAAATGCAAATTTCACATCCATTTGATATATCTTGAAGTCTTGGTGGCATGCAAAGGCCAAAAACATTCTGATGGCTTCCATTCCGGATACAGGAGCAAATGTTTCATCATAATCAAGTCCTTCAATTTGTGAATATCCTTTGCAAACTAGTATGGCTTTATTCCCAATTACCTGTCCTTCCTCATTCATTTTATTCTTGAATACCCATTTTGAGATAATGATATTTTTCTCAATTGGTCTAAGAACTAGTTCCTAGGTATTTTTCTTCTCAATTTGGTCCAATTCTTCATTCATTTCCTTTACCGAATACTTGTCCTTGCTGGCTTCTTCAAATATCTTTGGCTCTATCTGTGATAACATGGCTATGTATACCTCTTATGTTTGTTCTGTTAGCTTCCTTCTTGTTTGGACCCCTGCTTTATTGTCTCCTATGATCTGATCTTCAGGATGATTCTTCTGAGTGTATCTTGAGGGGGCTTTCGAGCTCAGCTCTGCATCTTCTATTGTCTTGCTTATTTCATCATTATTCTGGTTTTCTTCTTCATGGTTGTCTGATGGATTTCGGAAGTCTGTATCTCTTGTATTGTTTGGACGTTCTTCATCAAATCTCACATCAATACTTTCAAATATTTTTCGAAGAGTCTTGTTGTAGCACCTGTACCCTTTAATTTTGGAAGCATATCCTAGAAAAATCCCTTCATCTGCTCTTGCATCAAATTTCCCAAGATTTTCATCATTATTCTTTATATAACACTTGCTTCCAAAAATTCTAAAATGTTTGATTGAAGCTGGTTTTCCATGCCATAGTTCATAGGGAGTCTTGTCACTGCTTGGCCTTAAGTGAGCTTTATTACGGATGTGCACTGTTGTGTGTACCGCTTCTGCCCAGAAGGTTTGAGGAATATTATTCTCTTGCATCATAGCTCTGGAAATTTGTTGAACAGATATGTTTTGTCTCTCTGCTACTCCATTCTGCTGAGGTGTCCCTGCAATAGTAAATTGTTGTTTTATGCCATATTCATTGCATAGATTTGCAAAGTCATAATCTGTGAATTCACCTCCTCTATCCGATCTGATGCATTTTAGCTTGAATCCTGTCCGATTTTCTACTAATGCTTTGAATATTCTGAATTTTTCTAGAGCTTTCAATTTATTCTTGATAAAAGCAACCCATTTCATTCTGGAGAAATCATCTATTATCAGCATAAAGTAGGATTCTCTACTTAGTGTTTTAGTTCTTGTAGGTCCACACAGATCCATATGCACAAGCTAGAGTCGTCTTCTTGTTGATAACTCATCTTTGGCCTTAAAGGATGTGCGGTTCTGTTTACCCAATTGAAAAGATTTGCATATGGTATTAGAAGGCCTTTTTATTTCTGGCATGTCTCTGACTGCTTTCTTCTTGCTCAGTCTGATGATATGATCGAAGCCGAGATGTCCCAATCTCCTATGCCATAACCATGAATCCTCAAGTTTTCTAAGATGACATACTTCATCTTCCTCTTTCACGATGCAAACATTTATCTCTGTTCGAACACATTTGAGCAGAGTCTTACTTGTGGTGCTTGATCTGACTTCACAGTCTTGTGCTCTGAAAAGAACTTCGTAGCCTTTATCACACATTTGACTGACACTCAGCAAATTTTCCTTCAGCCCATCTACAAATAGTACATCTTGGGCCTTACCTCTGCCATTATCTAAGCTGACTGAGCTCTTTCCCTTGATTTTTCCTGATTTATCATTGCCAAAAGTAACATTACCAGTTTTTTTTTCATCAAAAGTTATAAATTTTCTCCTGTCTCCATTCATATGTTTTGAGCAGCCACTGTCTAGATACCATTGGCTTTTTAGATCTTGAGTAGTTAGAGCCAGTTCACACTTATTCTCCTTCCTTTTCTACTGGAGGCATCCTTTTGTTTGGTATCTTTTGTGAGATTATGAATTGCATCCTTTCAGAGGACATTTGGAAGGCATATGTCCAACTTGACTGCATATACAACATTTGATCATAGTTTTTGCAGAGTTGTGAATATGAACAAAATTTCTTTGATTCATAAACCTCCTTGAGGTGTTGAACATCAATCTTTGTCCATAATTTCTACATTCAATAATTTTATGGCTAAATTCCTTACAATAAAAACAATAACCATAGAAATTATTTGCATACCTGATGTAAGGTTGTTTTCTCCATTTGTTTGTTTGAGACATTCTCTTCACTGTTTGCATATTTTGCTAGTTTAAATTCCTCCTCCTTGCATGACAATATGCAGCAATGTGTCCCTGCTTGTGGCAGATATAACAAGTGGAATTCCTCATAGGAGGGAAGAATCTCCTTTGATGGCTTTCAAGTTTGACATACTCAGGGGCAGATAAATATTTTCTTGTTGTTTGAGTATTTCTTTCATTCTTTGTTATTAGAGGATTTTTTTTGGTTTTGTCTCCTTCCTTACAAGTTTCTTCTTTTTTAGGCACTATTTTAGCTGTTGCATCATCCTTCTTTGCTTTTACAAAAATAATCTCTCTGTTTTCCTTTTCTTTGTTTTTACTTGATTCTCCTTCATAGCCTATTCCAGTTTTTAGGATAGGCAATCTTTGAGCAACCAGAATTTCATTCAACTTACTACAGCTTGTTGTTTGAGAAGAGTTTATAACCACTTTCCTTTGAGAATTTTATAATTTCTTCCTGAGACATACTACTTCTTATTCCAACTTTTCTTGTTCCTGAGTTTTTTCCTTGATTTGCTTAAGTAACATGTCCTCTATCTTCTTGGCTTCTTTAAGCTCTATCTTTAGCTGCATCAGGACTTCTGAATTCTGTTCTTCTCGTACAAACTTGAGGAGAATGTCCTTTTATTTTCTGCATTTCAGCTTGAGTCTATCAATCTCTTCCAGAGCACTTCTTAGCTCCCCCTCAAGGTCGACCTCACCTTCTTCTTCTTCATCTTCTAGTAGGAGACCTTCAAGTTCTTCTATGGCCATCAATAAGATTTCAGAGGTTCCTTCTTCACTTGAAGGTTCATCTGAGTCTTCAGATGCACTGCTTTCTTGTTGAGCATAGAAGGATTTTTTGTTGAACTTCTTTCCTTTCTGCCAGTTTTTTGATGCATTTTTCTTTGTTTCTTGAGCCTGATTCCTTACTTTCTTGTGAGGACACTTAGCAACATAGTGTCCCACTCTTCCACAGTTAAAGAATTTGAAAGGAAGTTTACCTTTGTATTTACCTGAGCCTCTATCCAATTTCTTGACAAAATTTGCCTCTTTTTCATCCGAGCAAGAGCACACATCTTCCTCTTCTTCTTTCTTCTTTTCTGTTTTAAAGGCTGCCTCTCTCATACTTGGCTTCTTCTGTGGGAACCTCATCTCGTATGCTGTTAAATTTCCAAGTAACTGGTTAATGGTCGAGGTCTCCCAATCAGTTGTTTCTTCTATTGCAGACACCTTGGGATTAAACCTGGATGGAAGAGATCTTAGAATATTTTGCAAAATTATACTTTCTGGCATGGTTTCTCGAAGAGCTTTCATATTGTTAACAATTTCTGCAACTTTTAGGAAGAAACTGTCAATGTCTTCATCATCATTCATTTTTAAGTTCTCAAACTGGGCTCTATAGACTTGAAGTTTGGCAGTATTTACTTTCTTGTATCCTTCATGGATGTTCTCTAGAGTATCCCACATATATTTGGCAGTGTCTTTGTGCATTAATTTGATAAAATATGCTTCACACAATCCATTCAAGATGGCATTCATGGCTTTTGCGTTGGCTACAAAATCTTGTTTGGATTCTTTCTCTGAGTCAGTTGCCTTTGGGGCATATCCTAATTCCACAACACCCCACACTTCTATTCCTAGAGACATTATGTATGTCCTCATCCTGATTTTCTAGAAGGCATAATTTGCACCTGTAAAGAAAGGGGATTTATTGGTTGAGCATCCTTCTTTACTAGACATCCTGAGAACCTAGAATCTCCTTTCAGTTGTTAAACTAGTACAAAGGAACTTGCTCTGATACCAATTGTTGAATTCTTAGTTGAACTGAGAGGGGGGGGGGGAGGGCGGGGCGTGTGAATCAGTTCAATACATACATGAGCTTTTTAAAACTTTCATCAACTTATTTACATCTTACTTTTGTATTCAACCTTAGTATATGAACTGTCTTAATATGTTGCAGCAAGTATTAAATTAATGTGACATTAAAATTATTATGAGGGCAGTAAACATTAAGCAGATTTGATAAATCATCTTAGCACACAGACAATACAGATAGAGACAAAAGATATAAGTGGAAGACCATAAAGGGAGAAAACGACATCTTATTATTGTTGTGATGCAAAGGCAAGCTCCAACTCCCTCTCACCACTGTTTTTCTGCAGGCACCAACCTACAGGAGGCTCCAACCTCAATTCTACAAGCTACAACTTTCAAGGAAGCTCCAACTGCCTTTAATTTTTTGCAGGCACCAACCTACAGGAGGCTCCAAACCCAGTCAGCTACAACTGACAGCTATCAAGCTTCAACTTGATAGGGAAGCTCCAACTTCCTCAACTTATCATAAGAAATGTTTGATGATTTACCTCAGATATTAGCTTTGTTCAGTAGCATCTCTTTCTTCTCCTCTCTTCCTTATCTTCTATGCCTCAATATTCTATGATTTTCCTTCTCTATCCTTAATCTCTCATTCTTTCACTTATGCATATCAAATTATATATATAGAGTTCCTCACATGACTATTTGTATTCCACAAGGAATTTGGAGTGAACAGCCATGACTCTTTGACTTCTGTCTTCTCATTCCTTTGTCCAACTCATTTAAAATTATAACAATCTGTACAAATTTCAATATTACAGTGGGAGATTTTTTTTCCTACTGGAGACTTGCTAATGCATCACAAACAATAAAAAATAATTACAATATTTACATTCGCATTGTCAGTTACACACTTCAATTTCACTGAGCTCCTTTTCTGGATTTTGTCCTTACTGGATTTGTCTTTTCTGATGTTGTTGAGTGACTGTTTTGTATACTTTGGTTCACCTCTGTGTCTATTCATCTTTTTCCCTGTACCATTTTTCAGTCGCTGTCTCTTTCTCTTTCGTTCTTGCAGGCTTGATCCTTCATTGCAGTTGTATATATGTTGTACAATAACTGTCTCTTAATATAACTGTTGTGAAATTTATCATTCTACTGCTGAACCGGCAATTTCAATAAACATATCTGGATACTCTAGAACTATGCAGAAGCTTTGATAGTTTCTCATTCATCTATGGTTATGCAACCATATTATAAACGTAATCTACCCATATATTATACATTTTTCTACCATTGTTTCGAAATTCTACATAGTATCCTTGACTTTGGCTTAAACCCCGACGCATCAACTTTATATATATATGAACTTAGATATACTCTTACATGCTCATGATTTCCTCATAAAATATATTCCCCACTTCAATTGTTACAAACATTAACGCGCCGCTGACTTATATTAAAACCCAATAGTAATATATATCCATCTAACCTTAGTCGAATAGTCCCAATCAATATAATTTAGCCTACGGCCCACATATATAATCAATGACCCAATCAGATACTCACACCATGCCGTGGTTATCCTTCGCGCACCTTCCTCATACGGCCACCATCCGATGGCTCCCCTCCAGATCGACGACGCTCAACAATATCGTGCAGCTTCCTTGGTCGGACATTAACGTGCGATGGCGTGCAGTGATGGCGGTTTTGCAGATTCGTTCAGGGACACGTGTTGCTCATTCTATGGAATCCCTCCCAATCTCTTGAATATCGCTTTCCCATCGAAGGTGGTGCGATGAAAACCACCGTTTCGATCTAAACCGTGTCCAGTGTTCCTCCTTCGTGGTTCCGCCCCTCTACTCCAGGTTTCATCGTCACTGTTCACACCTCGTGGTTCCTCTCCTTCGCTCAAGGTTCCACGTCCTTCCGTGATACAGTTACTAATGCCAACCCATTTCTCTGCGTTATAACATTAGTTCATCAGGCCGCAATGCTGTTATATAGTTTTGATGGAATCCTTTACATTCAGGTTCCGCCTTCTGACCTCGACGAAACATAATGCCATTCTGTCTTCAATTCTGCTATGATATATAGTATATCATCCTTCCATTGCATGTTCAGGGTTCTTCCTTGTCATAGTTCTGCTTCTAACTGCACATTCAAGTTCTTGATTCCGCAAGCTAATCACTGTACTACGGTCCATCGCAATTATAATCTTTGCTACATTCAAAACCATCATATCTCCGCAACCATTAATTCCTCGAATTTATACGCTGAATCTTTAATTTCGAACCCTTGCCACAAGGTTTATTCAAGAACTGTTTATAAACCCTGATCGACTCACATATGTGATCTGTGCATAGGTAATTGCACACCACAACACCTGCTAAAGAGCCATACAGTTTCTCACTAAAATCAAAGCTCCTTCTCATAGGATTTAGGTCAACATTATCCATGTCATATTAAAACAAATCCTTTTAGATACACAGCTGAAATTTCTTGTCTATTCTACTGTCATCTGCCTCCTGCTGCCTTTGTTCCTTCTATGCTACCTCTACCACCTCTTTGCTACCTTTGTTCTCTGCTACTTTTCTTTTCTCTTTTCCTAGTTATTGTTTCAAATGATCCTCCTTTTCCAATTCCTTTTCCATCAATGACAACATTTCCAACAAACCAGAGAGGAAGTTTATAACAAATCATTGCAGAAACAGATCAACATTAAAAATCTTTTTGACAGAAGAACAAAGGCCAACAATTTCAAAATTGGGGACAAATTTTTAAAGTGGAACTCAAGGAGGGAATACAAGGGAAAGCATGGAAAATTTGACAACTTATGGCTTAGCCCTTACTCTATTCATCCAGCTGTTGGTAACAATGCATTTTTCTTGCAGGAGTTGAATGGAGTAGAACTGTTTGGGGGTCCTGTCAATGGCAGGATGCTTAAGAATTACTTCTCTTGATCCATGTTATGTTACAAAAGCCTTTTTATATTTTTTCCATTATAAATATTTCATTCACCATTTCATTCAAATTTATAAAAATCAAAAATACAAAAACAATGAAAAGAAAGAAAAGAGGACAGATTGTGAAAACAAGAAAGGTATAGCCCCATACCAAAAAAGAGAAACAAATCTGAAAGTGTGCAAGCTCAAATGCCACTCCTAAAGAATACACTTATAGTTAGTCAAACAGCCTAATCTTGACTAATTATTTTTAAATTTTCTGCTGATAGGATAGCGAATTCGATTTTCCAAACTATTTAATCTTGGCTTATCAGTAGGTAGATTAGGATAGAAATTAAAGGTTCAAACAAGATCAAATCCTGAACCTAAGGTTTAAAAATAAAATGACTCAAATATGCTTCAAATTCTGAGTCAAGAGATGTAAAAATCTGGTTCTAATCAGCTCAAAATCTGAACCAGTTGATAAAGACAACACAACTCAAACAAATTCAAAATAGAGTTGTAAAGAAAAGAGAAGGCCATGGTGAGAAACTTTCAGATCTTGAGCCTTCCATTTTTTGATTTAATTTTCTTCCAAATAAATGTCTATGTGCAACTTGTTTTTATTCCATAGACTAGCATCAAGTTAGACTGTTCAATCCTGACTTGAATGCTTTTTAAATTTCTGTTGTAGAATTTAGAGAATAAAGTCTGTTGGACAATTTAATCCCAATAGACAGTAGATTAGGTAGAAAATCATATGGGCTCAACTGTTTAATCTGGGTCCATGGAGAAATAAGAAGTAGAAATAGATTAGATTTCCTGCTTTCAAAAGAATAAAATGTTGTAAAAGAGTTTGCCAATCCAAGTGCACTCTAATGAAGAAAAAATGTTAGATCTGTAGGATTGGGTAGGTAGAAAGCTTGTTGATGAGAGATCCACTGTTTTTATGGTTACTAATATGTTTTCAAAAGAATGTCATCTACAGAAGGAAAGGCAACCAATGGATGAGGCATAGGTCATCCTCCCAGAGAATGCAAGTCTGAAGTTCTTGATGCCTTCAAGAAGGCACTATCCCCAAGTGGAGCCAATGTTAGCCACCTATAAATTTGTTATAGAAAAAGGTGGCTAAGAATTTTTGAGCCTTCAAGGAACAAATTTTATTACTAAAAAGTGTTGGCTCTTGAAGACTCTTGGAGGCCTCCTACCTCTGTTCCATCTTCACTACTGTGCCTATTCTACATTCAAAAATCTTGCAGGTTTCCAAGAAAGATTACTGCTACAAACACCATTTTTCCCCTTTTCACCTTCTTCCAAAACTAACCTCATATTTTCTTTCCATCCCCCCCATGAAATCCCTCATTTTCATGCCTTTCCCCTTCCCCATCCATCAAAACCCTTTGATAAGGTTCAAATACTCCTTCTTTGCCTTATCGGAACCCCTGTAAACATTTGAAAAACATTGAAAATCCATGAAAATCATATTTTTCATATATCATAAACTTAAGCCCTCTTCGGCTAAGTTTTTAACCTCCCTCCATGTGCCCAAAGGCCCCGTAGCCGGGTGCCTGATAATATTTTATATATACCCTGCCCCCCAATAATATTAAAACCTAATGTTATTCTCAAAATTTGGGTTTTTAATTATTTTCTAAGTTTTTCCGTCGGTTCAAAATTTCATTCAATCCCCACCGTCGATCTGATCTGTAGATCGACGGAGTGGATTCCATCACCCCGGTGGTCCCCACCATCCACTCGCCATTGCCAAAACCGGTGGTATCCATCACACCGCCTTCGAGCGGAGGGCAATTTTGTTGGAAATATGATGCAGAGTGTTGTCCTTGATGGCAACCCACTTAATGAAGATGAAGACATGAGATTGTTGGCATGTGTTGTCCTTGGTGGCAATCCACCTGATGAAGTTATTCTTGACTTGATGGACTTGGTAAATGATGTAAATTTGATGTGATATGATGTTTGTTGGCAATATGATGCTGAGTGCTGTCCTTGATGACAACCCACTTGATAGAGTGTTGTCCTTGAATGACAACCCACTTGATGAAGATGATGGCAACCTACTTGATGAAGTTATGCTTGATAGAATATATCTTGATAAACTTTTTAAATGATGTAAATCTGATGTATCTACAGTGAGTATAGAAGGTAATGAAGAAAGAAATTCAGTATGTGCTAGATCTATGATGAAAAAGAGTAAGTCTCAAGGCATACGCGTATTTGCCTAGGAGAAGTCGCGTATGCACGCGGGAAATAACGTTCCAAGTCGCGTATGGGCAAAAGCACTCATAAAGTGAAAAACCAGGGGTAACCACCATGGTATTGACCCATTGTATTGGGTAATGATTTGTCTAAATGACCCCGTCCAGGAATACCATCAGAAGTAATGTGGTTTTGGCTCATGGTATTGAAAAAGGGTAAACCTATATAAGGAGAAGAAATTCATTATGCAATTCATGAGTGTGGGTGCAAGATGTCTGAGATTGAATAAATACTTCTCTCTGAAGTATATCTGTATGGAAAGGGTAAAGGTTGAATGATAGATCTGAATGCATGAAGCACCTATGAAGAAAATGATGAAGAAGGGTATCTAGATCTGAAATATACTTGTATTTACTAGATCTGTTTATGGAATAATTAGATCTGAGATGAGGTGAACATCTGTCTGAAGTAAAGGGTAAAATCTGTGTGATGTATCTGTTGAGTCTCAAAAGTGTTCTCCATATTCGTACATATTTCCATTATGTCATAACCATTTAGCTCTTATTTCATAGTCATTTGACCTAAAACCCTACATCAAGTAACCATTTTCATAAATATATGGGTTAGGATCCTTGTTTTCCAAAGTTATTTATTTTATGTATTTAAAGTGAATTTATGATTAGAAACTAGAAAATTAACATAGTTTCATATATCTATATATGTGTTATAAGTTTTGTGACATGTGTAGGTCAAAAGGAGACTTCTAGAAGACCCTTATGTGGCACTCTAAGGCCAAATTCGAATTTGGTTGGAGAAGATTATGGGATCAAGAGGATATGTGTCTCACTTCCTTGTTGTATTGAAACTCTAAGAGGATATATGTCTCATCTCTTAGTTGTGTTGAAACTCTAGAAAGACATGTGTCTTATCATTTTCTATTTTGATTGTAACTCTAAAGATGGAGGGAGAGATTCATGGACTCCCATTAATGAGATGACTCCTCATATTTTGTATAAATAGGAGAAGCTTTCTCCTATCATAGGTAATGAGAAAGTAATGAGGAAGTAGATTTGTAACAAAGTTCAAGATGGAATGGGATGTAGATTTGTGAGTTCTTTTTAATAGAGAAATTCAGTTCTTTGATGCTGTTTTGATTACAACTTTAAGGAGCTGAAAGACTTCACCAAATTGGTAGCAGAGGGCCCCTGCTATCCAAGGAGGCTTTTACATGTTTTCTAGATAAGTTGCTTTCAATTCTGTTTTGTCATATTTCCTTACTTAGATTGCTTTTTGAAATCATAGCTTTTAGCATAATTTTTCATGGCAGCCCGGGCATTTGCATATCTTTTGACTAATGACATAGAATCAATATTGTTCTGCTGTTAATTTATTTTTTCTTAGTTTTTGTTTAATTCCGGTATTGCTTTGTTTATTTCAGTCTTGCACATTTGCTTCAGTAGTTAGATTTAGATATATTAAATTTCTCATGTCATTTTCAGTTGCCTCCGAAAGCCACAGCTGGACTGATGGTGAGGGATTGTATTATGAAATGTGTAGTTTGATATTAGTTTCGCTACGCAAATTTGGATATATTAAATTTCTCATAACATCTTCAGTTGCCTCCGAAAGCCACAGCTGGACTGATGGTGAGGGATTGAATTATGGATGTGTAGTTTGATATTAGTTTCCTTTCTGCAAGTTAGATATGTTAAATTGCTCATAACATCTTCAGTTGCCTCCGAAAGCCACAGCTGGACTGATGGTGAGGGATTGAATTATGGATGTGTAGTTTGATATTAGTTTCCTTTCTGCAAATTAGAAATATTAAATTGTGCATGACATCTTCAGTTACCTCCGAAAGCCACAGCTGGACTGATGGTGAGGGATTGAATTATGAATGTGTGGTTTGATATTAGTTTACTTTCTGCAAGTTAGATATCAGTTACTCAAGTTATTTATGGTTACTTCCGAAAATCATAGCTGGACTAATGATGAGGGATCAGAAGACAAGTTGATGTAATTTGATTTAGATTTACTTTATTGCAACTTTTGGATTTCTTTCAGCATAGTTTCTTTTGTGTTTAGACAGCAGCAAGAATAGTTTGGTTTCATACTCACTAGTTCACTGTTTTGATTTATTAGATTAGCAGCACCTTTTTCATTTCAGTAGCACATTTTCATTTCCTTTCAAGTTTTGTCATTGTATGTTTCAAATTCCTTTTTCAGTTTCAAGTTGGTAAATCATTATAAAGGACATCATTGCCTTGAATATTCATAACCCTTGTCTTTTAGAATTTCCATGATGCATTGGAAACTCAAGCAAGATCAATAAAATCAAAAGCGACAAAAAAGTAGAGATGAGTTATCTTGCATATAATCAGCCACATAAATCAGGTTCTGAATCCCTGGTTGATAATTAAATGCAGCAATTGGGGACACACTAAATTGACCAAACATTTTAGTAGCCGAATTCTTAGAAGTGTAACTAGGTAATGTATTTCTTACATCTAAAAAATTAATAATTTTTGAGTTTGCTCTCCTCTGCACTTTGTGTGATCTGGAGGATCAGAAAAATGATTGTTATGTAAAAAAAAAAATTAATAATTCTTGAGTATGCTCTCCTCCTGCACTTTGTGTGATCTGGAGGATCATAAAAAGAATTGTTATGTGAAAAAGAAAAAAAAAAAAAGAAGGAGACAAAATAAAACTTCATCATTTCAATTGATTCAACAATTTAAAAAAATTTGATTTCAATAAATTGTTTTGTTTAATGAATATATATGTGTATTTTTAAAATTTTTGAAAATATAACATACATAATTTTATTAACAAATCAATTAAAAAAAAAAAAATCTCATGGAAATAAGACCCACGCATATGCATGAGGCCATTCTTTGGCTTGGCTTTACACATATATGCAGACCTTCAATCCACATAAAGACCCATGCACTGCAATTTAAAAAAAAAAAAAAACCTTCTCTTTTTCATATTCGTTTTTCCTCAAACAACAGTTATTAGAAATCATTTAAAAAAAAAAAATTGCACACAATGAATGTATATCACATGAAGAAACTGTTGATGAGGAAAAGATTGCAAATTTTTGATGAGAAGAAGATTGCAATTTGTTGATGAAGAGAAGATTACAAATTCAATTATAGGGACATACAATGGAAGTGTATCATATGAAGAAATTGCTGATGAAGAGAAGATTTCAGACTGTTGATGAAGAGAAGATTGTAGATTCCATTGCAAGTAATTGGAATGAAGAAGATCAATCTGAACTTCTCTGTGAGATACAAGCCATTACACTTCAAAACCTGCAAAATAAAAACAAATCAAACCACAAGTAATTGCCAGAAAACGAAATGCGTCATTGTGAAAAACACCCGATTTTAAAACGAATTTTCTGAGCAAACCAGGACGAATTAGGAAAAAATAAAACATGGGTTTTTTCGGGAACGGGGTGAATTAGGTAATCTTGTAAGAACTTTCTGAAATTTGCAGCCATTTGGAAGAAATTCAGGGTTCTTCGGAGCACTAATTTGCAATGTGCGTGAGAGAAAAATGTTTTTTTATTATGAAAAGGGTCACGATTTTATAAAATTCAATTTTGAGAAATAATCAAGGAACTAATTTCCTTACTTGAGGGAAAATGTGGCAGAATTCATGTGTGGTGACATATGATGAATGACAAATGGATTATTTGAGGCAAGCACATTATCACATGTGCATCAAATGCAAGTTGTATAAATTGAAAAGGACTCTGCCTTCATTTCCTTCATAGTTAGGAATTTGACTTTAGAAATTTCAAGCTTTTTATTTTTATTTTGCATGAAAGAGGCATTGGCATGACTTTGTTTCAAAAATATTCATAAGGACAATTATTTCATCCATGCTTTATTTCATTTAAAAAAAAAAAAAAATCAAAAAAAATCAAAAAAATTCAAAAAAAAAATAAAAAAATTGAATCAATGAAATGAATAAGTTATTTGCTCACTTTTCTGAAGGTATTGATTAATTTTGGACTGATGATGAAAGATGAATGGCTAACTTTTTATTCAAGATTTTTAGCAGCTGAAAAACCTCATTGTTCAAATCAGCCTAACTTTCTCATACAAAATCAGATTTTGATGATTTAAGTATCATTGGAAAGGTCTCAACAAGATCTATACAATGAGAAATCCATCATTAGAGTTTGAAATGGAAAATAATGAAATAAATTGCTGAAAAGAAGCTACATTCAATTTGAGGCACTAATTCCAAAACAGGTATAAATTCTTTTGATTTTTCCTTTGAGAACTTGTTTCATTAATACAAATTCTTAGTTTTGTGTGTAAATATCATAACTAGAGAGATTGATCACCTCTCTCCCTCTGATAATCTTACATTCCATTGCAGAAGAAGTATTAGTTTTTTTGCAGGTTCCAGGAGGAAGGACAAATGACTACAAGAGAATGATGTCTCTTTAAGAGGCCAACTTGTTTCATAAGAGGATGATCAGCAACAAAGAGGAGGAAATATGCTGATGCAAAATCAGATCCAAACACTTGAAAAACTTTCAGATACTATTGTCTCCATCACATCCATACCTCATAATAAACCATTCACCTCATTTCACTTCATGTTTTCCATCTACATTCACATCCACTTTCCATTTCTTTTTGTCCATTCATAACCCACAAATAAAAGCAAGAGGCTCATTCACATGCTTATTGCCCATTTCCATTTTCATCTTCCATTTCCATCTTCCATTTCTTGTCATTGTCATTCCGCAAATAAGCCCTGCTTCAATGCAAACTATTGAGTCTATAGTCCTTTGAGTCTAAGTTCTTTGTAAAACACCTTGAGGCTTGCATGCCTTAATGGCAAGTTCTCATGCTGACAAACAATGGGAATACATTAATGTCCCTTGTTCGTCAGATCTTCTAGGTGACTCGACATCGACAAAATCATTCGTACCTAGCAAGATGTGTTTGGGCATCTTGACTCTCATTGTCATCAATGGTGAGAGTTCTCGTGTTGACTAGTGGCATCCATTAATGGCCACTAATTCAACAATTTCCTACTATGTTCGACATCAGAACATCTTTTCACATAGTAGGAATTGTGCCAATGATTTTTGAAGACATGAAGACTATTATTTTCAGCATTTTGGAGCAGATTCAGCAAGTTTTAGTAGAAGCAATAAAAAGTCATCTCATCTCTTTATCCATGACTCCTCTTGTTCAGCCACTTGAAAAAGAATATGATCAGAATTTTGCAGCCACCACACATACACAACTCATCCACATTTAAGGTAAGTGAAGGTATGTTGTTTTCTAATTTTTAGTCATGTAATTCATTAGAATGTTAAAATTGTAACTTTGGAAAAATTCCTCACTCCCTTTTTCACATTGTCATATCTTTAGTTGGGGGGGAAAGGACATCATTTCATATCCACATGTCATACACTATCACACATTTTCATTTCATTTCCACCCACATATACTTCCCAACCAACTATTGTTGCAACATGATTCAAAAGATTATATGCCTTGCAAATGATCAATTCATTGATGAAGTAGTTGATTCTAAATGTTTTCATGAACTTTGATGCAACAAAGAAAATAAAGCATTGTTACACAAGAACCAATGCTCAAAAAAAAAAATAAAAAAAAAATGGTTGTCACACAAGAACCAACCATTGAAAAAAATAAAAAATGTTGCAATCAAATGTATTATACTTTGTCAAAAAGGAAAATATCAAGAAGCAAAGTTTGGAATGAATCTATATGAGTCAAAACTCATAAAAGATCAACTCATGGACAAATGAATCATTGCAATAGTTGCATGAGGACATGCAACAACTTCAGTTGGGGGGTATGTTGAGTCTGAAAAGTGTTCTCCATATTCATACATATTTCCATTATGTCATAACCATTTAGCTCTTATTTCATGGCCATTTGACCTAAAACCCTACATCAAGTAACCATTTTCATAAATATATGGGTTAGGATCCTTGTTTTCCAAAGTTATTTATTTTATATATTTTAAGTGAATTTATGATTAGAAACTAGAAAATTAACATAGTTTCATATATCTATATATGTGTTATGAGTTTTGTGACATGTGTAGGTCAAAAGGAGACTTCTAGAAGACTCTTATGTGGCACTCTAAGGCCAAATTCGAATTTGGTTGGAGAAGATTATGGGATCAAGAGGATATGTGTCTCACTTCCTTGTTGTATTGAAACTCTAAGAGAATATGTGTCTCATTCCTCAAGTTGTGTTGAAACTCTAGAAAGACATGTGTCTTATCATTTCCTATTTTGATTGTAACTCTAGAGATGGAGGGAGAGATTCATGGACTCCCATTAATGAGATGTCTCCTCATATTTTGTATAAATAGGAGAAGTTTTCTCCTATCATAGGTAATGAAGAAGTAATGAGAAAGTAATGAGGAAGTAGATTTGTAACAAAGTTCAAGATGGAATGGGATGTAGATTTATGAGTTTTTGAATAAAGAAGCTTAGTTCTTTGATGCTATTGTGATCTTATCTTTAAGGAGCTGAAGGACTTCACCAAATTGGTAGCAGAGGGCCCCTGCTATCCAAGGAGGTTTTTACATGTTTTCTAGATAAGTTGCTTTCAATTCTGTTTTGTCATATTTCCTTACTTAGATTGCTTTATGAAATCATAGCTTTTAGCATAATTTTTCATGGCAGCCCGGGCATTTGCATATCTTTTGACTAATGACATGGAATCAATATTGTTCTACTGCTAATTTACTTTTTGTTTAATTCCAGTATTGCTTTGTTTATTTCAGTCTTGCACATTTGCTTCAGTAGTTAGATTTAGATATATTAAATTGCTCATGTCATTTTCAGTTACCTCCGAAAGCCACAGCTGGACTGATGGTGAAGGATTGTATTATGAAATGTGTAGTTTGATATTAGTTTCCTTTCTGCAAATTTAGATATATTAAACTGCTCATAACATCTTCAGTTGCCTCCGAAAGCCACAGCTGGACTGATGGTGAGGGATTGTATTATGAAATGTGTAGTTTGATATTAGTTTCCTTTCTGCAAGTTAGATATATTAAATTGCTCATAACATTTTCAGTTGCCTTCGAAAGCCACAGCTGGACTGATGGTGAGGGATTGAATTATGGATGTGTAGTTTGATATTAGTTTCCTTTCTGCAAGTTAGAAATATTAAATTGTGCATGACATCTTCAGTTACCTCCGAAAGCCACAGCTGGACTGATGGTGAAGGATTGAATTATGAATGTGTGGTTTGATATTACTTTACTTTCTGCAAGTTAGATATCAGTTACTCAAGTTGTTTATGGTTACTTCCGAAAATCATAGCTGGACTAATGATGAGGGATCAGAAGACAAGTTGATGTAATTTTATTTAGATTTACTTTATTGCAACTTTTGGATTTCTTTCAGCATAGTTTCTTTTGTGTTTAGACAGCAGCAAGAATAGTTTGGTTTCATGCTCACTAGTTCATTGTTTTGATTTATTAGATTAGCAACACCTTTTTCATTTCAGTAGCACATTTTCATTTCCTTTCAAGTTTTGTCATTGTATGTTTCAAATTCCTTTTTCAGTTTCAAGTTGGTAAATCATTATAAAGGACATCATTGCCTTGAATATTCATAACCATACTTGTCTTTTAGAATTTCCATGTCACATTAGGAAACCAACCAAGATCAATAAAAATCCAAAAACGACAAAAAAGTAAGAGATAGGTTATCTTGCACATATAGTGCGCCACACTTCGTCAGTTTACGAATCCCTGGTTGATAATTTATGTTAGCAATTTAGGACACACTAAATTGACCAAACATTTTGGCGCCGTTGCCGGTGAAGTGTAACTAGGTAGCCTTATTTCTTACATCTAAAAAAATTAATAATTCTTGAGTATGCTCTCCTCTTGCACTTTGTGTGATCTGGAGGATCAGAAAAATGATTGTTATGTAAAAAAAAAAATTAATAATTCTTGAGTATGCTCTCCTCCTGCACTTTGTGTGATCTGGAGGATCAGAAAAAGAATTGTTATGTGAAAAAGAAAAAAAAAAAAAAAAAAAGGAGACAAAATAAAACTTCATCATTTCAATTGATTCAACAATTTAAAAAAAAAAATGTTTTCATGAAAAACTTTGATTTCAATAAATTGTTTTGTTTAATGAATATATATGTGTATTTTTAAATTTTTGAAAATATCACATACATAATTTTATTAACAAATCAATTAAAAAAAAAAAAAAAACTCATGAAAATAAGACCCACGCATACGCATGAGGCCATTCTTTGGCTTGGCTTTACGCATATATGCAGACCTTCAATCCACACAAAGACCCATGCACTGCAATTTTTATAAAAAAAAAGGAACTTTCTCTTTTTCATATTCGTTTTTCCTCAAACAACAGTTATTAGAAATCATTTTAAAAAAAAATTGCACACAATGAATGTATATCACATGAAGAAACTGTTGATGAGGAAAAGATTGCAAATTGTTGATGAGAAGAAGATTGCAATTTGCTGATGAAGAGAAGATTACAAATTCAATTGTAGGGACATACAATGGAAGTGTATCATATGAAGAAATTGCTGATGAAGAGAAGATTTCAGACTGTTGATGAAGAAAAGATTGTAGATTCCATTGCAAGTAATTGGAATGAGGAAGATCAATCTGAACTTCTCTGTGAGATACAAGCCATTACACTTCAAAACCTGCAAAATAAAAACAAATCAAACCACAAGTAATTGCCAGAAAACGAAATGCGTCATTGTGAAAAACACCCGATTTTAAAACGAATTTTCTGAGCAAACCAGGACGAATTAGGAAAAAATAAAACATGGGTTTTTTCGGGAACGGGGTGAATTAGGTAATCTTTTAAGAACTTTCTGAAATTCGCAGCCATTTGGGAGAAATTCAGGGTTCTTCGGAGCACTAATTTGCAATGTGCGTGAGAGAAAAATGTTTTTTTATTATGAAAAGGGTCACGATTTTATAAAATTCAATTTTGAGAAATAATCAAGGAACTAATTTCCTTACTTGAGGGAAAATGTGGCAGAATTCATGTGTGGTGGCATATGATGAATGACAAATGGATTATTTGAGGCAAGCACATTATCACATGTGCATCAAATGCAAGTTGTATAAATTGAAAAGGACTCTGCCTTCATTTCCTTCATAGTTAGGAATTTGACTTTAGAAATTTCAAGCTTTTTATTTTTATTTTGCGTGAAAGAGGCATTGGCATGACTTTGTTTCAAAAATATTCATAAGGACAATTATTTCATCCATGCTTTATTTCATTTAAAAAATTAAAAAAAAAATAAAATAAAAAAATAAAAAATAAAAAAAAAAAATAAAAAAAAAAAATTCAAAAAAATTCAAAAATAAAAATAAAAAAATTGAATCAATGAAATGAATAAGTTATTTGCTCACTTTTCTGAAGGTATTGATTAATTTTGGACTGATGATGAAAGATGAATGGCTAACTTTTTATTCAAGATTTTTAGCAGCTGAAAAACCTCATTGTTCAAATCACCCTAACTTTTTCATACAAAATCAGATTTTGATGATTTAAGTATCGTTGGAAAGGTCTCAACAAGATCTATACAATGAGAAATCCATCATTAGAGTTTGAAATGGCAAATAATGAAATAAATTGCTGAAAAGAAGCTACATTCAATTTGAGGCACTAATTCCAAAACATGTATAAATTCTTTTGATTTTTCCTTTGAGAACTTGTTTCATTAATACAAATTCTTAGTTTTGTGTGTAAATATCATAACTAGAGAGATTGATCACCTCTCTCCCTTTGATAATCTTACATTCCATTGCAGAAGAAGTATTAGTTTTTTGCAGGTTCTAGGAGGAAGGACAAATGACTACAAGAGAATGGTGTCTCTTTAAGAGGCCAACTTGTTTCATAAGAGGATGATCAGCAACAAAGAGGAAGAAATATGCTGATGCAAAATCAGATCCAAACACTTGAAAAACTTTCAGATACTATTGTCTCCATCACATCCATACCTCATAATAAACCATTCACCTCATTTCACTTCATGTTTTCCATTTACATTCTTTTTGTCCATTCATAACCCACAAATAAAAGCAAGAGGCTCATTCACATGCTTATTGCCCATTTCCATTTTCATCTTCCATTTCCATCTTCCATTTCTTGTCATTTTCATTCCGCAAATAAGCCCTGCTTCAATGCAAACTATTGAATCTATAGTCCTTTGAGTCTAAGTTCTTTGTAAAACACCTTGAGGCTTGCATGCCTTAATGGCAAGTTCTCATGCTGACAAACAATGGGAATACATTAATGTCTCTTGTTCGTCAGATCTTCTAGGTGACTCGACATCAGCAAAATCATTCGTACCTAGCAAGATGTGTTTGGGCATCTTGACTCTCATTGTCATCAATAGTGAGAGTTCTCGTGTTGACTAGTGGCATCCATTAATGGCCACTAATTCAACAATTTCCTACTATGTTCGACATCAGAACATATTTTCACATAGTAGGAATTATGCTAATGAGTTTTGAAGACATGAAGACTATTATTTTCAGCATTTTGGAGCAGATTCAACAAGTTTTAGTAGAAGCAATAAAAAGTCATCTTATCTCTTTATCCATGACTCCTCTTGTTCAGCCACTTGAAGAAGAATATGATCAGAATTTTGCAGCCACCACATATACACAACTCATCCACATTTAAGGTAAGTGAAGGTATGTTGTTTTCTAATTTTTAGTCATGTAATTCATTAGAATGCTAAAATTGTAACTTTGGAAAAATTCCTCACTCCCTTTTTCACATTGTCATATCTTTAGTTGGGGGGAAAGGACATCATTTCATATCCACATGTCATACACTATCACACATTTTCATTTCATTTCCATCCACATATACTTCCCAACCAACTATTGTTGCAACATGATTCAAAAGATTATATGCCTTGCAAACGATCAATTCATTGATGAAGTAGTTGATTCTAAATGTTTTCATGAACTTTGATGCAACAAAGAAAATAAAGCATTGTTACACAAGAACCAATGCTCAAAAAAAAAAAAAAAAATGGTTGTCACACAAGAACCAACCATTGAAAAAAAAAAAAAAATGTGTTGCAATCAAATGTATTATACTTTGCCAAAAAAAGAAAATATCAAGAAGCAAAGTTTGGAACGAATCTATATGAGTCAAAGATCAACTCATGGACAAATGAATCATTGCAATAGTTGCATGAGGACATGCAACAACTTCAGTTGGGGGGTATGTTGAGTCTCAAAAGTGTTCTCCATATTCATACATATTTCCATTATGTCAAAACCATTTAGCTCTTATTTCATAGCCATTTGACCTAAAACCCTACATCAAGTAACCATTTTCACAAATATATGGGTTAGGATCCTTGTTTTCCAAAGTTATTTATTTTATGTATTTTAAGTGAATTTATGATTAGAAACTAGAAAATTAACATAGTTTCATATATCTATATATGTGTTATGAGTTTTGTGACATGTGTGGGTCAAAAGGAGACTTCTAGAAGACCCTTATGTGGCACTCTAAGGCCAAATTCGAATTTGGTTGGAGAAGATTATGGGATCAAGAGGATATGTGTCTCACTTCCTTGTTGTATTGAAACTCTAAGAGGATGTGTCTCATTCCTCAAGTTGTGTTGAAACTCTAGAAAGACATGTGTCTTATCATTTCCTATTTTGATTGTAACTCTAGAGATGGAGGGAGAGATTCATGGACTCCCATTAATGAGATGTCTCCTCATATTTTGTATAAATAGGAGAAGCTTTCTCCTATCATAGGTAATGAAGAAGTAATGAGAAAGTAATGAAAAAGTAGTAGAGAAGTCTTTTGTAACAAAGTTCAAGATGGAATGGGATGTAGATTTGTGAGTTCTTTTTAATAGAGAAATTCAGTTCTTTGATGCTGTTTTGATTACAACTTTAAGGAGCTTAAGGACTTCACCAAATTGGTAGCAGAGGGCCCCTGCTATCCAAGGAGGCTTTTACATGTTTTCTAGATAAGTTGCTTTCAATTCTGTTTTGTCATATTTCCTTACTTAGATTGCTTTCTGAAATCATAGCTTTTAGCATAATTTTTCATGGCAGCCCGGGCATTTGCATATCTTTTGACTAATGACATGGAATCAATATTGTTCTGCTGTTAATTTGTTTTTTTCTTAGTTTTTGTTTAATTCCGGTATTGCTTTGTTTATTTCAGTCTTGCACATTTGCTTCAGTAGTTATATTTAGATATATTAAATTGCTCATGTCATTTTCAGTTACCTCCGAAAGCCACAGCTGGACTGATGGTGAGGGATTGTATTATGAAATGTGTAGTTTGATATTAGTTTCCTTTACGCAGAATTTAGATATATTAAGCGCTCATAACATCTTCGATTTGCCTCCAAGAAAACCACAATTTTGGGTGATGGTGAGGATTGTATTATGAAATGTATGGTTTAGATATTAGTTTTCATACAAGTTAGATATGTTAATTGCACTGCTGTTTTTAGTTACCTTAGAAAGCCACGGGTGGAGTGATGGTGAGGGATTGAATTATGGATGCAGCATGGTTTGATATTAGTTTTCCTTTAAGAAGTTAGATATATTAAATCATGCATGACATCTTCAGTTGCCTCCGAAAGCCACAGCTGGACTGATGGTGAGGGATTGAATCATGAGTGTATGGTTTAGTATTAGTTTACTTTCTGCAAATTAAATATGAGTTACTCAAGTTGTTTATGATTACTTCCGAAAATCATAGCTGGACTAATGATGAAGGGTCAGAAGATAAATTGATGTAATCTGATTTAGATTTATTTTGTTGCAATTTTGAATTTCCTTAAGCATAGTTTCTTTTGTGTTTAGGCGGCAGCAAGAATAGTTTGGTTTTCATGTTCACTAGTTTACGGTTTTGATTCATTAGATTAGCGACACCTTTTTCATTTTAGGTAGCACATTTTCATTTCCTTTCAAGTTTTGTCATTGTATGTTTCAAATTCCTTTTTCAGTTTCAAGTTGGTAAATCATTATAAAGGACATCATTGCCTTGAATATTCATAACCATACTTGTCTTTTAGAATTTCCATCTCACATTAGGGAAACCAACCAAGATCAATAAAAATCCAAAAACGACAAAAAGTAAGAGATAGGTTATCTTGCACATATAGTGCGCCACACTTCGTCAGTTTACGAATCCCTGGTTGATAATTTATGTTAGCAATTTAGGACACACTAAATTGACCAAACAATATCTGTTCTGAAGAATTGCATTGATCTAAATGTTTGAAGAACCATATGCTAGTTTTACGCAGAGGAAGTGCGTATATATGCGGCTTCGCTGAAGAGAAAGCGCGTATGCGCAGTGAAATTAGTTCTGTAATATGTACAGAAGTATAAGTGGGTTTGTATGGTAGAAGGAGCGTATATACGCGGTATCAGTGAAAGGAAAGCGCGTATGCAAACTAGGGTTTGCTGAAGCATGGGGTATGAAATGTTTGATCTGTTCTGTTGTGTTGCTGCTATCTGTATTCTACAATTCTCAGTTGTCTGTATCAGTTTGGTTGTATGATTGAGCTAAAATATGTGGAGTGGGTCCAATCTGAAAATATGATGAAACGTGGCCTACAAGTTGTGTCCTAAATGAAGCTTTGGATCCAGTGTGAAAATTGATGAAACATGGTCCATGGAGGTGCTGAGGGTTATAGCCTTCAGTCAGGGGGTTGTAGATCCCTTCCAGGTGAGGCTGGTAAACGAGATCAGGGGGTCGTAGCTCCCTTCCAGTTGAGGCTGGTAAACGAGAGGAGGGGGTCATAGCTCCCTTCCAGGAGAGGCTGGTAAATGAGCGCAGGTGGGTGCCTGCGTGCTGGTAGGAGTCTGTGCCAGCACATATGTTGTAAGATGTTTTATATATAATAAAATATTGAAGGCTGAGCAACTGCAGCGGTGGTTTTCTCCCGACTTGGGTTTCCACCTAAAATCCTGGTGTTCATGTGTGATGCTTATGTGTGATGGTTTATTCTGTTCTTACTGCACATGTTTAATGTTTATTGAACATCTAATGAATGAATGATGGAATGATATAAGTGAAGAATTAATGGCATAATTAGATCTCTATGTATACGCAAGTTTTATGAAGGATATCCGCGTGTATACGCTAGTTTGGTTCAGAAAAGTAGCGTATGGGTTTTAGAGAGTGAAAAAGTAAAAAGTTTCAGTTTGCCCTAAATACTGATTCACCCCCCCCTCTCAGTATTTTTCCCAACAAGTTTTCTTCTGATCGACATCGATTCCACTCAAGGATTGACGCGTGGCCTGGACACTGTTCACCAAAACGCCGTCCATCACGTGTTAAACTTCAGACGTGGACCCCGCGCGATATTGGCGCCCACCGTCCAATCTGAGGCCGCCCATCGGACGGCGATCGCTCGCCGAAGTTTCCCATGCGATAACCAGGCTCTGACGCAGTGATAACAACATCTCCACTGTCAATCTGATCTGTAGATCGACGGCCCAAAATTCATCGCCCATTTTCTCCATTTTGACTTTCCACTTTCCCTCCCTACTGTCGATCTCTGCGCGATCGACGGCTCTGATTTAAATTATTCTTCCGCCTTCATTTTTTTTTCTGCCAATCAATCTCGTCCGTTGGATGATGCCATCCAATGGCCCCACTCTCTCCACCTACCTTCTGAAGTAGTAAACCTATATATGCATGGATTTTATAATTTTTGTTTGTATTTGGCAGGGTTTTCAATGGTTTTTCCGCCATGTCCAAAGAAAATTCAGAATTAGAGGGTGACGATCCTCCTGCCTTTGATCCACCAGAGAAATCATTCACAGGTTTCAAATTTCACGTTTTATCAATGATTCATAAGGCATTGATGCCACATAACCCTATGTAGTCCTGCATACCGGCAAAAACCATGAATCAGGCACAATCAGAGAGTATCAGTGATGAAGATAAAAATGAACCAAGAAAGAGGATGGAAGACATATTTGCGGGGATCACAACTAAGAATGTTTATCAAAATCCTAATCCTCGATTTAAAACACAGTTTAAATAAGATCTTAAGTTTTTTATCGACAGGAACGCCTCCACCGCCACATATGAGGTAAATTGATTCCTCCCAGCTACTAAAATGCCACCTGTGCCTCAAAGTATTCAATCAGAGGCTGAATTTATTGATCAAGGCCAGATATCTGCCTCACAACACAGCCAAAAGGTAAATTCTGCAAGCAAATTAATGACAAACATCTGCAGAGTTACTTGAACGCCACACTGAGCCTCAAAGGTCAACAAAAGCTCCCACCGAGCTTAAAATATTTATGTAAATCATTTAATACAAGATGGACACCTATGTAAGTTTCTTCATTGAGCCCCCCAAAGGCCTAGAAACCATTAAGTCTATATTAATTTTAATTTAGATCTTTTATCAGATCTCACCTCCTCATCCTTCTATATATACTACTGTAGAAGATGAGAGAGGGGTTGGTTGCAGAACTTTGATATACACTTGAGCTTAAATTTCTCGTTGTAAATAGTGTTCACTGGCCCGTGGAGCTCTGCTTGTGATAGATAAGTTAGGCTAAGATGTGTGGATGAGTGCTAAACTAAAGCACTGGACTTGAAGTTGTAACTGGTTTGGAGCATCAATACAAGCTGATTTATGGGATCCTGGTCTATGTTGACGGTGATGTTTTTCTCATTGTGACTTGTCATTTTGTTTCTGTTTTCACTGTCTTCCATTTTATCTTATAAATAACAACATGCATAGAGTTAGGACTTACTGTACATCAGTAACCTTCTCTGACTGAAAATATTTATCTGAATGTTTTCTTCTAAACTGTATTATTTAGGAATGACTTAATTCATTTCAAGCATAGGAATGTTGGCGTTCCCTCGTCCTATTTTCTTAGTTGAATGTTATTCTTAAATGTTATTTTCAGTATATGTTTAGTGAAGATGAAATAAGGAATATATGGTGAGCCCTGGTCCTGGTTTTATCTCCACAAGCTATCTGAATGTTTCCCTTGGAATGTGTTAAAAGCTGGCTAGTTTAGAAGTACTTACTAGATCTTAGACCATTCTGTGTTATCTTTTTGTTTGTCTTGAAAGTAACCAAGTAAAGCAGATCCAGGAGAGGATTTGTGGTGAGCCTGGCCCACTAGATTCTACTCCAAAAGTTGCCTTCAAGTTTCCCTTAGTTTTAAAATGTTTTCTATTGAAAGTGTATCAAAGGCTGGCTAGTTTAAAAATACTTGTTAGCCCCCTATAAATTTTTTGACAAGCAAAGTAAGGGGCTAAATTTTTTTTGATCCTTCAAGGAATGCATCTCCCCTAAAGACACATCATCCTGGAAAGCCTCTTCATGCCCTTTTCCCTGTGATTTATTTCCACTACTGTACCCATCCAAAGGGCCTCATTGATTGTAAAAACTGTACTCCAAAAAGCCTACATTTACCCTTCTATCCCTGCAGAATGCCCCATTTTTTAGCCTTCTTTTCCCTCTATCATAGTTCCCCTCTTACCCCCTAAATTCCTCCCAAATCCCCTTTACATCCTACACACACCCCTTGTTTGGCCTAATTTCCCCTTTTTTCCCTCTATCGTTACCTAATTCTGCCCTCAAATTTCATTAAAATGGGCCAAAATCCACTTTCCACCTTATGAGGTCTTAGCCCCCTTCGGCTGGCCCCTAAAACCGTCTCCCCTTGTGTGATCTAGGCACTAGAACCACCCGCCAACCCGAAAAGCACTTATCTCAAATATGTATCGGGAGCGTCGTGAGCCGTCGATCTGCACCAATCGGACGACCATCGCGAGCTCCGTAGCGTCCATTACCTTACCCTTTCGCCACCGGTTCATCGCATCATAACCATTCATTTACCCGCAAAATTCGATGGTCCGGAGTCCGCCCGCCTCGGTGGTCCCCACGCCAACGCGCCTGTTCAAAACCCGCCTGTATCTATCACACTGCTTTTTGAGGGCTGGCGGTATTTTCCTTTCGATAGCGATTCCACTCATCACCTGACGCCTGTCGCAGCACTGTTTGAAAACCACCCTCCCATCGCACATTATCGTTCGGCAGAAAACCCGGCGCAATATGCACATGCACTGTTCGATCCCGAGCCGCCCATCCAATGGTGATCGTTCCATGAAGTTGTGCGGGGGTTAACCCAAGGCAATCGTACCCCTGGCCCACCATCCGTCGCCCTCCGATACGTTTTCCACCATCGATCTCCTCCTGAGATTGGACGATCCAGATTTAAAGTCAACCCCGCCATCGACTAGGTCCCACCACGTCACCTCTCCACATTTTTTTATCACATTGTCCTCTTCCCTCCTTATATTTCATTCAGAGGTCATTTTTCAAAGGTTTTCATTTAAAATTTTCACCACAGTCCGCCAACTTTCACCATGGCCTTCTTCCACTATTACATTGTATTTTCCGCCATCACCCTGTACTATTTCGCCATCTCATCGATCTACACGGTCATTCTCATCACCCCCACTGCATCCGTCCATCCCCATTCATTGTTTTCCTAACATGATTGCGTGTTTTGCAGGGTTACAGACAGGCGGATAACCGCCATGATATATACGCACTATTGTAATGGCACAATGCGTAGAAGAAGCTAAATTCAGAGCCTGGTGTTACAGGAAAATGTCCAGAAAGGTTTCTGAAACATAAATTTCATTAAAGGATAGATTTCAAACTCTAAAAAACCTCTCTGGTGCCATTAAAGCTTGGTTTTTCACTGATAGAGACAGTTCAAAGAAGCAAGGAGTATCAGTGAGAGAATTAAAGGTCTAAGGCACATTGTTGAAGATCTTAAGCCCTAATCTAGTGTTTAAAAGGCAAGGTACCAGAATCGAAGACCTCGTGGATCGCTCATAAGGTCTAGTGCACAGAAAACCATAATAGCAGGGTTTTGACATCAGTAGAATGTTCTTCCATCTAAGGACAAGTTGCCCATACCATCTATATTCTATACCTTGTTCTAGGGAGATTTGCAGTCCTGACAACAGTCCTGATGTTATCAGAGAATTTGATTCACAGTATGGCAGACCCTAGCATCATTTATTTACCTTTTTTTTAATTCGCCAGAAGTACTACAGAGTGCTGCAGAAAAGTACACCAGATACATACCGAAGTAATTGGAAACCTGGAGAAGACCACTCTTTCACCAAAAAGAGTGCCATAGATAAATGCCCTAGATTTAAAACAGAATGGGTTTCGGCCCTCATTATTTTTGAGTTTTAATGCTTCATTTAGTTTTTCACCTATCTCCTCAACTCTCTACAGCTATAAAATTCATGAAGAAGCTCATTGTAAAGGTTGTTGATCAGTTATCAGAGAATTGCAAGTTTTTTCTTTTGAGACATAGTCTCTGTGTAAAGTACTAAGATAGGTTGAGGAAGATGTTTTCTGATTGAGTATCCAGCTATTGGCAATGTTGTACTTGACTGGTGTTTCTTTTTAATATGACAAGCACATTTATTTGGATCCTGATCTAAATCAGCAGTGATGTTTTTCTATCTTTGTATTTGTGTTTAACTTACACTCCGTTTCATTTCATTTCTACTGGCTCGCATCAGAAATTCGGCATAGGATTTACCCTTGTTAGGTACCCTATGTTTATGCTCTCCTTGCCTTTGATGTTTTCTACTAAATGTGTAATCTAAGAGTTGAGTTCAGTTGATTTAACCAGTGTAGTGGATGTTATTTCCTGATAGCTAATGTATGAATTAAATGAATATGTTCTTAGATGTTCTTGTTAGGATTTAATTGAAAGAATTAGGAACACTGGGAGGTCTAGAACCCTGTTTCTATCTCACTAGGATCCTTTTCAATTGATTGAACCCTTCTAAGATCCCTCAAGCTGGAGGCCAAAGCATTGAGAGTTCAAAGTCTATCTCTGATCTCAGGTCTTTAACTTTGTGTTCTAAGTCTTTATTGTTTCCTCCTCCCTTACCATTCCATACCACACTATCATCTTTAAGATCCAATGTTTTAGATGACTAGCCCAACTAAAAGCTTGCACATTGAATAGGAAGTAAACCCTTTCCTGACTCCATTGCCCAATGGTCTTGAATGCTCCCTAGAATACTTCACCTCTATGTAAATCCACTTAGCTCAGCCTTGTCTTATTTTGAACCCTTCTTTCTTGATAACCAGCAACCAAACAAACAATCAAACAAACAAACTCTGAGCCTTATAACTAGCCTAATATCTTAAACCTTTGACCTTCAAAGACATTACCTTTAATAATCATAGAGAGATCCCTCTCTGGACCAGGAGGGCTAGATCTTGAGGTTTGAAAGTGGTTTTATGTTGTCTCATCTTTTGGTATGGAAAACCTTGCCAAAACATGGGAACCCCAACATAATGGTGACTCCACTGGGGAAAATCTGAGATCCTTCCATCTTACTACATCATAAGAGCCTCAGGAAACTTAGAAACTCTGGTTAGGTTGGTAGTAAAACACTCCTATTCACAGATCAACCTCTATATCATTTTTTGTGTTTCTCCCACACTCTTAGACAGAGTCTAGAAAGGGCCAGGTAGCCTCCAGATCTCACACTCTTTTAGAGGTGACATATCTGGTTAGAGTTTTCTATGTTTGGAAGTTGCCCTTGAAAGGGGACATCTCATAAGCACTGTGGTGGACAGTGTACCCTCCGGGATCATCCTAAACCTTCCACTTGGAGACTCCATAGTTCCTTAAATGATAAAGACTCCACTGGTGATCAGTAGGCCTACTGATTATCTTGGTTTCACATAAGACTCCACTGGGAGACCAGCCTTTATAACAACATCATCCATAATAGAAGTAACAAGTAGGGTTAAGCTGCTTGGTTAGAAAACAACATTCTGGCTTCAAGAACCATTCACACAAGAGCTTATCCCAATCCAAAACCACCTGAAATAGTTGAAAACCATGAGGGCATCCTCAAGAGATCTCCTACACCTAAAATATCAACTATTTCTAGCCACATCCATAGAGTTAACTCTGCACCAGAAGACTTTACAGCTCTATCAAACCCATTTTTTGACCTAGGCACTCAAAACAGTTTACTAAGAACTAGGCCATTCAGTGTCCTAGACCAGCCAGAACTTGAGCTCCCCGGTTCATCACCTCAAAGTGGTAAACACCCTAGGGATAGACAGACCCCTCCATATACACCTCCTGATATTCACTTCATTCAAAACTTGGGGCTTTGTCACCCTAAATCTGCCCAACAAGCTTCTGTTGGTCCTAGCATTCCTGTCATCCATATACCAGTTGCTCAAGCTAACCCTTTTCCCCATCAAAACATCATCATGGTAGCCTAGTATGCACCTCTGAGTTTACCCCAACCTCTAGTACCCTTACCCAATGATTATCAATCAAAGATCCCACACTTCACTGCAAAAGAGTCCACCACAGCTTAGCACCATGTAGATAGGATGGAAGATTCCTTTGACTACATGGAAATAGATGATGAAACAGTCAAAATGAGAATCTTTTCCCAGAGCTTAGGAGGGGATGTGAAGAAATGGTTCAAAATCCTACCTCCTAATAGTATCCAAGACCTTCCTGCTTTATATCAGACTTTCATAAAAATTGGGAAGTTAAGGCTAACCCTCTCCAAATCCTAGCAGAATACAAGAACCTAAAAAGAAATGTAGGAGAGAGTGTCCAGGACTACTCTACAAGGTTTAAAAACATTTATAATGCTCTTCCTCCACACATGAAACCTCCCCTGGGTATGGTACTAGTGAAATACCCTGAAGGTTTGGATGCTGAAATGTCCTACTAGCTTAGGGAAAGGGATTATAACGCATTGGAAGACATGAAAAAAGGAGCAGTGAGTGTAGAGGCAAATCTGATTGAGAAAAAAGCAAGATTGAGAGCTGAGAAAAGGGTAACATATAGAGATGACAATGTAGCTTCCACATCTGACCCCATAAATGACCACATGTCCAAAAACATGGAAAAGCTACAACAAATGATGGAAAAAATGGTTGTCATAGTTAGTAACCTAAACAGAAATCAACACCATAACTAGAACCAAAACTTTAGAAACAATGCCACCCCCAACAGAAAAAGAGAATCAGATCAGCAAGTTATTCCCCCATTCCAAGAGAAATTTTTAGATGAAGATGAGGGAGTCGTAGAAGAGTCTAAGGGGACCACCATAAACATGCTTGAAATAGAAGATTCAATCCACAACTATTCCACAGAATAAGATCAACCCTCACCCTCATATTGGGATGAGGAAATATTAGAATCAGAGTATTATAGACTTGGATTTGAGGATGTGTTGAAGCCTAGAAAATCTCTGCTTCAAACATCGGGGAAAACCACCCGGTCGGGACCTTAAGGCAGCTCCTTTTCCGTTTTGTATGGTGGCTCCGACTAGATTTAAAGGACCAGTTTCCTTACAACTAAATGGATTGGATTGGGTGGGTGGAAATGGGACTAAATTAACTGAAGTAAAACTATCTAATTTAAGATAAATACTGATAAAGAAATTTTAACACTAACCCGGGTAATTATATGTGAATACAACTTAAGATTGTTCCAATTCAACAATAACCATGAAAATGTATTATTATTTTAAATTGAATTGTGCAGAAACAAATAAAGATAACTATGTTTAGGAAATTAAACAGAGTTGTATTAGCATATTGCATTCATCATTGTATACCATCTACATGTGATTATGAAAAATAACGTTTCAATTATACTCAGAAATGATATATAAAAGGAAGTGTTGTGAAAACAAATATACATATAAATGATAGCAAATTTTAAAGTGAATATCATAAGACAAAAGAAATCAACAGTGAACAGATAGGAATACGTCATTCATCTTGAAGACTTTCAAATGAAATCTGATACTCTAATCCAGTAACTCTGATGCAAAATCAAATTCCAAGGTACAAAAATGCAACACAGTAAAGATAATTCCGCATAAAAATCACAAGATGTGATCCTTTTAAAAAATATGTTAAGCCAATGGAGTACAGAAATGTAATCTCCATGTCAAAAATATTAAGATCCAGGACCCCTCTCTAAATGCATGAGAAGGGTTTAAATACTACTTAGCTAAATCTAAAAATAGTCTATTACAAAAATTAAGGATTCGGTTCAATGACTGTCCTTTTCCTAGGCTAAAATACAGTGAAATTAAAACTAAATATATCTATCTATTAACTTGATCTTTTAGCTTGCAGGCATCCAGCATGAATTTTGAGAAGATGTGATTGAACGACTTGAGAATTCAAGCATCTGAAAAACTGATCAGCAATGAGAGCAATCTTCTACTGTAGCATTGATGATACAATTAAAGCGCCTTTGTCTTGGTTGTATCAGCTTCTGATACATCGATGAGTCCCAATTCAATCTTGTCAGCCCTTGGATAGATTTTGCTCTTTCTTCTGCCTTTTGCCTCCATTCTGTTTGCAGTTGATTTGCTTGTGGGAGATATCCTGGAACAGTTTCTGGAATCAAATTAGCTTTGTGTAAATTGTCATTTACACAATCTGTAAGAGTGTTTGCCGCTGTAGCCGCTTCCTCCGCTGCCTTTTCTGCCCTTCTGATTTGTGCATCCTAGTTATTGAACAAGTATTTCTTTATGGTTTTCATTAACCATGGGTGCACCAGCTTTTCTGCCTTCTTCTGTCTTTTGCCATGTTAGATAATCATTGATCTTTTCATTAATCAAATCATAATCATTTCGTAAATCTACGACATGATTTTTGATTTTATCGCTCTCTTGGCACAAAGAATTCCATTGCAAGATTTTTTGGCAGAAAACTTCCTCTTGTTGCAGTAGTTGATTGTTCAAAGAGATGGTTTCTGAAATGAATTCTGGAAGCTTAGGATCATCTTTATGCTGATCTTGGATAATCTGTATTTCTTTGTCTTTATCAGCCAAGCTTTTTTGATGTCCTATTTGCATTTCTTGAAGTTGTTTTTGTAACTCTTCAAGTTTCAATTGTGCTTCCTTATTGACCTGTACTTGTCGCAATTGTTGTTGTAGAACTTTTACCTGTTCTTCTTTTTCATTCAATAAAAGTTGTATCTCAAATACTTTATCAATTGTTGCAGAAGCATAAGCTCCTGTCATTTGAGATAACTTAGTGAGATTATGAGTAGGTTATGTGGCAGGATCTTTCCACAAAACATCTACTTGTTCTGGTTCAGTAGCAATTGCACTTTCTAATTTTCTCTTTTTTCTCTGTCTTTTCACTACTACTTTGTATTTTGGGCTGTAGAATACATCTAGAGGAGGAATGTCCTCCACATTAAGTACAATTTTGGAGGATGGTGTGATTGGTATATGCTCTGTTACTGCGACTGTGCTGCTTGTTCCAGTGTTCAAAACTTTGGTTGTCTGGACAGGGGTCTGTACATTCTGTCCTTCTACATTAATCAACTGGTTGAAGGTTTCCCATTCTTTGTCTAATTCAATGGTGACTGGCTGTTGCTGTACATTGGTTGGAGGAAGATTTGTCTATTGAGTAAGTTCTTTTGATTGTGCAGAATCTTTAATGGATTCTTCCATTTTATCTTCCTTTTCATTGGACTTATTGGAATGTTCAAAATCTCTGTCAGATTTTGATTTAGATTTATCTGTGCTTGAACTGTCGTTTAGACTAACACTAGGAGTTTGCTCCCTTGCGGGTTCTAAGCGTAGATTGTCCAAAGGAATAGGAGTTAGTCTTCTTTCTTTGTAAAGCTTGAATTATTGAAATTCCTCTGGAGATAACTGCACTTGAGCTAAATTCAGAACTTCTTTGAATGAATTTCTTGCTTGGAACATATCATCAAAAAGATCTTGTTCCCCGGAAAATTCCCTTACTCTGATTGCATTGGTAAAATTCTTAATAATATCATTTGGGTCGAATAACCTTCTCAAAAATTTGAATAGCTGTAGGCATGTAATGTTGCCTATCTCTTGGAATGCATGGCCAATATCAAACAGTGAAAATGTTCCACATTTTACGGGAAATTGTGGCCAAATGCCCTTTTTCTTCTCTTTTAAATCTTTTGTTATACCTCCCTGGCCATAGGTCTGATAAGCAATTTCCCGAGCTACAAGTCTATCTGGAACATATAGGGGTAACACATGGGGAGAAGCATAACTTCCAAAAACCCTAATATAAGTGAACAATTCTTCTCCAAACCATCTCACGACGGGGATAATATCAACCTCTGTTTCTGAGGATAACCTTGGGGCATCCTTATTATACAATGTTCTGTACAACGGCAGCATTATTCCATGACAAATTTGGTAAAAATGGGGGACAAACTTAGACTCCCATAGTTCTTTATAGTACACATGAATAGGCAAAGGATCGTGGATAGTCCATTGCCAACCCATCACAGGGAATTTAGAGACATAACAGATAGCATCCATGACATAAGCCGATAAATAAAAAGGCGTATAGACCCGCTGAGAAACATTTCGTTTGGACCGGTAGTGAAAAATAGCAGTGGTCAAATTATCAGATAGGATTTTGCCCCAGTCTACAATTGTAGAATTGACAGCAGCATGCAACAAAGGGAGCCATTTGGGTAAGATCATATTTATGTCAAGATTTCCAAAAAGCCTGCATAACATAGCAGCAGTAAAACAATAAGGAGAGGTAAGTGAACCCGTGCTGTACATACCTTGTTTGTTTTTCTTCAATGGTTCACTTCTTTTGGTCCACTCCTTTGTGCATTCTGCCAAATTTGCATGTTCTTTGGCAAATTCTTCCATAAATTGCTTGTTGTAAGTCACCTGAGGTCCTGGCAACTTATACATTAATCTCAGATCTTCTGTGGTGAATGACCCGATTAGCTCTTCAGATGGAGTCCTAAATTGCCTTTCTGAAATGTCAGTGCTGTCGAGCACCCATCTCACCATGTCTGTATATGGGAGAATCCTTGGCCTTGCTGCTATTCTATGCAGAAATGAGCAAGCCAAGTCTCTAAGGGTTGCTTCAGACGTATTACTGGAACCTGCTGTAGCTACAACTTTTATCACCACAGGGTTTTCATCTTCTAACAGATTATACATTCCTTCCCAAGTGGATATACCGGCATCCTTATTACAAGCGGTGTCTGCATACAGCGAAGCCATTTCTTTGTTTTCAGAACTCGAGCTTTTCTCCTTCTTACCCATAGTGTTTAGCGAAAGCTTTGTATAGACGTTTGCTCCTTCGTGCCTGCATTTTACGAGTAAATGAGAGTAATGGCATAAGAAAGGTGATGAGACTGTTTTAAATGTGAAAGCGGATGAAATATAATATTTTAATCGTGAAACGACTTTCAATCCAAACACAATCTCATTTACCATTAATAATCAATCCAATCATTTAATTTAATCATTAAAGCGCATAACATATTTGACATATAAAAAGATTGCCTTGGGATAGTGCGCCTACGTGAATCTGGGACATTGCGATCTGCGATTTGCTGCGCAATATCGCAATATCGCAAAATGAAGTCATCGCAGTTGTGAAAATAGCGCAAAAGTGGAAATTGCACAAAAGCGCAAAAGCGCACATCGCAAAGTCGCAAAAGCACACATCACAAAATCGCAAAAGCGCACAATTGAAAAGAGTGCAAAAGATATTCATTAATCATTTCTATTTTATGCGCTATGCGATCTGCGACCAATGCATTTTATAAAAGATATATACCATTTGGTTATGGATGCGCTATCTTGTTTAAAGAGCAATTTTATTATGATCTATCATAAACTTAAGTGTTTTTTAATATTCTTTCAAAGGGATTTCTATAGGTTTATGATAGAAAGTTTTATTTCAAAAGGCAAACAAATCCTAATTGATTTTTTGGATTTTTAACTAAGGGTCCTCATTTATTTAGTATTATTACTAATATTAAATAAAAGGGGGGTTGTTGCTGGTCACAACAATTGGCGATTCACTGAAAGAAACAATTATCTCTGAAAAAATAAAATGAACATTCTATCTTTAGTAAGTAAAGGTTTTTAAAGATAATGAAAACTATCTTAAGATAATTCAAATAAAATGTAACTATGAAAAATAAATAAAAATCATTTCATAATTTCTTTCTAATTCCTTAAGAAATAAAAAATTTTGGGTTATCTCAAGCTTTGATTGGTGTTAATAATGAAGTAAGTGGATCTCTCCAAGTTTTGGTTTTATAATATACTCTATTGCCATAGGTATTGCCTCTACTGCCAGCAAATGTTCATAGTCTCGACAGGGTTACCTTTAAACCATTAACCATTCATTGTCCCATCCAACTAAAATCATGACTTTTAAAAAGATAAATTCATAAGACCTATTATCTCATGTTTTTGTCTTTTATTTATTTTTATTTTAAGAGCCATTGTTCTGGTTTGGCAGCCAGTTAATAACAATGCCATTCACTAGTTATAATTAAACTGAATAAGCTGGCTCGTGATGAGACCCCTTGTCTTATATTTATAAGCCATTACCCTGTTTTGGAATGCAGTATTGGTAATGTCATTTTTATTACTCCTTATGAACATGGTAAGTCGGCTCGCAATGAGACCTCTTATCTCTTAAAATTTTCGTATAATTTCTTAGAATTACATTCTAAAAAATCACAACTTAAATGGATGGGGTGAAATAGTTTTATCCTTAAGAATCAATGGATGACAATTTTCAGAGTTTTTTGAGATCCAAAACTTTGAAAAAATCTTTACTTTGATAGATAACCTTTCTCTGCTTAATAAAATTATAATGATTTACATTTTTCTCAAGTTTTCAAAAGATCATACAATTGATTGGAATAATCTTTCAAAGTTTAACATCTTATTTTAAACTATTCAAAAACCGTGATCATTACTTTAAAAATTCTTATTTACACAAAATAAATATTTATAATATTCTTCCGAAGAAATTTTCAAAAATAGTAAACAGTCAATCGGAGACTCATAAACAACCTTTATTTGTAAAAACAAAAACAATCAAAAACTTTGCAGAAAGAAATATGTATAGTTTAAGAAAGGGTTACCTCCTTATGAAAATAATTTCTTCAAGATAAGCCCATTTACAGGAAGAGACTCTCTCTTACCTGTTAGATCTTGGAGTATGAATGTATTTGAGCTTATCTTCTCAACGATCTGAAATGGTCCAAGCCACATTTTCTGAAATTTGGTATGTTTACCTTTTTCTTCGTGTGCTTTATCCCATTTCAAAATGAGATCACCAATTGACAAAATTTTTGAGCCGGTAGAACTTGCATCAAAAGAAGATTTTACAAGCTGTTGATGTTTTTCATGAGTAATTTTTTCTTTATCCCTATCTTCTTCTAATTTAAGGATTTGATCATATCTCAATTGAATGGATGAAGAAGGATTTTCTTCAATAAATTGCACTAGGGCTAATGATGGAAGAGTTAAATTTGATGGTATCACAACTTCTTTTCCATAAACTAAATTGAAAGGTGAAGTCCCTATTGAAGCTTTTTCAGTGATACGATCAGCCCATAATGCAAAGATTAAATATTTGTGCCAATTCTTTTGATTTTGATCAATGGTCCTTTTAATGATTTTGATAAGGTTTTTATTAGTGGATTCAACCAAACCATTACCTTGTGGATAATAATTTGCTGAATATTTTAATTTAAAACCTCTTTTGACTGCAAATTCTATTAAACTCTTTCCAGAGAAGTAAGATGCATTATCAAAGACAAGAGCTTGAGGTACACCAAACCTGGTTATGATGAATTGATCTATCAAATCAATAATTGCATCAGAATTGGCTACCTTCAATGGGATTGCCTCTACCCATTTTGTAAAGTAATCAGTTGCAGTAAGGATGTACTTGTGTTGTTTGGAAGAATGAGGTACTATCTCACCAATAATGTCAAGCCCCCATTGTTCGAATGGTTTCTCAATAGTCACTGGTTGCAAAGAAAAAGCTGGTTTCCTTTGTCTTCCACTTGCAGTTTGACAAATTCGGCACTTCCTTACGTAATCATGTGTATCTTTAAAAAGGGTAGGCTAATAATACCCAGCACGAATTATTTTGTGAGCTGTGGTATCACCTCCAAAATGACCTCCTGCTGGTCCATCATGCAATTCCTGCAAAACCTTTTCAGCTTCAGTCTTTTCAAGACATCTTAATAAGATTGAATCATAATTTTTCCTGAATAACACATTATCAATGATCTCATATTTAATAGCCTTTAACCTTAAAGCGCGTTTACTCTTATAGTTGAGATTAGAAGGAGCATACCCATTTTTCAAGTAATAGATAAGATCAGCATACTGAGATCCGAAATTTGTAACATTTATCTGACTTACTTGAATATCTTGATTTGAATCTTGATTTTCTGGTATGTTATGAGCTCTTGCCAATAATCTGCAAAAACCTTGTCCTCTAACAATCTTAGCTGGTTTAATATCAATATCATATTCTTGCAAGGCTGTTACCCAGTTAGCTCTCTTTTCTCCTACTTCTTTTTGAATTAATAATTGCCTCACTGCAGAGAATGGAACAATGATTTTTGTATGTGTTTTCAAGAGAAAAGGTCTGAAATGTTTGATTGATTTAAACACAGAAAAGGCTTGTTTTTCAACATCGGAATAATTAAGCTCAGCTCCTTGCAGATTTGAGCTAAAGAAAGAAATTGGTGCTTCGATTTCTTGATCATTGAGTTGTGTTAAAACGGCTGCATAGGATGTTTCAGTGGACAAAGTATACAAAGTAAAATCTTTAGAAAAATCCGGGGTATTCAATGCTGGTGCATTAATGATCACTTTTTTGATTGCCTCAAAAGATTCTTTTTCTTTATGCGTCCATTCGAATATTGAATTCTTCTTGATCATATTTTGCATAGGTAAAACAATAAAAGAAAAATCAGGAATAAATCTTTTAGCAAAATTGATCTGTCCAAGAAATGATTGCATGGATTTTTTGTTATGAAGTAAAGAAATATCAAAAATTTCTTTCACTCTGTCTGGATCATTATATATACCATCTTTTGACACAACAAATCCTAAGATTTTTCCTTCATCTAAAGCAAAGAAATATTTCTTTGGATTTAAGGAGATACCAAACCTTCTACATCTTTCAAATATTTGTTTTAAATCATGTAGATGATTGGCTCTCTTTTTTGAAAATACTGTTATGTCATCAAGATAAACAACAACCGATTTATTGATCAGACCCTTAAATGCTATGTCCATGGCCCTTTGAAAATTTTCTCCTGCATTTATTAGACCAAGAGGCATTTTCTGATAAGCATAAGTTCCCCATTTTGTTCTGAAAGTTGTTTTCAATCTGTCATCTGGATGAACTAAAACTCGATTATAGCCCGAAAATCCATCGAGAAAAGACATAAGTTCAAAACCAGCTACCTTTTGAAGTATCTGTTCCATGGTTGGCAATGAGAAATTGTCTTTTAAATATGCCTTGTTTAAATTTCTGAAATCAATACAGATTCTTATATCACCATTCTTCTTCCTTACAGGTACCATATTGGAAACCCAATTAGAGTGTCTGACTGGAAAAATGATTTTGGCTTTCAAAAGTTTATTAAGTTCTGATTTAATTTGACTTTCGAGATTTGGATGGATCTTTCTCAACTTTTGTTGAACAGGTTTAATATCAGGAAGCATTGGAATCGTGTGTTGAATAATCGAAGTATCATACGTTTTTAGATCATCATAATTCCAAGAAAAAGCATTTTTATACTTGTTCAGCAGTTTAATGAATGCATTCCTTTCCTCTGGTGTTAAATTGAGTCCTAAATTAACGTTTTGAGGTTTGGAATCAGAACCAAGATTTACTAATTCAAACTTCAAAGTGGAACTTTGAAGTTTCGTATTAGTGACTTTCTTGAATCTGTCTTTAATGTCATATAAATCCTCTAATTTAACAATAGATTTTGGAATGGGGTTTTCATTACTTTTTGAAGCAATTTGTAAATCATGATCATCTTCGTCAATAATTTTCTCATCATATGATTTCTCTGAAGTCATAAAATTTAGAATATCTTGATCATGATAGAATACTCTCCAATTTGCAACATTATCTAGGACAGATGGACGAAAAATCAATTCTACAGAAAACCTATCAGGACTGCAATCTTAAGCAGGTAGGATTTTAGATGCAACATTAGCTAACAAGTCAGCTGATGTATTCTGATTTCTAGGAATAGGAGAAATATTGAATTATAAAAAATGAGTGGTGAGGTCTTGTACTAGGGTTTGATAGTGTTTAAGATGTCCTGAAAGGCAATGAATAGTATTCCTAACTTGTTTAATGACAATTTCGAAATCACCAAAGACTTTCAAGTATTTAACATCTAACCCTATAGCTTTATAAAGTCCTTGAACCAAGGCTTCATATTCTGCGGTATTGTTAGTACACTCAAATTCTAATCTGCATGACAGCATAGTTTTCTCCCCATTTGGATCAATTAGGATGCATCCGACTCTAGCTCCATCACTAGACTTCGATCCATCAAAATATAATGACCAAAATAAAGACTTATCTATTGACTTATCTATAATTACATTCGAAATATTTACAATTCTAGAAGTATCAGATTGTGAAAAAATTTCTACTTGAGAAACAAAAGTATTTACAGAAAAGGGTGACTGAGGAGCTTTGAAATTTCCAAGAAATGATTCAGCAGAATAACCTCCAAGAATATTGTTGTTGAATGCCACAGGTTCATTAGGTTGTTCAAATTCAGTGACAGTGTGCGTCATATGTTTTTCTCATTCAATTTTGATTTGATTTGGTTTCCCTTTGTAGGGAAGCCACATGTGTGAATAATCGGTTGAGATATAACCGTTAAGTTTCGCAGACCAGTCCCTGCTCAAGATTAATCCATAGAATTCAGGAATATCAGCAATCAAAATATCAATTCTTTGGACAATCCTAGGATCGGAAGCTAATATGATAGTGACTGAATTGATTTCTCCTACCAATTGGATTTTAGAGCGATCCAACTGAACGATATGAACTGCTGATTTCTGTGGTTCAATATTCAATTTAGCACAGACAGAAGTAGGCATTATATTGGAGGAAGCTCCAGAATCAATCAAACAATTGTGCAGATTTTTATTGTACATCTCATAAGTCAAAATAAAAGGAGGAGTTTGAGAATTTGACTTTTCCCCAATGAGCACAGTATCAGTAGCATCTACCTTATCTGGTGGCTTACCAGTTCCTCTTGCTGCTTTTGCAACTACACCGCTTGGTAAAGGAGCAATTGGTGTAGCATTTAATTCTTTCAATAGCAACTTTTGCTGGTGTTTTAGTTTGCTGAGTTCATGTAAGGAAATATTAGCTTTGATCTTTTTCATGTCTTCGACAATGTTGTATTCCATAGGATCTGACACTACTAAAGTTTTCGCTGTTGATGTGAGAGGATTAGAAGAGGATGGCTGATTTTGAGTAGGTGATGGAGAAGTTTTCTTCACAGTGGGTTTGTCTTTGTTACTTGGAGTTGTAATTTTATTTTTAGGAACTGTTTGCACTGGTTCTGCTGTAGATTTACTCCTAGTACTTACAGGCATAGCTTCTTCACTATCAGAATTAGGGAGAATAAAATCCCACATTCCATTCAATTCAGCTATTTCTTCATTTTCATTTTCCTCATCTGATACTATAGATATATCTTCTTCTTCTTCCTCTTCTTCTAATTCTGCATTAGAGATTGCATTAGGAGGTTTAGATTCAACTTGGTTTCTTCTGAAATTTCGGAATGGTTTCTTGGTAGAATTTTCAGCCACTTGTTTTTTAATTTCAACCATTTCATTTGACATGGTTTTAAGAACTTTCTGTAAACCTTCCATGTCGTATGGATCTTTGGCCTTTTTCTTTGAATCATCTCTGAAGCTGACCTTCTTTGATTTTTTTTCCTCGATAGCATTTTTCTTTTCCAGAGAAGTGATACGTTTTTCCACTGCAATAGCTTCTTTCATATTCTTAGCTAATGTAGGCTTTGCAGCTCTGTCCACGAAAATTGCTATGTTTGAGGTAAGGCAGTTATATACCATTCAATTCTGACTTGTTCACTGGGTTGTGAATCTGTATGAATTTTTTTCAAGAGTTTGTTGAATCTAGCATTGAATTCTTTTATAGGTTCCTTGGGTTCTATTTTCAAATTTGAGAGATCATTGAGTAAAGTTGCAATTGATCGGTCATCTCCAAATTTGGTCAAAAAATGATCTGCAAAAATGTCCCAACTCATTATGGATCCTGATGGTAATGAAAAATACCATGATCCTGCTACTCCCTGAAGAGTATATGGGAATAATCTAACTACAACATCTTCGTGTATGACTCCATTCAAATTAATAGCCAGCATAAAGTTATTGATATGTTCTTCAGCTTGAATGTTAAGATCTGGGCTAAACTTTGGAAGCCATTTTCCAGGATTGTCTAGTAAATCATGTAAAGGTGCAGCCATGTTGACTGCTCCTGGAGTATACCATGGTCTTTGTGCCATTATTGGAACGACTATTGGAGGAATATTAGAAACTGGCGGTATTTGAATAGAAGTGGTTGGAATACATGATGTTGAGATTGATGAGGATTGAGGAGAAGATGTTTGTGGAGATGATATGGAAACAACTGTACTTTGTTGAGTTAGGATTTTAGAAATAGATATTTGAATATTAGATGTTGAACTTATATCACTTACTGATTCCGATTGATTTTTTCTTCTCTTGACTCTACTAGGTAAAGGGAATTCTTTCGGAGAAATACCAAGTTTTTCACTTTGAAGCCTAGTAAGAGGTTTGGAAGAAACAAATTTTGAATTTACACTACCTTCATATATTTCAGACTCTTCAAGAGATAATGAGAATAATTTCAATTTATGAATTAAATCTTGAACTTCGGGAGACTCAGGATGTTGATTGTCTGAATGTTTTGAGATTTTGGTAGTGGGTGTCTGAATATTTTCTGCAATTTCTTCTCTAGGATTTTGAATTTCAGAAGAAATTGAAGAAGTTAATGAGGGTGTTTTGCTCTCGGAATGGCTTGTGGATAAAGATTTACTTGCCATTCACAGCTCATGCCCTCCTTCTAGCGCCAAAAATGTTGAAGCCTAGAAAATCTCTGCTTCAAACATCGGGGAAAACCACCCGGTCGGGACCTTAAGGCAGCTCCTTTTCCGTTTGGTATGGTGGCTCCGACTGGATTTAAAGGAGCAGTTTCCTTATGACTAAATGGATTGGATTGGGTGGGTGGAAATGGGACTAAATTAACTGAAGTAAAACTATCTAATTTAAGTTAAATATTTATAAATAAATTCTAATACTAACCCGGGTAATTATATGTGAATACAACTTAAGATTGTTCCAATTCAACAATAACCATGAAAATGTATTATTAATCAAATTGAAATGTGCAGAAACAAATAAAGATAACTCTGTTTAAGAAATTAAACAGAGTTGTATTAGCATATTGCATTCATCATTGTATACCATCTACATGTAATTATGAAAAATAGCGTTTCAATTATACTCAGAAATGATATATAAAAGGAAGCGTTGTGAAAACAAATATACATATAAATGATAGCAATTTTAAAGCGAATATCATAAGACAAAAGAAATCAACAGTGAAAGGATAGAAATACCTCATTCATCTTGAAGACTTTCAAATGCAATGTGATACTCTAATCCAGTAACTCTGATGCAAAATCAAATTCCAAGGTATAGAAATGCAACACTTCAAAGATAATTCCGCATGAAAATCACCAGATGTGATCCTTTTTAAAAATATATAAGACAATGGAGTACAGAAATGCAATCTCCAAGTCCAAAATATTAAGATCCAGGACCCTTGTCTAAATGCATGAGAAGGGTTTAAATACTACTTAAATAAATATAAAAATAGTCTTATTACAAAAATTAAGGATTCGGTTCAATGACCGTCCTTTTCCTAGGCTAAAATACAGTGAAATTAAAACTAAATCTATCTATCTATGAACTTGATCTTTAAACTTGCAGGCATCTAGCATAGTTTTGAGAAGATGCGGTTGACCGACTTCAGAATTCAACTGTCCTGAAAAGACAGAGTCGGCAAGCGTAGGATCAATCTTCTCTGTAGCATTGATGATACAATTAAGCGCACTGTGCTGACTGTGTGGCTTCACCAAGTACATCCAGTATGAGTCCCAATTTAATCTTGTCAGCCCTTGGATGGATTTTGCTCTTTCTTCTGCCTTTTGCCTCCATTCTGTTTGCAGTTGATTTTTCTGTGGGAGATATCCTGGAACAGTTTCTGGGATCAAATTAGCTTTGTGTAAATTTTCATTTACACAATCAGTGAGAGTGTTTTCCGTTGTAGCCGCCTCCTCTACTGCCTTTTCTGCCCTTCTGATTTGTGCATCCCAGTTATTGAACAATATTTCTTTATGGTTTTCATTAACGATGGGTGCACCAGCTTTTCTGCCTTCTTCTGTCTTTTGCCATGCCAAATAATCATTGATCTTTTCATTAATCAAATCATAATCATTTCGTAAATCTACGACATGATTTGTGATTTTATCGCTCTCTTGGCACAAAGAATTCCATTGCAAGATTTTTTTGGCAGAAAACTTCCTCTTGTTGCAGTAGTTGATTGTTCAAAGAGATAGTTTCTGAAATGAATTTTGGAAGCTTAGGATCATCTTTATGCTGATCTTGGATAATCTGTATTTGTTTTTCTTTATCAGCCAAGCTTTTTTGATCTCCTATTTGCATTTCTTGAAGTTGTTGTTGTAACTCTTCAAGTTTCAATTGTGCTTCCTTATCGGCCTGTACCTGTTGCAATTGCTGTTGTAGAACTGTTACCTGTTCTTCTTTTTCATTCAAAAAAAGTTGTATCTCAAATGCTCTGTCAATTGTTGCAGAAGCATAAGCTCCTGTCATTTGAGATAACTTAGTGAGATTATGAGTAGGTTCTGTGGCAGGATCTTTCCACAAAACATCTACTTGTTCTTCTTCAGTAGCAATTGCACCTTCTAACTTTCTCTTTTTCCTATGTCTCTTCACTACGGCTTTGTATTTTGGGCTGTAGAATACATCCAGAGGAGGAATGTCCTCTACATTAAGTACAATTTCAGAGGAGGGTGTGATTGGTATGTGCTCTGTCACTGTGACTGTGCTGTTTGTTCCTGTGTTCAAAACTTTGGTTGTCTGGACAGGGGTCTGTACATTCTGTCCTTCTACATTAATCAATTGGTTAAAGGTTTCCCATTATTTGTCTAACTCAATGGTGACTGGTTGTTGCTGTACATTGGTTGGAGGAGGATTTGTCTGTTGAGAAGTCAAAATTTGCTGTTGAGTAAGTTCTTTTGATTGTGTAGAATCTTTAATGGATTCTTCCATTTTATCTTCCTTTTCTTTAGACTTATTGGAGTGTTCAGAATCTCTGTCAGATTTTGATTTAGATTTACCTGTACTTGAACTGCCGTTAAGACTAAAACTAGGAGTTTGCTCCCTTGCGGGCTCTAAGCGTAGATTATCCAAAGGAATAGGAATTAGTCTTCTTTCTCTGTAAAGCTTGAATTCCTGAAATTCTTCTGGAGATAGCTGCGCTTGAGCTGAATTCAAAACTGATTTGAATGAATTTCTTGCTTGGAACATATCATCAAAAAGATCATGTTCCCCGGAAAATTCCCTTACTTTGATTGCATTGGTAAAATTCTTAACAATATCATTTGGGTCGAATAACCTTCTTGAAAATTTGAACAGCTGTAGGCATGTAATGTTGCCTATCTCTTGAAATGCATGACCAATATCAAACAGTGAAAATGTTCCACATTTTACGGGAAATTGTGGCCAAATGCCCTTTTTCTTCTCTTTTAAATCTTTTGTCATACCTCCCTGGCGACAGGTCTGATAAGAAATTTCCCGAGCTACAAGTCTATCTGGAACATATAGGGGTAACACATGGGGAGAAGCATAACTTCCAAAAACCCTAATATAAGTGAACAATTCTTCTCCAAACCATCTCGCGACGGGGAGAATATCAACCTCTGTTTCTGAGGATAACCTCGGGGCATCCTTATTATACAATGTTCTGTACAATGGCAGCATTATTCCATGACAAATTTGGTAAAAATGGGGGACAAAATTAGACTCCCATAGTTCTTTATGGTACACATGAATGGGAAAAGGATCGTGGATAGTCCATTTCCAGCCCATCACAGGGAATTTAGAGACATAGCAGATGGCATCCATGACATAAGCAGATAAATAAAAAGGCGGATAAACCCACTGAGAAACATTTCATTTAGACCGGTAGTGAAAAATAGCAGTTGTCAAATTATCAGATAGGATTTTGGCCCAGTCTACAATTGTAGAATTAACAGTCGCATTCAACAAAGGAAGCCATTCGGGTAAGATCATATTTATGTCAGGATTTCTAAAAAGCCTGCATAACATGGCAGCAGTAAAACAATAAGGAGAGGTAAGTGAACCCGTGCTGTACATACCTTGTTTGTTTTTCTTCAATGGTTCACTTCTTTTGGTCCACCCCTTTGTGCATTCTGCCAAATTTGCATGTTCTCTGGAAAAATCTTCCATGAATTGTTTGTTGAAAGTCGCCTGAGGTTCTGGCAACTTATACATTAATCTCAGATCTTCTATGGTGAATGACCCGATTAGCTCTTCAGATGGAGTTCTGAATTGTCTGTCTGAAATATCTATGCTATCCAGCACCCATCTCACCATGTCTGTATATGGGAGAATCCTTGGCCTTGCTGCTATTCTATGCAGAAATGAGCAAGCCAAGTCTCTAAGGGTTGCTTCAGACGTATTCTTGGAACCTGCTGTAGCTGCAACTTTTATCACCACAGGATTTTCTTCTTCTAACAGATTATACATTCCTTCCCAAGTGGATATAACGGCATCCTTATTACAGGCGGTGTCTACATAGAGCGAAGCCATTTCTTTGTTTTCATAATTTGAGCTCTTCTCCTTCTTACCCATATTGTTTAGTGGAAGCTTTGTATAGACGTTTGCTCCTTCGTGCCTGCGTTTTACGAGTAAATGAGAGTAATGGTATAAGAAAGGTGATGAGACTGTTTTAAATGTGAAAGCGGATGAAATATAATATTTTAATTGTGAAACGACTTTCAATCTAAACACAATCTCATTTACCATTAATAATCAATCCAATCATTTAATTTAATCATTAAAGCGCATAACGGATTTGACATATGGGAAGATTGCCTTGGGATAGCGCGCCTACATGAATCTGTGACATTGCGATCTGCGATTTGCTACGCAATATCGCAATGTCGCAATGTCACAATATCGCAAAATGAAGTCATCGCGGTTATGAAAATAGCGCAAAAGCGGAAATTGCGCAATAGCGCAAAAGCGCATGTCGCAAAAGCGCATAATTGAAAAGAGCACAAAAGATATTCATTAATCATTTCTGTTTTCTGCGCTATGCGATCTGCGACCAATGCGTTTTATAAAAGATATATACCATTTTGTTATGGATGCGCTATCTTGTTTAAAGAGCAATTTTATTATAATCTATCATAAACTTAAGTGTTTCTTAATATTCTTTCTAAGGGATTAGGTTTATGATAGAAATTTTTATTTGAAAAGGCAAACAAATCCTAATTGATTTTTTTGGATTTTTAACTAAGGGTCCTCATTTATTTAGTATTATTACTAATATTAAATAAAAAGGGGGGTTGTTGCTGGTCACAACAATTGGAGATTCACTGAAAGAAACAGTTATCTCTGAAAAAATAAAATGAACATTCTATCTTTAGTAAGTAAAGGTTTTTAAAGATAATGAAAACTATCTTAGGATAATTCAAATAAAATGTAACTATGAAAAAGAAATAAAAATCATTTCATAATTTCTTTCTAATTTTTTAAGAAATAAAAACATTTTGGGTTATCTCAAGCTTTTATTGGTGTTAATAATGAAGTAAGTGGATCTCTCCAAGTTTTGGTTTTATAATATACTCTATTGCCATAGGTATTGCCTCTGCTACCAGCAAACGTTCATAGTCTCGACAGGGTTACCTTTAAACCATTAACTATTCATTGTCCCATCCAACTAAAATTATGACTTTTTAAAAGATAAATTCATAAGACCTATTATCTCATGTTTTTGTCTTTTATTTATTTTTATTTTAAGAGCCATTGTTCTGGTTTGGCAGCCAGTTAATAACAATTCCATTCACTAGTTATAATTAAATTGAACAAGCTGGCTCGTGATGAGACCCCTTGTCTTATATTTATAAGCCATTACCCTGTTTTGGTATGCAGTATTGGTAATGTCAGTTTTATTACTCCTTATGAACATGGTAAGTAGGCTCACAATGAGACCTCTTATCTCTTAAATTTTTTGTATAATTTATTAGAATTACATTCTAAAAAATCACAACTTAAATGGATGGGGTGAAATAGTTTTATCATTAAGAATCAATGGATGACAATTTTCAGAGTTTTTTGAGTTCCAAAACTTTGAAAAAAAATCTTTACTTTGATAGATAACCTTTCTCTGCTTAATAAACTTATAATGATTTACATTCTTCTCAAGTTTTCAAAAGATCATGTAAATGATTGAAATAATATTTCAAAGTTTAACATCTTATTTTAAACTATTCAAAAACTGTGATCATTACTTTAAAAATTCTTATTTACACAAAATAAATATTTATAATATTTTTCCGAAGAAATTTTCTTAAATAGTAAACAGTCAATCAGAGACTCATAAACAACCTTTATTTGTAAAAACAAAAACAATCAAAAACTTTGCAGAAAGAAATATGTACAGCTTAAGAAGGGGTTACCTCCTTATGAAAAGAATTTCTTCAAGATAAGCCCATTTACAGGAAGAGATTCTCTCTTACCTGTTAGATCTTGGAGTATGAATGTATTTGAGCTTATCTTCTCAACGATCTGAAATGGTCCAAGCCACAATTTCTGAAATTTGGTATGTTTACCTTTCTCTTCGTGTGCTTTATCCCATTTCAGAACGAGATCACCAATTGACAAAGTTTTTGAGCTAGTAGAACTTGCATCAAAAGAAGATTTTACAAGTTGTTGATGTTTTTCGTGAGTAATTTTTGCTTTATCTCTGTCCTCTTCAAGTTTAAGGATTTGATCATATCTCAATTGAATGGATGAAGAAGGATTTTCTTCAATAAACTGCACTAGGGCTAATGATGGAAGAGTTAGATTTGATGGTATCACAACTTCTTTTCCATAAACTAGATTGAAAGGTGAAGTCCTTATTGAAGCTTTTTCAGTGATACGATCAGCCCATAACGCAAAGATTAAAGATTTATGCCAATTATTTTGATTTTGATCAACGGTCCTTTTAATGATTTTGATAAGGTTTTTATTAGTGGATTCAGTCAAACCATTACCTTGTGGATAATAATTTGCTAAATATTTTAATTTAAAACCTCTTTTGACTGCAAATTCTATTAAACTATTTCCAGAGAAGTAAGATGCGTTATCAAAGACAAGAGCTTGAGGTACACCAAACCTGGTTATGATGAATTGATCTATGAAATCAATAATTGCATCAGAATTGGCTACCTTCAACGGGATTGCCTCTACCCACTTTGTAAAGTAATCAGTTGCAGTAAGGATTTACTTGTGCTGTTTGGAAGAATGAGGTACTATCTCACCAATAATTTCAAGCCCCCATTGTTCGAATGGTTGCTCAATAGTTACTGGTTGCAAAGGAAAAATTGGTTTCCTTTGTCTTCCACTTGCAGTTTGACAAATTTGGCACTTCCTTACGTAATCATGCGTATCTTTAAAAAGGGTAGGCCAGTAATAACCAGCATGAATTATTTTGTGAGCTGTGGTATCACCTCCAAAATGACCTCCTGCTGGTCCATCATGCAACTCCTGCAAAACCTTTTCAGCTTCAGTCTTTTCAAGACATATTAATAAAATTGAATCATATTTTTTTCTAAATAACACATTATCAATGATCTCATATTTAATAGCCTTTAACTTTAAAGCGTGTTTACTCTTATAGCTGAGATTAGAAGGAGCATACCCATTTTTCAAGTAATAGATAAGATCAGCATATTGAGATCCGGAATCTGTAACATTTATCTGACTTACTTGAATATCTTGATTTGAATCTTGATTTTCTGGTATGTTATGAGCTCCTGCCAATAATATGCAAAAACCTTGTCCTCTAACAATCTTAGCTGGTTTAATATCAATATCATATTCTTGCAAGGTTGTTACCCAGTTAGCTCTCTTTTCTCCTACTTCTTTTTTAATTAATAATTGCCTCACTGCAGAGAATGGGACAATGATTTTTGTATGTGTTTTCAAGAGAAAAGGTCTGAAATGTTTGATTGATTTAAACACAGCAAAGGCTTGTTTTTCGACATCGGAATAATTAAGCTCAGCTCCTTGCAAATTTGAGCTAAAGAAAGAAATTGGTGCTTCGATTTCTTGATCATTGAGTTGTGTTAAAACGGCTGCATAGGATGTTTCAGTGGCCAGAGTATACAAAGTAAAATATTTAGAAAAATCCGGGGTATTTAATGTTGGTGCATTAATGATCGCTCGTTTGATTGAATCAAAAGCCTCTTTTTCTTTATGCACCCATTTGAATATTGAATTCTTCTTGATCATATTTTGCATAGGTAAAACAATTAAAGAAAAATAAGGAATAAATCTTTTAACAAAATTGATCTGTCCTAGAAATGATTGCATGGATTTTTTGTTATGTGGTAAAGAAATATCAGAAATTTCTTTCACTCTATCTGGATCAATATATATACCATCTTTTGACACAACAAATCCTAAGATTTTTCCTTCATCTAAAGCAAAGAAATATTTCTTTGGATTTAAGGAGATACCAAACCTTCTACATCTTTCAAATATTTGTTTTAAATCATGTAGATGATTGGCTCTCTTTTTTGAAAATACTGTTATGTCATCAAGATAAACAACAACTGATTTATTGATCAAACCTTTGAATGCTATATCCATGGCTCTTTGAAAAGTTGCTCCTGCATTTATTAGACCAAAAGGCATTTTCTGATAAGCATAAGTTCCCCATTTTGTTCTGAAAGTTGTTTTCAATCTATCATCTGGATGAACTAGAACTTGATTATAGCCCGAAAATCCATCGATAAAAGACATAAGTTCAGAACCAGCTACCTTTTGAAGTATCTGTTCCATGGTTGGCAATGGGAAATTGTCTTTTAAGCATGCCTTGTTTAAATTTATGAAATCAATACAGATTCTTATATCACCATTCTTCTTCCTTACAGGTACCATATTGGAAACCCAATTAGAGTGCCTGACTGGAAAAATGATTTTGGCTTTCAAAAGTTTATTAAGTTCTGATTTAATTTGACTTTCGAGATTTGGAGGGATCTTTCTCAACTTATGTTGAACAGGTTTAATATCAGGAAGCATTGGAATCATGTGTTGAATAACCGAAGTATTATACGTTTTTAGATCACCATAATTCCAAGCAAAAACGTTTTTATACTTGTTCAGCAGTTTAATGAATGCATTCCTTTCCTCTGGTGTTAAATTGAGTCATAAATTAACGTTTTGAGGTTTGGAATCAGAACCAAGATTTACTAATTCAAACTTCAAAGTTGAACTTTGAAGTTTCGTATTAGTGACTTTCTTGAATCTATCTTTAATGTCATATAAATCCTCTAATTTAACAACAGATTTTGGAATGGGGTTTTCATTACCTTTTGAAGCAATTTGTAAATCATGATCATTTTCGTCAATAATTTTCTCATCATATGATTTCTCTGAAGTCATGAAATTTAGAATATCTTGATCATGATAGAATACTCTCCAATTTGTAACATTATCTGGGACAGATGGACGAAAAATCAATTCTACAGAAAACCTATCAGGACTGCAATCTTCAGCAGGTAGGAGTTTAGATGCAACATTAGCTAACAACTCAGCTGATGTATTCTGATTCCTAGGAATAGGAGAAATATTGAATGCTAAAAAATGAGTGGTGAGATCTTGTACTAGGGTTTGATAGTGTTTAAGATGTCCTAAAAGGCAATGAATAGTATTCCTGACTTGTTTTATGACAATTTCGGAATCACCAAAAACTTTCAAGTATTTAACATCTAGCCCTATAGCTTTATAAAGTCCTTGAACCAAGGCTTCATATTCTGCGGTATTGTTAGTACACTCAAATTCTAATCTACATGACAGCATGGTTTTCTCCCCATTTGGATCAATTAAGATGCATCCAGCTCCAGCTCCATCACTAGACTTCGATCCATCAAAATATAACGACCAAAATAAAGATTTGTCTATTGGCTTATCTACAATTACATTAGAAATATTTACAATTCTGGAAGAATCAGATTGTGAAAAAATTTATATCTGAGAAACAAAAGTATTTACAGAAAAAGGTGATTGAGGAGCTTTGAAATTTCCAAGAAATGATTCAGCAGAATAACCTCCAAGAATATTGTTGTTGAATGCCACAGGTTCATTAGGTTGTTAAAATTCAGTGACAGTGTGCGTCATATGTTTTTCTCGTTCAATTTTGATTTGATTTGGTTTCCCTTTGTAGGGAAGCCACATGTGTGAATAATCAGTTGAGATATAACCATTAAGTTTCGCAGACCAGTCTCTGCTCAAGATTAATCCATAGAATTTAGGAATATCAGCAATCAAAATATCAATTATTTCGACAATCCTAGGATCGGAAGCTAATCTGATAGTGACTGAATTGATTTATCCTACAACTTGAACTTTAGAGCGATCCAACTGAACGATATGAACTTCTGATTTCTGTGGTTCAATATTCAATTTAGCACATACAGAAGTAGGCATTATATTGGAGGAAGCTCCAGAATCAATCAAACAATTGTGTAGATTTTTATTGTACATCTCATAAGTCAAAAGAAAAGGAGGAGTTTGAGAATTTGAATTTTCCCCAATGAGCACAGTATCAGTAGCATCTACCTTATCTGGTGGCTTACCAGTTCCTCTTGCTGCTTTTGCAACTACACCGCTTGGTAAAGAAGCAATTGGTGTAGCATTTAATTCTTTCAATAGCAACTTTTGCTGGTGTTTTAGTTTGTTGATTTCATGTAAGGAAATGTTGGCTTTGATATTTTTCATGTCTTCGACAATGTTGTATTCCATGGGATCTGACACTACTAAAGTTTTTGCTGTTGATGTGAGAGGATTAGAAGAGGATGGCTGATTTTGAGTAGGTGATGGAGAATTTTTCTTCACAGTGGGTTTGTCTTTGGTACTTGGAGTTGTAATTTTCTTTTTAGGAACTGTTTGCACTGGTTCTGTTGTAGATTTACTCCTAGTACTTACAGGCATAGCTTCTTCACTATCAGAATTAGGGAGAATAAAATCCCACATTCCATTCAATTCAACTATTTCTTCATTTTCATCTTCTTGATCTGATACTATAGATGTATCTTCTTCTTCTTCCTCTTCTTCTGATTCTACATTAGAGATTGCATTAGGAGGTTTAGATTCAACTTGGTTTCTTCTGAAATTTCGGAATGGTTTCTTGGTAGAAGTTTCAGCCACTTGTTTTTTAATTTCAACCATTTCATTTGACATGGTTTTAAGAACTTTCTGTAAACCTTCCATGTCGTATGGATCTTTGGCCTTTTTCTTTAAATCATCTTTGAAGCTGACATTCTTTGATTTCCTTTCCTCGATAGCATTTTTCTTTTCCAGAGAAGTAATACGTTTTTCCACTGCAATAGCTTCTTTCATATTCTCAGCTAATGTAGGCTTTGCAGCTCTGTCTACGAAAATTGCTATGTTTGAGGGTAAGGCAGCTATATACCATTCAATTCTGACTTGTTCACTGGGTTGTGAATCTGTATGAATTTTGTTCAAGAGTTTGTTGAATCTAGCATTGAATTCTTTTATAGGTTCCTTGGGTTCTATCTTCAAATTTGAGAGATCATTGAGTAAAGTTGCAATTGATCGGTCATCTCCAAATTTGGTCAAAAAATGATCTGCAAAAATGTCCCAACTTGTTATGGATCCTGATGGTAATGAAAAGTACCATGATCCTGCTACTCCCTGGAGAGTATAAGGGAATAATCTAACTACAACATCTTCATGTATGACTCCATTCAAATTAATAGCCAGCATAAAGTTATTGATATGTTCTTCAGCTTGAATGTTAAGATTTGGGCTAAACTTTGGAAGCCATTTTCCAGGATTGTCTGGTAAATCATGTAAAGGTGCAGCCATGTTGACTGCTCCTGGAGTAGACCATGGTCTCTGTGCCATTATTGGGACGACTATTGGAGGAATAGTAGAAACTGGTGGTATTTGAATAGAAGTGGTTGGAATAGATGATGTTTAGATTGATGAGGATTGAGGAGAAGATGTTTGTGGAGATGATATGGAAACAACTATACTTTTTTGAGTTGGGATTTCGGAAACAGATATTTGAATATTAGAGGTTGAACTTATATTACTTACTGATTCCGATTGAATTTTTCTTGTCTTGACTCTACTAGGTAAAGGGAATTCTTTCGGAGAAATACCAATTTTTTCACTTTGAAGCCTAGTAAGAGGTTTGGAAGAAACAAATTTTGAAGTAACACTACCTTTAGATATTTCAGACTCTTCAAGAGATAATGAGAATCCTTTCAATTTATGAATTAGATCTTGAACTTCAGGAGACTCAGGATGTTGTTTGTCTGAATGTTTTGAGATTTTGGTAGTGGGTGTTTGAATATTTTCTGCAATTTCTTCTCTAGGATTTTGAATTTCAGAAGAAATTGAAGAAGTTAATGAGGGTGTTTTGCTCTCAGAATGGCTTTTGGATAAATATTTACTTGCCATTCATAGCTCAGGCCCTCCTTCTAGCGCCAAAAATGTTGAAGCCTAGAAAATCTCTGCTTCAAACATCGGGGAAAACCACCCGGTCGGGACCTTAAGGCAGCTCATTTTCCGTTTGGTATGGTGGCTCCGACTGGATTTAAAGGACCAGTTTCCTTGTAACTAAATGGATTGGATTGGATGGGTGGAAATGGGACTAAATTAACTGAAGTAAAACTATCTAATTTAAGCTAAATACTGATAAATAAATTCTAACACTAACCCGAGCAATTATATGTGGATACAACTTAAGATTGTTCCAATTCAACAATAACCATGAAAATGTATTATTAATTAAATTAAAATGTGCAGAAACAAATAAAGATAACTCTGTTTAAGAAATTAAACAGAGTTGTATTAGCATATTGCATTCATCATTGTATACCATCTACATGTAATTATGAAAAATAACGTTTCAATTATACTCAGAAATGATATATAAAAGAAAGCGTTGTGAAAACAAATATACATATAAATTATAGCAATTTTAAAACGAATATCATAAGACAAAAGAAATCAACAGTGAACAGATAGAAATACCTTGTTCATCTTGAGGACTTTCAAATGCAATCTGATACTCTATCCAGTAACTATGATGCAAAATCAAATTCCAAGGTACATAAATGCAACACTTCAAAGATAATTTCGCATGAAAATCACCAGATGTGATCCTTTTTAAAAAATATATAAGACAATGGAGTACAGAAATGCAATCTCCAAGTCCAAAAATATTAAGATCCATGACCCTTCTCTAAATGCATGAGAGGGGTTTAAATACTACTTAACTAACTCTAAAAATAGTTTATTACAAAAAATAAGGATTCGGTTCAATGACCGTCCTTTTCCTAGGCTAAAATACAGTGAAATTAAAACTAAATCTATCTATCTATGAATTTGATCTTTAAACTTGCAGGCATCTAGCATAGTTTTGAGAAGATGCGGTTGACCGACTTCAGAATTCAACTGTCCTAAAAATACAGAGTCGGCAAGCGTAGGAGAAATCTTCTCTGTAGCATTGATGATACAATTAAGCACACTGTGCTGACTGTGTGGCTTCACCAAGTACATCTAGTATGAGTCCCAATTTAATCTTGTCAGCCCTTGGATGGATTTTTCTCTTTCTTCTGCCTTTTGCCTCCATTCTGTTTGCAGTTGATTTGCCTGTGGGAGATATCTTGGAACAGTTTCTGGGATCAAATTAGCTTTGTGTAAATTGTCATTTACACAATCAGTGAGAGTGTTTTCCGCTGTAGCCGCCTCCTCTATTGCCTTTTCTGCCCTTCTGATTTGTGCATCCCAGTTATTGAACATTATTTCTTTATGGTTTTCATTAACGATGGGTGCACCAGCTTTTCTGCCTTCTTCTGTCTTTTGCCATGCCAGATAATCATTGATCTTTTCATTAATCAAATCATAATAATTTCGTAAATCTACGACATGATTTGTGATTTTATCGCTCTCTTGGCATAAAGAATTCCATTGCAAGATTTTTTGGCAGAAAACTTCCTCTTGTTGCAGTAGTTGATTGTTCAAAGAGATAGTTTCTGAAATGAATTCTGGAAGCTTAGGATCATCTTTATGCTGATCTTGGATAATCTGTATTTGTTTGTCTTTATCAACCAAGCTTTTTTGATGTCCTATTTGCATTTCTTGAAGTTGTTGTTGTAACTCTTCAAGTTTCAATTGTGCTTCCTTATTGGCCTGTACCTGTTGCAATTGTTGTTGCAGAGCTTTTACCTGTTCTTCTTTTTCATTCAACAAAAGTTGTATCTCAACTGCTTTATCAATTGTTGTAGAAGCATAAGCTCCTGTTATTTGAGTTAACTTAGTGAGATTATGAGTAGGCTCTGTGGCAGGATCTTTCCACAGAACATTTACTTGTTCTGCTTCAGTAGCAATTGCACTTTCTATTTTTCTCTTTTTCCTCTGTCTCTTCACTACTGCTTTGTATTTTGGGCTGTAGAATACATCCAGAGGAGGAATGTCCTCTACATTAAGTACAATTTCAAAGGAGGGTGTGATTGGTATGTGCTCTGTCACTGTGACTGTGCTGCTTGTTCCTGTGTTCAAAACTTTGGTTGTCTGGACAGGGGTCTGTACATTCTGTCCTTCTACATTAATCAATTGGTTATAGGTTTCCCATTCTTTGTCTAACTCAATGGTGACTGGTTGTTGCTGTACATTGGTTGGAGGAGGATTTGTCTGTTGAGAAGTCAAAATTTGTTGTTGAGTAAGTTCTTTTGATTGTGCAGAATCTTTAATGGATTCTTCCATTTTATCTTCCTTTCCTTTAGACTTATTGGAGTGTTCAGAATCTCTGTCAGATTTTGATTTAGATTTACCTGTACTTGAACTGCCGTTAAGACTAACACTAGGAGTTTGCTCCCTTGCGGACTCTAAGCGTAGATTATCCAAAGGAATAGGAATTAGTCTTCTTTCTCTGTAAAGCTTGAATTCCTGGAATTCCTCTAGAGATAGTTGTGCTTGAGCTGAATTCAAAACTTCTTTGAATGAATTTCTTGCTTGGAACATATCATCAAAAAGATCCTGTTCCCCAGAAAATTCCCTTACTTTGATTGCATTGGTAAAATTCTTAACAATATCATTTGGGTCGAATAACCTTCTCGAAAATTTGAACAACTGTAGGCATGTAATGTTGCCCATCTCTTGAAATACATGACCAATATCAAACAATGAAAATTTTCCACATTTTACAGGAAATTGTGGCCAAATGCCCTTTTTCTTCTCTTTTAAATCTTTTGTTATACCTCCCTGGCCACAGGTCTGATAAGCAATATCCCGAGCTACAAGTCTATCTGGAACATATAGGGGTAGCACATGGGGAGAAGCATAACTTCCGAAAACCCTAATATAAGTGAACAATTCTTCTCCAAACCATCTCGCGACGGGGAGAATATCAACCTCTATTTCTGAGGATAACCTTGGGGCATCCTTATTATACAATGTTATGTACAATGGCAGCATTATTCCATGACAAATTTGGTAAAAATGGGGGACAAACTTAGACTCCCATAGTTCTTTATGGTACACATGAATGGGCAAAGGATCGTGGATATTCCATTTCCAGCCCATCACAGGGAATTTAGAGACATAGCAGATGGCGTCCATGACATAAGCAGATAAATAAAAAGGCGGATAAACCCGCTGAGAAACATTTCGTTTAGACCGGTAGTGAAAAATAGCAGTTGTCAAATTATCAGATAGGATTTTGGCCCAGTCTACAATTGTAGAATTAACAACCGCATTCAAAAAAGGAAGCCATTCGGGTAAGATCATATTTATGTCAGGCTTTCCAAAAAGTCTGCATAACATGGCAGCAGTAAAACAATAAGGAGAGGTAAGTGAACCCGTGTTGTACATAACTTGTTTGTTTTTCTTCAATGGTTCACTTCTTTTGGTCCACTCCTTTGTGCATTCTGCCAAATTTGCATGTTCTCTGGCAAAATCGTCCATGAATTGTTTGTTGAAAGTCGCCTGAGGTTCTGGCAACTTATACATTAATCTCAGATCTTCTATGGTGAATGACCCGATTAGCTCTTCAGATGGAGTTCTGAATTGTCTGTCTGAAATATCTGTGCTATCCAGCACCCATCTCACCATGTCTGTATATGGGAGAATCCTTGGCCTTGCTGCTATTCTATGTAGAAATAAGCAAGCCAAGTCTCTAAGGGTTGCTTCAGACGTATTCTTGGAACCTGCTGTAGCTGCAACTTTTATCACCACAGGGTTTTCTTCTTCTAACAAATTATACATTCCTTCCCAAGTGGATATACCGGCATCCTTGTTACAGGCGGTGTCTGCATATAGCAAAGCCATTTCTTTGTTTTCAGAATTTGAGCTCTTCTCCTTCTTACCCATAGTGTTTAGTGGAAGCTTTGTATAGACGTTTGCTCCTTCGTGCCTGCGTTTTACGAGTAAATGAGAGTAATGATATAAGAAAGGTGATGAGACTGTTTTAAATGTGAAAGCGGATGAAATATAATATTTTAATTGTGAAACAACTTTCAATCTAAACACAATCTCATTTACCATTAATAATCAATCCAATCATTTAATTTAATCATTAAAGCGCATAACGGATTTGACATATGGGAAGATTGCCTTGGGATAGCGCGCCTACATGAATCTGCGACATTGTGATCTGCGATTTGCTGTGCAATATCGCAATATCGCAATGTCGCAATATCGCAAAATGAAGTCATATCGCGGTTATGAAAATAGCGCAAAAGCAGAAATTTCGCAATAGCGCAAAAGCGCATGTCGCAAAATCGCAAAAGCGCATATCGCAAAATCGCAAAAGCGCATATCGCAAAATCGAAAAAGCGCATAATTGAAAAGAGCGCAAAAGATATTCATTAATCATTTCTGTTTTCTGCGCTATGCGATATGCGACCAATGCGTTTTATAAAAGATATATACCATTTTTTTATGGATGCGCTATCTTGTTTAAAGAGCAATTTTATTATAATCTATCATAAACTTAAGTGTTTCTTAATATTCTTTCTAAGGGATTAGGTTTATGATAGAAAGTTTTATTTGAAAAGGCAAACAAATCCTAATTGATTTTTTTGGATTTTTAACTAAGGGTCCTCATTTATTTAGTATTATTACTAATATTAAATAAAAAGGGGGGTTGTTGCTGGTCACAACACACCCTTACCATCCTTAGGGAAAATTGGTTCCTTAACCAATCTAAGTGAACTCCGAATGGTGCGGGAGGGCTTGAAGGTTGAGGAAACATTATGTCTTTTCAGGATCCTAGTGACTTTATCAGTAGTACCTTGGATAAACAGAAGGTGAACTCCAGATAACTGATCACAAGGATCTTTCTTATCCCTAGGACCTTTTTCAGCTTTTTTAAAATCTCTAAGACACTGAATCTTGTTGTAAACGTTCTTATTAAAAACATAAATGAGATGAGTTTTTTCACCTTCAAAGTGGTGTTCATCGGAGATTCTAAAGGCCCTGGTAGCTAGGGTACTGAGAGCCCCAAGTTTTTGAGCAGGGAAATGGTGAGAACTAGCATGTAAATACTACTCAGTGTGTGTCTTCTTTCTAAAGACCTGATGAGAGAAAGAACCATCATCATTCCTAGAAATAAGGACATCCAGAAAGGGTAGGCTACCATCCACTTCGAATTCCATGGTGAACTTAATGAAGTTAGATTGATCATTAAGATGCTAGAAGAAAAGGTCCAACTATAATAATAATAATAATGTTAATATTTATAATAATAATAATAATAGCAACTATAATAATATTAATATTAATAACAATAATAATAATAATAATACCAATAATTATAATAATAATAATTTTAACATTAATAATAATAACAAAAATAACAAAGACATCAAATCTTTCTCCTCCCCCTCGAATAGGACTGTTATTAATCTCTCGAGTTTCTTCTTTGATCGTCATGTCTTCAATTTGTTGGAGAAGGGTCTTAATTATGCTTTGGCTCCTAAGAAAATCCCTATTCATGACATTATTTGTGATATTCAATACGGGATTAGAGATTTACCTGATGATACTAAAGACACTATCAGGAAATATTGTGCCATGATCCATAGAAAATCTAAGCCCCCTAAGAGCAACATTAGAAAACCGGAGTTTGAGGCTCTTAAATCCTTAAACAGTAACCATGACAATGTTCTTCTTAAGGTGGATAAGGGAGGTGCTATGGTTATTTTAAAAAAAGAGGACTATATTAATAAGATGTTGGATCACCTTCTTAATAGCGGGAGCTACAAGAAGTTGGACAAAAATCCCCTTAAAATAGTTTATAAAGCGGTTGTTTTGGCTATAAAATCAAGTAGCATTGTTGGCTCTCTCATTGAGAGTAACCCCCTCACTCCTAGGATTTATGGTCTTCCTAAGATTCATAAAGATGGTGCTCCCCTTCGCCCCATTGTCAACACCATAGGTGGTCCAACCTATCTTCTCACTAAATTTTTAGCCAATAAGCTTAAACCTCTTGTGGGACGGATCGAATCCTTTGTCAAAGACTCATCCTCTTTTATTAATGAATTGAAAAGCATTAAATTGGATCCCAATGATAGGTGTGTAAGTTTTTATGTTGTCTCATTATACACTTGCATTCCCATTGAGGAAGTTATCGATGTCGTTTCTCAAGTCACGGATCTTGATACTACTCATCTTGTCGAGATATGTCTAACCTAGACCTTCTTTAGTTTTGAGGGTGAATTTTTTGAATAGAATTATGGTGTGGCCATGGGTTCCCTTCTTTCCCCTGTGGTGGCTAATCTATTCATGGAAGCCTTCAAATATAGGGCCCTTTCCTCCTCCCTTTTTTAACCTAGGCATTGGAAAAGTTTTATTGATGACACATGTGTGGTTTGGCCCCATGGCTAAGAGAAATTTGATCTTTTCTTCCAAAATCTTAATGATCAATCTGACTTCATTATGTTCACCATGGAATTCGAAGTAGATGATAGCTTGCCCTTTCTTGATGTCCTTATTTCTAAGAATGATGATGGTTCTTTCTCTCATCAGGTCTTTAGAAAGAAGACACACATTGAGTAGTATTTATATGCTAGTTCTCACCATTTCACTTCTCAGAAACTTGGGGTTCTCAGTACCCTAGCCACCAGGGCCTTTAGAGTCTCCGATGAACACTACTTTGAAGGTGAAAAATCTCATCTCCTTAACGTTTTTAATAAGAATGGTTATAGCAAGATTCAATGTCTTTGAGATTTTAAAAAAGTTGAAAAAGGCCCAAGGGATAAGAAAGATCCTTGTGCTCGGTTATCTGGAATTCAGCTTCCGTTTATCCAAGGTACTACTGATAAAATTGCTAGGATCCTGAAAAGACATAATGTTTCTTCAACCTTCAAGCCCTCCTGCACCATTCAGAGTTCGCTTAGATCAGTTAAGGACCCGATTTTCCCTAAGGATGGTAAGGGTGTTTACTTGATCCCGTGCTCATGTGGGGTGCCTTACATCGGTTAAACTAGTCGATCGATTAATCAAAGAATTCATGAACATATCCTTGACCTTAAACATAGTTGATCTCGCTCCTTTGCCTTAGCAAAGCATGCTGAAAATACTAAACATCACATTTGCATTGAGGATGTTGAGGTGATTGCGAAGATTGACCATTTCCACCAACGCAATTTGAGGGAAGCTTTGGAAATCTAAAAGAGGCATGTTAACCTTAACAGGGATGATGGGTGGAGTATTAGTAGATGTTGGATTCTAGCCCTTCACTCTTAGTTGTCATTCTCCTATGGTTCTCTTCCTCTGCTTTGACTCTCGTTTTAATTATTATTATTATTATTATTAGTATGTATTTATTATTATTATTATTATATATATATGTATATATATATATATATATATATATATATATATATATATATATATATATATTAAATATTTATTTCATTTTATTTTATTTTTATTTTTATTTTATTTTATTTATTTATTTATTGAATATTATTATTATTATTTTGTTTTTTATTTCAAGAAATAAATAATAATAATAAAATTCAAAATATATATTAAATTATATTACATTTAATTTTTTCATAAAATATTAAATAAATAAAATGAATAAATTAACTACTATTAAATAATTTTTAATTATGCTTCTTACTTGAGTCAAACAAGTCGTTATTTTACAACGACTAGTTGGAGCTCTCCTTATCTACTTAAATGGGTTCCTTGATCAGATTTTCCATCTTGTCCTGATGATGAACCGCAGTGGTTGGTTCGAAACGCGTCGACAAAATTTTCTTTGATGTGATTTTCACCGAAAAATTCTATACACTGTTATGGATCACAAAAACGAAATTCCTAATTTTTTAGCTTTATCAATAACTCTATTTAAAAAGTATGACGGAATTTCTACCCAATTGAATATACCTCCTATTATGATAATTGTGTGCACCAAAGGTACCTATGCATCCTTAAAATGAATCTCCATATAGTCCACATATAAGAGCCATGTCATAGATGTTCGAGTCTCTTAGATTAATGAGATTTATATGCCATCAATCTTTCCAAAAAAACCTCTTACCTTCAACCCAACAACTAACCAAATTTTTGTTAATGTCATGGGTTGGGTAGAATTTCTCCACAAAATTAGTTACCATATATTTTTTAGATTCATGTAGATTATGGTACTTTTTAAACTCAAATTTTTGATAGGAAGCTACACACTTGCCCTCGTCATTTATTACAATCATGTTGTCAACATTGATGTTACTAATTACCCATTATATCACTTCAAAGCATGGTATAATTAAGGTTCTTACAACAATTGTATGAAGTTGTGATCTTATTATATTTGATAAAAACCATGTCATCAACATTTCCCATCATCGGGCCACTTGGAAGCATTATATATTTTTTTTTTCAGAAAGAAAAAAACGTTGTTTATATTAACAGTGCATATATCATAACATTACATTCCCATCTTGTGTAGATAAGAAAATCATGATCCAAAAACACATTTCCATTGTGACAACTTCTAAGGAAGAAAGGAGTGAAAACAAAAAATATGTAGGGATCATACATAATCGGGGGTAAAAAAAACCACCCAAGCCAAATATCGAGTCCAGAAAAAAGAAAACAATTAGATCAACCCAAATAAAAGAGGAGATCGATGCCATCTGTTACTGAACTCATCATATATTTGTAAGAAAAGGTAAGAAAAACATAGCGTAGGAAAAAACTGGCTCGCTTGATAAAAACTTGTGAGGCTCGGCTCGCTTGTATGCATATAGTATAGCTCGCTTGTAATAAGTCATCATATCTGGCTCGCTTGACAAATAAGAAAGAGATATGTATAGACAGGCTCGTTTGACAGCTCCAACAGGATGGAAAATGGCTCGTAGTTTTATGCAAAATGATCATTCACCTTCGAATAAAACAGATAGAACATGTGATTGAAAGCATTGATACAAAAAAGTGTAATTGTTGACTTAAGAATATTGTAAACCAGCTCGCTTGTAATAAGTCATCAAATCTGGCTCGTTTGACAAATAATAAAGTGATATGAATAGACAGGCTCGTTTGATAGCTCCAAAAGGAGAGAAATAGGCTCGTAGAATGATGCAAATGATCATTCACCTTCGAATAAGACAGATTGAACAGGTATACTTGAGAATTTTGTAACAGGCTCACTTGTCTGAATGTCAAATGAGATGAAAATAGTTGAAAAGTAAGACAGGTCCAGCAGATCAATAGAGTTCCTTTAGGCAGATCGAATATCATAATGACATAAACAAAGTGAGCTAAAGGAACCGAAAACGGTGAAACATCAGTAGTCAATCAGGCTCGCTTGAAGAGATAATATATACAGGCTCGCTTGACTATTGCTCAAAAATGACATAGTATAATGAGGCAGCCAAAAAACAAAACAAGTTTAGAAAAAACAAAAAATATCGAACCATGTAAACATATTTACCGGCAGATAACATGAGATGAAGAGTATGTTATGGAATAGGAATGGTGGATTCCCATATTTTTTCGCCATCCCTGTATTGAACCACCTGTATATTACCAAAATCAACATTTAATCCCATCTTGGACAGTCCATCAGCTCGCATGTTCAGATCTCTGTATATGTGGGTTATAGATGGGGAGCCCAGCTGTAGCCATAGACGTTGAACTCTGCTGATCCACCCTTGTAGATCAGGGGTATATATGTGTAGTCTACCCATGATGCATCAAATGACCATGTTAGAGTCTCCATATATATGAACCTCAGATAATTCCATGTTGACAACAACTAAAAGCCCACCCCAAAGTGCCATGAGTTCAGCTTTGTTATTGGTGCTTGGGCCACCATTCCAGTGCATGTGGATCCTTTCGCGACCCGATAGTTTTATCCAAGCTCCACATCCCATATTTCCATCTTTGCAAGCCCCATAGAAATAAACAGCAGGATAGCCAATCTCATGTGGCTGAATCCTACGAGATCCATCTATTGTTATATTTTGTTTGATGGGGATATCATCGATCCATCTCAAAATAGCACAAAAGATGTTGGGAGTATTGAAAGGAGTTCCATAAAAAATGAGTTGGTTCCTGGCTATCCACACTTCCCAAATCAAATAGAAAGGTAGAAATCAATATTTGTTTTTCATAGAATCCCATTCACCAGCAACAGTGATGAAATCAATCAGAACCCAGGCAGGATCAATGAAGAGTACAGAGAACATTTTCCATAGCTGAAGGACCACAGGGCATTGTATGAATAGATGCGCGGTTGACTCCTCAGATTGACCACAGAGGGAGCATCTACTAGGCCCCATAAAACCTCTCTTCAACAGATTATTCCATGTGAGAATTTTATCCTTCCATGTTAGCCACCCAAACAGAATAATTTTCGTAGGCAGATGTCTCTTCCAATATGGGGCAAAAATACGGGTGATTTGTTCAGAATAAACCTGTGAGTTGATACTGTAATAAATATCACGAACAATGGGGTGGCCTTCCACGATCGGTCCATCCCATATGATACAATCACCCCCAGTCGCATAACAAACTCCACCAGCCCGTAATGAAAGTAACATCAGCACCCATTCATTAGCGTCCTCACCATGAAGGCCCAACTGTGTAGCATTTTTAAAAACAGGGGCACCAAAAGACCATATATAAATAGTTTGTGATAGATAGCATATGCCCCTGTGAGCCAATCTATGAATGAGTCGGATAGATAATTTAGATTGTCGGGAAAAACCTTGCATGTTAATGTCCCCCAAAGGTATACGACTCCCATCCCTGAAAATCCATGTTAATCTATTAGCTGTGTGTCCCAGGACCTTCTTAAAACTGCCCCAAATAACCAAATAGGTCGCAGGAATATAGAAATCATGACAAAGAAGTTTATGCAGAGTATCACCGACAAGGTATTTGCATTTAATAATATCAGGCCAAATACTGGTCTCGTTTATGGCACGCCAGAAAGATTTAATGAGGGCAATGTTAAATATCCTCGTATCCAAGATGCCCCATCCATCATGTGTCTTGGGTATGCATAAAAAATTAAGTCTGACCAGATGGAATTTGTGCAAATTTTCAGGTCCATTCCAAAGGAAACCTGCAATAATTCTGTTTATATCCGCCACTATGCTAGCAGGTAAAAAGAATAAGTGTCCCCAGTATACCAATAATTGGGATAATACCGCCTGTATCATAATGTATCTCCCTCCCAAGGATAACCATTTGTGTGTCCACTGATTGATTTTCCTTCTGAAACGTTCAACCAGCCATAGCCAGTCCAAATGCTTATATCTGCATGGCTTGAATTTGTATCCAAGATACTGCAAACCCTCCGAGAGCAATTGGATTCCAATTCTAAGAAAATCTGCAATGAACTGGATTTCGTTCAAATCACCAAACTCATATAATAAGAAGGATTTGACTTGGTTAATGCATAACCCTATAGCCGCAGCAAATCTGTTAAGAAGGAAGTGGACATAAAACCGGTGGTTCCTTTTAAGTGTCCCGAATAGTAACATATCATCCACAAATAATGAGTGTGAGGCAGATGTGGTTTCAGAGAAATGAAAACCGAAGATATATCCTTTTTGTGTGGCCATGTTCATCAGCTTACTGAACCCATCCATGAAAAGAATAAAAATAAGAGGGGACAAAGCACAACCTTGTCTGAGCCCCCGGCCCGCCTCAAAAAAATAAGTAGGCAGTCCATTAACGATGACAACATATCGGACCGAGGTTATGCAGGACATGATCCAATGGATAATCTGGAATGGCAGACCAATATTCAATAGCACCAGGTGGATGTAGGACCAATCGAGGGTATCATAGGCCTTATACAAGTCAATTTTCATTATCAGGGCCTCACATTTCTGAAAATGCATAGTATGTAGAATCTCTTGTGCAACAACGATAGCATCATGAATAGACTTGCCAGAAAGAAAACCATATTGTTCTGGAGAAATATAGTTTGATAAAGCCGATTTCATTCTGTTAGCAATGATCTTAGATGTGATCTTATACAGTAGATTACATAGGGAAATAGTACGATATTCTGCAAATGTTGTTGGGTTGTCATTTTTCGGAATAAGAGCTATAAATGTAGAATTCAAGTTTGATGGAATATGACCTGTTGATCTGAATAATTCCATCATATCCGTCAATTCAGTCCCCATAATGTCAAAGAAAAATAAGAAGAATTCTGATGTCCACTCGTCAGGCCCCGGGAATTTGTCATGTGGAAGGGATTTGAGCACCCCCTCGACCTCCATAGATGTAACCTGTTCATCCAGAATTTTAATATCATCCTCCTCATAAATTCTGTGAACATGGTCTATAATCCATTGTTGGTAGGTATAATCAATCTCCTGGTCCTAATGATAGAAATTCTTGAAATGATTAAGGGAAGCCTCCTGTATATCCGGTGTAGTCGTAGCAAAACTACCGTCATATATTTTGATCCGCCAAATTTCATTTCGACATCTACAATCAGAAGCGCATTTGTGGAAGTATTTAGTATTACGGTCTCCTTCTTTCATCCATCTATTTCTACTCTTCAACTTCCATGAAATCTCTTCGACTTTAAGGATTTCTTTTTCCTGGTCTGCAAGGGAATTGAGGATATCATATGACTGTGTGTCTGGAGCACGGTCCTTGAAGCCCTGATAAATTGTTTTCATTTCTTTCTGTATCGCAGCCAGTTCAGCTTTTAGTTCCTGTTTCTTGATGATCTCCCAATTTTTTGTGGCATGTTTCAGTTTCTGCATTTTGTGATGGAAAAGGTTCCACCCGTCCAGACCATCTGAATCCGCTTCCTACATCCATGTCCATTGTATGAGTTGAATAAAATCTTTGTCTTCCATCCAAGCTCTGTTGAACTTGAAGTGTAAGCCCACTAGTTTTTCACCCACCCGCCAGGTCAGAAGGATCGGCATATGATCAGAAATATGGGAGACTAATACCTCAGATCTAGGAAAACCCAAAGTATTTATAAGATTGATGTTAACCATGGCGCGATCTAATATTTTACCAATGAAATCCGAACCAGTTCTTTTGTTCGTCCATGTAGGGATAAACGGAGTAGGACAAATGTCCACAATATTGAAGTCCGTGAACAATTCATGCAGATAAAAAGCCATGCCGTCGACCCAAGCCCTATCTCCCCAGTTTTAATTTAGATACAAGGTGGAATTAAAATTGCCCATAATGATAAAGTTCCCCAAGGAAAGAAAACCCGATGTTTTAATTTTGTTCCAGAAGGCCAGCCTGTTTTGATAAGGGGTGTAGAGATTGACAATATTAAGAGTACCATCGAAACCTCTAATATGTCCCATCAATATGATCCTGCCAATAAACCTATATGCCTTAAGATTACCCCAATATGGATTCCAGAGGGCAATCAGGCCTCCCGAGTGCCCATGTGCATCAACAGCAACAACCCGCCAATCCTTACAAATGCTTAGAAAAGTATTAATAGCCTTTTCTCGAGTACTAAGAGTCTCTTGGAAGAAAATGATACAAGGCTTCGCAGAATTTATAATATTCCTCAAGCAATGTAGTTTGGAGGCATCGCCCAATCCCCGTATGTTCATAGAGAGGAAATGGATCATTTTGGAGCGACATCGGGTCGGCATGCTCTAAGCGCCCGAATGTCGTCACTAATGTCATCAGTCACAGCAATAGGAATATCAATAAAGCTATCATTTTCATCATATATATGCGACAAAACTCTAGAAGAGACCCTAAGATGACGCGGACATTTTTTTTTTTTTTTACGGATGGTGACGTTGGATAAATTTGATGGAGAAATGACTATATCAGGAGAGTCTATGGTTTTTTCAAAGACCGTGAGGGCAGCAAGGTCCAGGTTTGGGTTGCCTAAGAGCAATTCGATGTCACTACCAACCGTATTATGAGGTGATGAGGTGTCAGCTTGAACATCAGCAGATGACGACATGGATTGAGGGATATATGAAGCATCAGGGTTATAATAATCATGCACATGTGACGATTCCCCTATGTGATAGTTTGTAGTAGTAAAGAGAGGAGGGTCCTCAGCGAATCCAGGAGAAGAAGGAATATACAACACATTTCTGTGTCTCTCGGAATGGCCAGATTCTTGGATATAAGGAGGGGAAGAATGGTGAGCATCCCGCCCATTCCTGACATTGACTTCACCAGAAATTAGAGATGCCTGGGCAACCACGTGGCCATCAAACCTCCCATCTTTAGAATTATCTATATCAACCTGTGGAGTTACAAGATCGTCTTTCTGCCCATGTTCCAGGTCTGATAAGATATTATCCCTACCCATCCCAAGGAAAGAATTATCCGGAGAAAAGTTTAATAAATCCCTACCCACCCATTCATCAACCAGGATAGTTCTATCACTTATTGCATTGGTAGATACATATGCTTCATCATCATCAGAATATATTGGACAATAATTACCTGTGTTGAGTCCACTAGGTGCATCTGGTTCAGCATGATTATGTCGACATGCATCCACCCTATGATACCCTTTGTTGTCGAGCTTGTGACGGAGAGGACAGTGATCCCGAAGATGTCCAGTCCAGTGGCATATGAGACAACGAAATGGGATACCCCAATAATCGATGCACTATCTGTGTCGTCCCTGACCCCATAATAGGTCCACATCCCCCGGCAGACCACCAGCAAAATCCACCTCGACTAACTGCCACGCAATTATTTTGTCGCTAGCACCAATAATAATAGGGTCAATGTATTTAGTTCTGTCGATAGAATTTCTGATGGCTTTGAGTGCCTTATGAGTCCAGAACTCCAGGGGAAGTCCAGGGAGTTTAACCCAAATACTTCAACTCTTAGGGGCTTCCATAATAGGGTTAAACCCCAAATACCACAGGACAAGCTGCAAGAAACTATGACCACGGACCCAGGTGCGATTGATAACCTTAAAAATATCTCGTTCATCCATAAAATGTATATTGTACCATTCGTTGAGTAGCACACTGACTCTGGGAGCATAACCGATCAATGTATTCCATACTTGTCGAACCCAATCATCCATATCGACGTCCTTGCCGTAAAGAAACATCCATCTCCCGATCAATACATGCTTCTGTAAGCTAGCCACCCTGCAGCATAAATCATTGTGGTCCAATTGAATTTCCTTGATCTCCATCTTGTGTTTGTAGAAGGCCTTCTTCCTGCTTTTTAGACTTGATTTCTTCTTATAGCTTTTCAGTCCTTCAGCAACCTGTTGAGTATTCCCCTCCTCAGACTGTAGGAATTGGAAAGCCTGTTTGAGGACCAGGCTGTCAATCTCACATTCACGAGAAAAATGTTTTTCGGCGTCCATTGTAGCCCGGATGAATGCTTCATGAGCCGAGGTGTCCAATTCAAGGCCCAGGATGGACCCATGTGTCATGTTCGTATGATCCATCATGACATTGTCAGAAAAAGACCGAAGACAGTATCCACACCCCTGAGCACTTCCAAGTAGTGCAATAACAATTTGTAACTTCGAGAACCAAATTACAATTGTATGAAAGATATTAAGGCAACCCATTCTCTGTACAGGAGAGAATAAGAGGACACTGACCAAAATTCAGATCGCACATTTCAGCATTTGAAAGACCTCGATGAGAATATGATCAGTACAACTTCCCAGAAAGGCAAAAAAAATAAAAAAGAACGTTGCACTTATGACATCTAAAGAGAGGGAATATAATAATATATCCAGCCTCGGTTAATCAGCCCAAATAGATTTCATACGCCGCAAATCCGCTTCATTACCTAATATAGAGTCCCAAATATAACCTGGATACTGTGGAAATAGATAAATGGACAACCACCCCCAGGATTATATAATTATTATACCCTCTAACATCTATAACGATGGAACATCAATCTCTGTGTAAGTAAATCAACAACTTGAATGTTTGTCGTCCTCATGTCAAATCCAAATCCCTCAAGATATTGGATCGGTCATATTGCACCAACTACAACAGATAGAGTCACTAATATTTCGATAAGAATTAATTGACTTACATTCCGGCAGTGGGAAAACTTATCGAAACTAAAGATGCAACCGGGAAAACCAAGCCCGCAGGAGCAAAACAAGATCTAAATGTGACAGCAACAACAACATAGACAACCAGGGAATATCCACCACCTTTCACCAATTCTAAAGCTAAAATTTTTGCATGGTCTGGAAATAATAAAAGAGTCAACCCACTTACACCATAGAAAATACCATTTATGGACACCAGCAGAAGACTGATAATCAGAATCAGTCGATGAAGCAAAAGAGTATTCAGTTGTTGAGCAGGATTTATCTGTGTTTTCAACCATTCGAAAAACACTGATATAATAGGGCCGACAGAATCATATAATCAGCGATAGATAGAATAATGATAATGATAATATCCACCTCATCCGTGAATGACATAGGCCCAGGTGGTGATAGTAGATAGCAAGACAGATCTAAGTAGAATGACCCCTATATGTGGACAGAGGTGATAGTATGCACGGAGAGGCGGCCAAAATAGGTAAAATTATATAATGACGATATATAATCCACCTTATGAAAAAAAATGAAACAGTGGACAGAAACTGTAATGTAGGACTACTATGACTTTATAGAAACCAATAGTAGTAGGCAATGAGGATATATGTAAAAAGAATGTAAGGATAAAAGGAATAAACCGACCAGTATGGAACCTATACTATATTATGACCAACACAGTCAAAAGGAAACAGGAAAGGAAGGCCCGGACCATATGACTTCATTCCCCCAATATGTAGCCCTACATTATCTTATCGTCCAAGCCTGAGTCTCCATTCTCTGAAACAATGTTATCCTTACCTATCAGATGCATGTATCTTGTGGAGGTGAGGGTTAACTCACAGGTGAAACCGTAGCGTGTAGATATGAAAATGTCCACTTGGAAGCATTATATCTATATTGTCCTCCTTTCTTAATCTCTTATAAATCTCAAAATTTCCCATCATCGGGTCACTTGGAGGCATTATATCTATATATTCCTCCTTTCTTAATCTCTTATAAATCTCAACCCAGCTAAGGAAACGAATTTGGGTGTTAATTATAGTTTATGTTTCTTTAAAAATATGAAGCATGAGTTCTATCAAGATTATATAATTGAACTCCTAAAATGAATAATTCAAGTCTGGCCTCCAACAATTAATGATCTCAAATGGTTTTGCTATTATTTTTTCCCCTCGAGATATTTTTTAAGACCCTAAAGGAAAATCTCCTAAGAAGCATGTTCTTTGATTAAAAAACTAAATTGAAATTGCAAAATTTATAATATTTTTACAAAATCAAAATCAAAATCTAAGCTTTGTAAAAGAAATAAAATTTCCAAGCTAACACTGAGAAATTTCAATGAACAAAAATAAAGAAAAGTTTCTGAACACTTGCTTAAACCCATTAAGCAGTTACCAAATATTCAAATTCTACGAATAATGGAAGCTTTAATAACCAATAAATGTTGAAGAAACTGTACCCAAAATGCTAGGATAATAAAATGTAATGTTAAGTCTAATTGTTGTGTTATTTTTTGTAGTGACATATGGTACAGAGCTATTAGTTTATGTGGTACAGGAAAATTAACAAAAACAAAAAATGGGATTTTATAATGTGGATTATAGGTTTTTCTTTTCCTGGGCTCATTGCCCGAGTTCTCTGTCAACATAAGAATCAAATTGTTTTCCTTTGAATGTGTGTTTCGATGAGGAATGAAAAATGGCAAGGAGAACGTTGAAAAAGGAAGGAGAGGGGAGGATGAATGTAAAGTTATATAAGCAGATTTAAAAAAAAAAAAAAAAAGCGAGTTCATGCAAACAAGGCGAGAAAAGTTGATATATCTACGCAAGAATAACCTAAAACTTTTTTGGCAAGAACTTCAACCAAGAAAGAAGAAATTTTAAAATAATATTACAGACAGTCACTGGTTTGACTATGCAAGAAAACTCTATGAAAAATAATTAGAGGTTGAACCTCCTCCCAAGATCAACACAACTACAAAGCTTTTCACAGTGCAGGAGGTGGAGGTAGGAATTAAAAAGTTGAAAACAGGGAAGGAAAAGGACTTGGTTGAACTTCAAGCAGAATATCTAAAGTGGGGAATGAACATTTTGGCACCACACATCATGGAAATATTCAACAACTTCATTCAGCAAGGATTCCCAAGGGATTATACAACTAATCTAGCAATACCCCTTTTTAAAAGTGGAGACATTAATAATCCTTCCAACTATACAACCATTATTATCAATACTTTGTTTACAAAGCTTTTTAGAGACATGGTAGAAAATAGAATCCGTAAGTGGGCAGAAGTAAAATAAAATAGGGAAAAACGGCAAGTGGGTTTTAGGTCGAAGCATTCTACAGTAGATCATGGTATCATGCTGAGACACATTGTTGAAAAGGTTAGGGGGAGGGGGGCGGGGGGGGAGAAGAAGTTTTTTGTTGTTTTTTCGACTTCAAAAAGGAATGTGACATGATCCCTAGAGACAAATTGTGGCATAGAATGGAAGAACTTGAAATTCCTTTACAATATAGAGTTGTTGTCCATAGGCTTTATGAAGAGGTGAAAGTCAAAATTAGAACTTCAACGAGAATTTCAAAAAAAATTAGAAGTGACATTGGAGTCAAGAAAGGTTGCCCTTTATCCCCTACCCTTTTTTGTTTATATGTTGACAAGATTGGAAGAGTGGCTAAATTTTCAAGGTGGGGATGGTGTTCGGTTGGGGGATTTTGTGATCAAGCTTCTTCTATATGCCGATGATCTTGTACTAGTTTCTAAATTGGCCCATGGATTGCAGATGCACCTATATTCCCTTGAGAATTTTTGTAAAGCATGGGGGATGCAAGTCAATACCATTAAGACCAAAATAATGATTTTCTCTAATAAAAGGAACCAAATCCATCATACGTTCTTCTTTGAAGGCAAAATTGTTGAAGAAGTAAATGAATACAGGTACCTGTGGATCGAATTCAACAACAAGCTTAATTGGGACGATTGCAGAAAGAAAATCATTTTAGGAGGGTGGAAAGAATTATATGCACTTCAAAAAAGATGTAGAGAGGCATAGTTATGGGATTGTAACATGATTAAAGTGCTTTTGAGACTCCTAGTTTGTCCAGTGATATTATATGGGTGTGAATTGTGGGCTAGCAGCATCCTTGTTTCAAAATGGAAACAAATTGAAAAAATCCAAAAACGCTTGATCATGAGCAAGTTCAAAATAAAAAGTTTGGTTCCTTATGAGACAATGTTGAGTGAGACAGGAGAAACTCCCATCGAATAAATTTCTATGGTGTGTCTTATAAGGTATCTAAAAATAATTGAGCAAATGGGAGGAGGTAGATGGCTGAAAGTTACATTCAATGACGGCACGAGTGAAAGAAATAAATCATGGATGAGATCAAACAACAAATGGATGAAAAAATGGATTATTCACCTTAATGCATGTCCCAAAAATAGCTAGGAGTTAAATAATTTTGTGTTGGAGAATTTTTGTAAGGGTATATGGGGAAAAAAGTTAGGTAGAAAGAAGAAGTACTATGTTCAGGAATTCAACCCCACTTGTGGTCTCTAACAAAAAGAGTACATTGGAGCTAGCATTCCATGGAGAGCAAAGATTCTTATTGTTAAATTAAGAACTAACTCACATCAACTTCGGTGTGAAACGGGACGGTGGAAGAGACCAAAAGAAGGTTGGGAAGAAAGTGTGTGTACTTTTTTCACTTATGGGGCGATGGAATTATAAAATAATTTTATTTTGGAATATAATGCTTTCAGATATTTCAGGGACATTTACCGCAGTATGTTAGCATCAATTTCGTGGCATTGTCTTTTCAGTGAGGGAATTGTTAGAAGGTTCGTTCAGCTCATCATCAATTTGAGTAAGAAAAGTATTGAATTACAGACGGGAAAAAACAAGGAGGCCAGTAATCCCATGACTATTTTTAGTCTCGTGGACATTAAAATATCATTCATTCATTCATGGCCAAGATTGAGATCTCATGACATTCATTTGAATAGCTAAGACATTGTATGGTATGTCAACAAACTATCACGTAATGAAGTCAAGTGCAAGGAACGATCATTCCTCTGTTTTATAAAGTAACTCCTTCGCTGGTGGGACATTCAGAGTGATCTGACAACCCATTTGCGTAGGCATTCCAACATTATATTCACAAACTAGAATAAATTGAAATATGGAAAGGTGTTATGTTCACAGTGTCTGATTTTTCATGCTCGACAATTGATGACACAAATGGTGGGTGCACTAAATTAGTATTATTATTATTATTATTATTATGTAATTTTAAAGTTACAGTCAAGGCAGACACCAAATTGGTGTATGAGACCCCATGTTTGTGGGATAAGGGACCCATATCCTTCCTATGTCTATAAAGGCATGCATACTTTACCCCTCTTTTTTTGAACTCGTAACCTCTTAAGAGCAACCACATACTCTTAACCATTAGTTTGTATCTCATTTCTTTAGTATTTGTTTGATTGGATGTTATTTTAAATGGAAAGTTGTTTGTTTTATTGTCGTTATAAGAAATGGAAAGTAACTTTGTTTATTGAGAGTTGATACTTGAGTACGGACATGGTGGGTTGATCAACCTAGTGTTTTGTTCTCTCTAATTATTCATTTAATCCATTCATATTGCCAACAGTGTACAGATATGAATATTTCCATGATGTGTGGTGCCAAAATTTTCATTCCCCACTTTAGATATTCTTGTTGAAGTTCAACCAAGTCCTTTTCCTTCCCTGTTTTCAACTTTTTAATTCCTGCCTCCACCCCCTGTATTGTGAAAAGCTTTGTAGTTGTGTTGATCCTGGGAGGAGGTTCAACCTCTAATTATTTTTCATAGAGTTTTCTTGCATAGTCAAACCATTGATTGGTTGTAATATTATTTTCAAATTTCTTCTTCCTTGGTTGAAGTTCCTGCCAAAAACGTTTTGGGTTATTCTTGCCTAGATATATCAACTTTTCTTGCCTTGTTTGCATGAACTCGTATTTTTTATTTTTTTAAATCTGCTTATATAACTTTACATTCATCTTCCCCTCTCCTTCCTTTTTCAAGGTTCTCCTTGCCATTTTTCATTCCTCATCGAACCACGCATTCACAGGAAAACAATTTGATTCTAATTTCCTATGTTTTGCTCTTTTGGATTTCTCAAGTGCCCCCTGGATTATATTTGTTAACTCGTGGCTATTGAGGCTTTGGGGACCAATTTTCTTCTTTTGAATTGATCTCTCCAACATTGTTTTGAATATAGTGCAATTTTCTTGTGTTTGAAGAATTTTTCCCCTTGATGTCAATTGTTCAGAACATTGGGTTTTCCTCTTATTTTGTCTTTCTTCTAACCAAGATAACTTTATATAGATTAGATTATGATCTGATTTTAAGTCCCAAATATGCTCTCCAACCTTAACTTCATCTATCCTTTCTATTAAGCTTTGTGAACCAATAACATAGTCAACGAAACTTTCCCCATTGTATGTGTTGCAAGTGAATTTAACAAACTTTTTCCATCTGTCTAGACCATTGCAGATAATTAAGTTGAAAGCACCACACAATGTAAGCAACTCCTCTCCAAAATTATTACTAACTTTGTCGTCTTCTGAACATCTCAACCATCAAGAATTCTCCTCTTCAATGAGCCAGATAGGATTGTGATCCTCTTTGCAACAAAGAATACTAGATTGTTGATTTGTTGTTATAGCATTGAAATATCCCACTAAAATAACTTCTCCTTGATGAGAATATGCAGCAATATCTTGCTTTAAAGTTGCACACGGATCTTTTCTCTCCAATCCCTTGTTTTTGTAATTTTTTGATACTTGAGGCGCAAAATAACATGCTGCAATTCTTATATTGTTCTCATTATCTGTTATTTTGAACAATAAATATTGTTTATTTTTATCTTCTTTCACTAACTCAATGTGATGAATTCTTTTTCTTGCACTAAAACTAGTATTCCTCCTTAATCTTTGCCATTTTTTGTTGCCTCGTTCCAAAATGCTAACTTCAAATAACCATCAAACATAGGAGTTTTGCTACCATCATGTGCATGAGTTTAAGTGAGACAAATTATGTCTCTACCTTCTGCAATAGGCCCTATCCCAGGTCCCCTCCTCAAAGGGTAACCTCTACAGTTCCAACAAACTAGAATTAGGTAGACCTGGATAGGATTTTGTTGCTATGTGGTTTGGCACACAAGACTCAAATTTGAGTCTTCACCACTTTTCATCCATGTTGATCTTGTTGTTTTCCTCCCTATTATAGAATTACCTATATTTTATTTACTATTAGCTTGTTTCCATGTTTTCCCATGAGGCCCAAACACTACAATAACCGCTTTACCATTGTACAACCATGCTCTTTTCCCTTCGTTTCTTGCTACTCTAAATTTCTCCACTTTTTCTCTTCTCTCTTTGTTGTTTGCTTGTTAAATATTCATCTAGGAAGAAGTGTGAACCTTTCAAGAGTTTTTTTTTTCTTGAGAGATTTTTTTTTTCTTGCACACTTGCCATGATGAATTTTATAATTCAAGGCCTCTCCTCACATATCTTTCCCACCCTCCTTGCTTGACAAATTTTCCCTCTCCACTGTAATTTCTCTCTCAAAAATTCCCTTGTCGAATTGAAAATGCTTTCATTCTTTCCATAGTCTCTTATTCCCCTGGTAATAAATTTTGTTCCCCTTTCTTTTATTTCTTTATGTTATCTTTATTGTACTCTATTAGAACTTACATCTTCTTTTTCCTAGTATTCTCAGCCCTAGTTTTGATTTCTTTTGGAATGTATGTCCTCTTTTTCTCTTCTTCCTTCTTTTCGGAATGTATTGTTTGTTGAATTGTTTGTGTATCTACCTAAGTTGTTTTACAAATTATCACATCTTTGTTTGTTGCCATTGCTTCATTCCTAGTTTTCCATGTTACCTTCATGTTTTCCCATTCTCGTTTTCTTGCCTCTATAGTATCTTGTAACATTGTTACCTGCTCTTTTAAAATTCTATTACCTTCCATTAAACATTTATTTGCAAGTGCAATCTCTGAAATTTTGAGGTCCCTTTCCTATTCTTTGGCTTCTAAAATTTCCAGCCTTGCCCTGGCCTTCATCAGTTCTTGGACATACAAATTCGATGACCAAGTAAGAGGTGTATTTATGGGACTGTAAATGATTGACTCTTCTTTATTTGTGTCACTCTTCTTCTTTTTATTCTTTTCGGATTGTTTTCTGCTTCTTTGTTCCCATTTAAAGCGAGCAAGTCTGCGCTTTAAAATACCCTGATATTGTTTTGCATTTACCCAAATCCATTTTCTTGTTTTGTCAGCTGAAGCAATTTTGACTTGGCTCAAATTATTTTTTTCCACAAAATCTGAAATTTTCTTACCATTTTTAACATTTATTATTGATTTTTTTTCCATTTTTAGATTTCAAAAACTAAAAATTGCTTCAAAATTGACCCACCCAAATACACCAGTGGACAATTTTTTTTCTTGAAGTGACGAATCGAACCTTGGACTTCCCAGACTTGGAGATTTGTATTCCCTAGTCTTGCTAAAGAAAATTCTCTCACTTTATTGGTTTCTAACCAGAAAACCTGTAACAAAAATGTTGAAACCCTAAATGTTAATTCTAGAGGTTCTTGTATTGCTAAAAAGCGTTACACAGACGAGGTGGCGAGGAGATCCAGTAGCCACGAACGCCCGATCGACTGTGTATTCTATATCACAGAGTCCAAGTATAGTAAGAAAAAGGGAGCCTTTATGGCTCTCGGTGCCCTATCTTCTTTGTTCGGCCCTGTACCCATGTCGTCTCGTTCCTGCTTCCTCAAAGCGGCCGCATGTTCCTCGTGTCCTCGCGTCTCTCGCTAAGCTTTTCATTTCCCAAAACATCTGCATCTGTCGATAGTGCCAAAGAATGGTATATACACGTTTGAGTGTGGAATGTGTCGAATCTTCTGAGCTTTGCCTGTCCCACAGCATCTGCATATGTGTCGTTGAGGACATGCATGAACATTGCAAACAAATGTCGCGGAAGCATTAATTATTACGAATCGCTTAACTTGTGTCATTACTAAAATCCTGGTTGACTTTACCCGTGACCTTACAGGTTCATCCTATTTTCTATTATTATGTCTGTTTTCTCTTCTTAGAATTTTGTTTGTTATTCCTTTCTGATTAGATTGGAATTTTAAACGTGATTTGGGCATTTTTAAAATTTAAATTAGGTTTTCAATTCCATTTTATTACTATGAAATAATTATGCGGATAGGCGTTTTTTTTTTAAATAAGGATATTTACATTTTAGAATAGGGTTTTCAAAGATGGATTGATCGAGGCAATTTTTTTTAGTGTAAAACTTGAGGAAAAGTTTTAATTTCCGCAAATTTCATCGTGTGCAACATACCAAATTTGTTGAACATATAATTATTTTGATCATTTTAAATATGTTAGATTTGTCTAAGACTAATTTTACACTTAACTTTAACTTTGCTTATTTACCTCAGCTTGTTGAGATGAGAGAGACTTTTAATAACTTGAATGATGAAAATGATGAAATAAAAATTTAAGTGCAAAGTGACAATGTAACAAACAATGAATTATAATTATAAGAATACAAGGAATTATAAACACCCGTTAATAATCCGAAACTATTTTATTCTATTATTATTATTGTCACACCTATTAGTTGTTTTCTATTACCATGTTCAATGCAAATTGATTAACAATGTCAATGATGGAAAATGGAAATAATAATAATGTAGCCAATTACAAATAGTTTACGCTTTAAGAAGAAGACATTTCGGGTAAGTGAACATTTTATTTAGGATGAAAAAATTCAAGTATTGTAATTATGGTTGAATTACTATAACAAAGAAGTCAATTCGTGTCACGAATAATTTTTATGTGCATACACCGAGAGATATTTTGTTTGTTTTCTGGGGAGTGAGATAGAGATATAGATGGAGGGGGGAGAGAGGGAAGAAGATAGAAGCAAAGACAGGAGGGGAAGATAAGATATAGATATGGAGAGAGAAGGAGAAGAGAGAGAAAGGGATTGGAAAGGGGAGGAACAAGAGAGAGAGAGAGAGACATGGAGAGAGAAGTGTTAGAGAGATAGAAGGGAAAGAGATAGAGAGGGAGTGGAAAATGTAGGGAGGGAGAGAGAGGGAGATAGATATGGAGAGAGTGTGCGTATGTTTGGGGTGAGATAGAGAGATAAAGAAGGAGAGACAATGGGAGATAAGAGATGTAGATGAGTGGGCAAGAGATGTGCTTACACCGAAATCAATGCATGTTATTAATCTAATTACTTTGAAATTAATGTGCATCATACATCTAGTTGCATCAAATCAAAAATCAACATTTACACCGAAATCAATGCATCTAGTGCAAATAATCAAATATGATTAGAAATCAACATCTACACTAAAATCAATGCATCTAACGCAAACAATCAAACAGATTAGAAATCAACATCTACACTAAAATCAATGCCTAGTAAGCAAATAAATTGGATTAGAAATCAATATCTACACCGAAAACCAATGCATCCAAAGGTAAACAATCAAATAGGAGTAGATATCAACATCTACACCGAAATCAATGCATCTAGTGTAAGGTATTAAATAGGATTAGAAATATACATCGACACTAAAATCAATGCATCTAGTGCAAGCGATCATATAGGATTATAAATCAATATCTACACTAAAACCAATGCATCTAGTGCAAGTAATCAAATAGAAGTAGAAATCAACATCTACACCTAAATCAATGCATCTAGTATAAGGTATTGAATAGGACTAGAATCTCGACATTTACACAAAAATAAATGCATCCGGGTGTCAACATCAAATACGATTAGAAATCAATATCTACATCGAAACCAATGCATCTAGTGCAAGCAATCAAATAGAGTATAAATAAACATCTACATCGAAATCAATGCATCTAGTGTATGTAGAAATTTTAATACAATTATGTATTACCTAGATTCTCCCGATCTAACAATTATATGCCATTGTTAAATACATAATCACTTCTACAAAATTTTCTTGCGGAATTTAAACATGATTGCCAATCGCAATATCAAGAAGAAAAAAGATCAATCACACATAACATAGATGTTTTTATCGGAAAATCATAAAGCTAAAAACCCCACTATCATATATTATGTATATATCATGGATCATGAAACAATCTCATACAAAACTCTAATCCAAGAGCTCTCATTACAATATACAACCGTCTCACACTATCATACAAAAATTGGCAAATACATGCGCTAATTCTACTACTTCCTCACAACTCCGCCTCCACTACGCAATCCTCGCCGATAGCAATCCTCGATGAATGGAATCCTCGCTTGCCTTGACCGCGCAATCCTCATGGGCACATCCAATGTGTGTGTGGTTGCATGAGTGCACCCACTAATGTCACAATTGATAATCAAACTGTTCATTTCACCTATCTCTCAACCGGGTCTTCACCGGATCCTCGACATGCATGTAGTTAACAATAGTAAATCTTCAGTTTCATGAGACCACTGATTGTGAACTAATTAAATAATTAATTCATTGATCTCTCACTAGTGTATGTTCAGCTACAACTAGTATTAACCGAGTTTAACTCACTTAACTCGAGTTAAACTACTTTACAACTCACATAACTACACATCCAACTCCGTTACAACTTCGAATCACCTGGCCATAACTAAGTCCACTTGCATGTCCCACCAAACAACCTTTGAGCTCAAATTTCCTATAGCTAACCGATTTGCCACTTTAG